>CAJNDS010000528.1:0-118415 GCA_905221605.1 Symbiodinium natans
TGTGTGTGGGGGGGGGGGGGGAATCGGGGGTGGGGGTATCTGTGTTTGTTTGTGTGCGTGTGTGCGTGTGTGACTACTTCTGCGTTTGTGTTTTCGCCGGTGGTTGTGGGTCTGGGTTGTGGCTTGCGTAAACGTAGTTAACGAATGAGTACATGTACATGTTCGCGCGCGTGCATGCAAATATGCCTGCATGTGTGTGAGATTCCCGAAATCACACAGGCTACATGGTCTTGTTTGCAGCGTTATGCGGGGGGAAATGATTCCTCTGATACACAATGCCCAAAGACGACCGCACCATTGAAATGTAAAATGGTATGATGTGCTTTGTGACACACTCGTCACGCAAGCTGTGCAAGCATCATGACTCTCTTTTGATAGGGATCCAACATCAAAGCTTCAACCTGTTCGGGAGCCGACTGAAGACCTCCATGCTTCGTCTTAGTTTGAGACTCCATGATGGATGATATTGCTAGATAGGTCCTCGTGACTACAAGCTGCACAAAGCAAATGTGTGGGCGCACCAGTTAACCCTGAATGCCGATCCCCATGGGACACACAAGCAATGACGGAACTGTGCAGAGAAGTCTGTCGCTGGCCATCTGCCCACAGGAGTACTCCTAGCCTCCCCTTGTGCAAGCCCGTATTTGTTGAAGCGATTTTCTTCCTCACTCTGTTGGAGACAAGAGCGGCCCTTCGATTTTCTCTGAAACGAAGAAGACTTCTCAATCAAAACGATCTTGTCATTGTTTATTCAGAGGAGCAGGGCGGCTTTCTTGCTTGATACACCTTAAAACCTTCAAGCCTAAAACCCGAAGCCCTAAAACGCCAAAACCCTAATTCCTCCAACCCGAGAACCCGAAAACCCAAAACCTTAAAGCCCTAAAAGCCTACATGAAACCTAGAGCCCTAACCCTAGCCCAAGAACCTAAACAACCAAAACCTCAAACTAATAAAAAACTAAATGAATATATACACATATATATATATATATATATTGTGTAGTAAGCAGAAGTATAAGCATAAGTATCAGTATAGGTATCAGTACCAGGATAAACACAGGAGTACATACATACATACATACATACATACATACATACATACATACATACATACATACATACATACATACATACATACATACATACATACATACATACATACACACATACGCACATACACACAGACGTACATACATACATACATACATACATACATACATACATCCATACATACATACAAACACACATACATACGTATGTACGTATGTACATACATACACTTGGAGGTTCATGGTACTGATTAACCAATTGTAACTGTACTTTCAACTGTACTTATAACCATGCATATACATATATATATATATATATTGTATGCAGTTTACAGACATATACATATACATAACATATACATATACATATACATATACATATACATATACATATACATATACATATACATATACTTATACATATGCATATACATATACGTATACGTATACGTATACGTATATATATATATATATATATATATATATATATGTATGTATATTTATGCATATCCGCCGACCCCTAGGGGGGCGGCGTCAGTGAAGACCCATTGCCCCTACCACCTACTCCACCCCATCCAAAGCTCGACCGGCCCCCAGTGCATGCCCGCTTCCCACCCACGCACCCCGCCCCCCGCTCCTTCCCTTGCCCAAGCCCCCCACGCACCCCGCCATACTTCTCATGGACCCATGGCTCCTCCCAGTGCATGCCCGCCCGCTTGCCCTACCCCCACCACCCACGCACCCCGCCCCCCGCCCATCCGCCTTCCCGCTCCGCATACCTTCCCTTGCCCAGCCCCCCACGCACACCCCGCCATGCTTCTCATGGGACGCAATGGCTCCTGGTCCATTCTTCAGCACCACTCGACCGCCCCCAGGCATGCCCGCCCGCTTTGCCCTACCCGCACACCACCAACCCCGCCCCCCGTTCCATCCGCCCTTCCCGATTCCGCCTACTCCCCCCTTGCCCAACCCCCACGCCCCCAAACAAAACCCCGCCAATGCTTCTCGTGACCCAATAAACTCCTGCTCCCATTCTTCCTCCCCTCCTATTTGTACCCCACTACCCCCAACCCCCACCACCCCGCACTGGCCCCATGTCTCCCCCACCCCCCCCCCCCCAAACCCCTTTCCACTGGCTCCACCCCCACCCCCACCCCAACCGCCCCCACCCCCACCCCCCCGCACCCCGCCCCCCACTGCACCCATGGCTCCTCGCCCCATTGGCTCATGCCCATGGCTCCTGGCCCCATTGGCTCCTGGTCCCATTCTTCATCCCTCGACCTGCATGGCTGCCAGCGCTGGTCCGATGCCCCTGCTCCACCCCAACCCCCAACCCCACACTGTACGCACCCTGCCACCCCCAACCCCCAACCCCCACCCCCACCCACCCACACTTCCAACCCCCACCCCCCACTGAACCCATGGCTCCTGGCCCCATTGGCTCATGGTCCACGGCCCATGGATGTGGCTTCTCAGCTGACTTTAAAGGGCCCCAGCGCACCACCCGCTCCGCCCGCTCCGCCCGCTCCGCCCGCTCCGCTCCGCCCGCTCCGCCCGCTCCGCCCTCCGCCCTTCCAGCTCCGCCTACTCTGGCCCATGCTCCCACTCTCCATCCCCTTGACCTACCCCTCACGGACCCAGCTCCTCACCCCCGCCGCCCATGCCTCTCATGGACCTGGCCCCATGGCTCCCCTCCGCCCCTACCCCCACCACCCACGCACCCGCTCCCCGCCCATCCGCCCTTCCCGCTCCGCATACATTCCCCTTGCTCCCATCCCCACTGCCCCGCCGCCCGTGCTTGTCATGGGCCCCTTGCTCCTGGCGTCATGGCTCCACCCCCACCCCCAACCCCCACCCCCAGCACCCCGCCCCCCCATTGGCTCCTGGTCCCATTCTTCATCCCTCGACGTGCATGGCTGCCAATGCTGGTCCTATATATGGCCCCTGCTCCACCCCAACCAACCCCCACCCCCATACCGTACGCACCCTGCCACCCCCAACCCCCAACCCCCACCCCCACCCACCCACACTTCCAACCCCCACCCCCCCCACGCACCCCGCCCCCCACTGAACCCATGGCTCCTGGCCGCATTGGCTCATGGTCCACGGCCCATGGATGTGGCTTCTCAGCTGACTTTAAAGGGCCCCAGTGCAGCCCTCCGCCCGCTCCGCCCTCCGCCCTTCCAGCTCCGCCTACTTCCCTCTGGCCCATGCTCCCACTCTCCATCCCCTTGACCTACCCCTCATGGACCCAGCTCCCTACCCCTTACCCCTCACGCACCCATGCCCCTCATGGACCCATGGCTCCTGGCCCCCCATTCATTATGGTCCACGGCCCAAGCAGGTGGCTTCTCCGCCCCTACCCCCACCACCTCTACCCTTCCCGCTCCGCATACTCCCTCCCTTGCCCAAGCCCCCCACGCACCCCGCCATGCTTCTCATGGACCCATGGCTCCTGGTCCCATTCTTCATCCCTCGACCTGCATGGCTGCCAATGCTGGTCCGAAAAATGGCCCCTCACCCCCAACCCCCCCCACCCCGCACGCACCCTGCCCCGCCGCCCACGCTTGTCATGCACCCATGCATGGCTCCGGCCCACCGCCCCACCCCCACCCCCCACGCACCCCGCCCCCCACTGGACCCATGGGTTGTGGCTCATGGTCCACGGCCCATGGATGTGGCTTCTCAGCTGACTTTAAAGGGCCCCAGTGCATGCCCGCCCCCTCCGCCCGCTGCCCGCTCCGCCCTCCGCCCTTCCAGCTCCGCCTACTCCCCCCTTGGCCCATGCTCCCACTCTCCATCCCCTCGACCTCCCCCGCTTGGCCCGCTTGCTCTACCCCCACCACCCACGCACCACCGTTCCCCGCCCATCCGCCCTTCGCTCTCCCCTTGCCCAAGCCCGCCACGCACCCCGCCATGCTTCTCATGGACCCATGGCTCCTGGTCCCATTCTTTATCCCTCGACCTGCATGGCTGCCAATGCTGGTCCTAGCATACTCCCCCCTTGCCCAAGCCCCCCACGCACCCCGCCATGCTTCTCATGGAGCCATGGCTCTGCATGGCTGCCAATGCTGGTCAAAAAAATGGCCCCTGCTCCACCCCCACCCCCAACCCCCACCCCCACCCCCCCCCACGCACCCCGCCCCCCACTGGACCCATGGCTCCTGGCCCCATTGGCTCATGGTCCACGGCCCATGGATGTGGCTTCTCAGCTGACTTTAAAGGTCCCAGTGTATTGCCGGGCCCTCCGCCCGCTCCGCCCGCTCCGCCCTCCGCCCTTCCAGCTCCGCCTACTCACTCTCCTTTGGCCCATGCTCCCACTCTCCATCCCCTTGACCTACCCCTCATAGACCCAGCTCCCTACCCCTTACCCCTCACGCACCCATGCCAGTCATGGACCCATGGCTCCTGGCCCCATGGCTCCCCATTCATTATGGTCCCATTCTTCATCCCTCGACCTGCATGGCTGCCAAATGCTGGTCCGAAAAATGGCCCCCAACCCCCCCCATCCCGCACGCACCCTGCCCCGCCGCCCACGCTTGTCATGGACCCATGGCTCCTGACCCCATGGCTCCACCCCCACCCCCAACCCCCACCCCCACCGCCCCCACCCCCACCCGCCACGCACCCCGCCCTTCACTGGACCCATGGCTCCTGGCCCCATTGGCTCATGGTCCACGGCCCATGGATGTGGCTTCTCAGCTGACAATTTAAAGGTCCCAGTGTATTGCCGGGCCCTCCGCCCGCTCCGCCCGCTCCGCCCGCTCCGCCCTCCGCCCTTCCAGCTCCGCCTACTCACTCTCCTTTGGCCCATGCTCCCACTCTCCAATCCCCTGACCCCTCATAGACCCAGCTCCCTACCCCTTACCCCTCACGCACCCTGCCCCGCCGCCCATGCCCCTCATGGACCCATGCTCCTGGCCCCATGGCTCCCCTCCGCCCCTACCCCCACCACCCACGCACCCGCTCCCCGCCCATCCACCCTTCCCGCTCCGCATACATTCCCCTTGCCCAAGCCCCCCACGCACCCCGCCATGCTTTTCATGGACCCACGGCTACTGGTCCCATTCTTCATCCCTTGAGCTGCTCCACCCCCACCCGCAACCCCCACCCCCACCCCGCACGCACCCTGCCCCGCCACCCGTGCTTGTCATGCACCCCTTGCTCCTGGCGTCATGGCTCCACCCCCACCCCCCCAATCCCCACCCCCACACACCCCACCCTTTCCACACTTCCAACCCCCACCCCCCACGCACCTCGCCCCCCCACTGGACCCATGGCTCCTGGCCCCATTGGCTCCTGGTCCCATTCTTCATCCCTCGACCTGCATGGCTGCCAATGCTGGTCCAAATGGCCCCTGCTCCACCCCAACCCCCAACCCCCACCCCCACCCACCCACACTTCCAACCCCCACCCCCCCCCCACTGAAAACCCATGGATCCGGCGCCCATTGGCTCATGGCCACGGCCCCTGGATGTGTGCTTCATCAGCTGACTTAAAGGGTGCCAGTGCCCCGCTTCCTCCTCCATCCCTTGACCTACCCCTCATTGACCCAGCTCCCTACCCCTTACCCCGCACCACCCATGCCCTCAGGGACCCATGGCTCCATTCATTATGTTCCACGGCCCAAGCAGGTGGCGTCTCCGCCCCTAACCCACCCCCCACCACCTCTACACCTTCTTCCCGTACTCCGCATACGCCCTCCTTGCCCAGCCCCCCACGCAACGCCCGCCATGCTTCTCCATGGCTGCCAATGCTGGTCCGAAAAATGGCCCCTCACCCCCAACCCCCCCCACCCCGCACGCACCCTGCCCCGCCGCCCATGCTTGTCATGGACCCATGGCTCCTGGCCCAATGGCCCCCACCCCCAACCCCCACCCCCACCCCCACCACCCCCACCCCCACCCCCCACGCACCCCGCCCCCCACTGGACCCATGGCTCCTGGCCCCATTGGCTCATGGTCCTGACTTTAAAGGGATGCCCGCCCCCTCCGCCCGCTGCCCGCTCCGCCCTCCGCCCTTCCAGCTCCACCTACTCCCCCCTTGGCCCATGCGCCCACTCTCCATCCCCTCGACCTCCCCCGCTTGACCCGCTTGCTCTACCCCCACCACCCACACACCACCGTTCCCCGCCCATCCGCCCTTCCCGCTCTTTCCTTGCCCAAGCCCCCCACGCACCCCGCCATGCTTCTCATGGACCCATGGCTCCTGGTACCATTCTTTATCCCTCGACCTGCATGGCTGCCAATGCTGGTCCTAGCATACTCCCCCCTTGCCCAAGCCCCCCACGCACCCCGCCATGCTTCTCATGGACCCATGGCTCCTGGTCCCATTCTTCATCCCTCGACCTGCATGGCTGCCAATGCTGGTCAAAAAAATGGCCCCTGCTCCATCCCCACCCCCAACCCCCACCCCCACCCCGCACGCACCCTGCCACCCCCAACCCCCAACCCCCACCCCCACCCCCACGCACCCACACTTCCAACCCCCACCCCCACCCCCCCACGCACCCCTGGACCCATGGCTCCTGGCCCCATTGGCTCATGGTCCACGGCCCATGGATGTGGCTTCTCAGCTGACTGTAAAGGCCCAATTCATGCCCGACCCTCCGCCCGCCCTCCGCCCTTCCAGCTCCGCCTACTCCCCTTTGGCCCATGCTCCCACTCTCCATCCCCTTGACCTACCCCTCATGGACCCAGCTCCCTTAACCCCTCACGGACCCTGCATGCCCCTCATGGACGCATGGCTCCTGGCCCCATGGCTCCCCTCCGCCCCTACCCCCACCACCCACGCACCCGCTCCCCGCCCATCCGCCCTTCCCGCTCCGCATACATTCCCCTTGCCCAAGCCCCCCACGCACCCCGCCATGCTTTTCATGGACCCATGGCTCCTGGTCCCATTCTTCATCCCTTGAGCTGCTCCACCCCCACCCGCAACCCCCACCCCCACCCCGCACGCACCCTGCCCCGCCGCCCGTGCTTGTCATGGGCCCCTTGCTCCTGGCGTCATGGCTCCACCCCCACCCCCAACCCCCACCCCCACACACCCCACCCTTTCCACACTTCCAACCCCCACCCCCACCCCCCACGCACCCCGCCCCCCCACTGGACCCATGGCTCCTGGCCCCATTGGCTCTGGTCCCAGTCTTCAGCCCTCGACCTGCATGGCTGCCAATGCTGGTCCACATGGCCCTGCTCCACCCCAACCCCCAACCCCCACCCCCACACCGTCCCTGCCACCCCCAACCCCCAACCCCCACCCCCACCCACACCCACCCACACTTCCAACCCCCACCCCGCCCCCCACTGAACCCATGGCTCCTGGCCCCATTGACCCATGCATGTGGCTTCTCAGCTGACTTTAAAGGGCCCAGCTCCGCCCGCTCCGCCCTCCGCCCTTCCAGCTCCGCCTACTCCCCTCTGGCCCATGCTCCCACTCTCCATCCCCGTGACCTACCCCTCATGGACCCAGCTCCCTTCCCCTTACCCCTCACGCAGCCATGGTTTTCATGGACCCATGGCTCCTGGCCGCATGGCTCCCCATTCATTATGGTCCCTACCCCCACCACCTCTACCCTTCCCGCTCCGCATACTCCCTCCCTTGCCCAAGCCCCCCACGCACCCCGCCATGCTTCTTATGGATTCATGGCTCCTCGTCTTCATCCCTCCGCCTGATGGCTGCCAATGCTGTTCCGATGGCCCCTCACCCCCAACCCCCCCCACCCCGCACACACCCTGCCCAGCCGCCCACGCTTGTCATGGACCCATGGCTTCTGGCCCCATGGCTCCACCCCCACCCCCAACCCCCACCCACCGCCCCCACCCCCACACCCCCCACGCACCCCGCCCCCCATCCTGGCCCCATTGGCTCATGGTCCACGGCCCATGGATGTGGATTCTAGGGCCGCAGTGCATGCCCACCGCCCCGCTCCGCCCGCTCCGCCCCCCGCCCTTCCAGCTCCGCCTACTCCCCTTGACCCATGCTCCCACTCTCCATCCCCTTGACCTACCCCTCATGGACCCAGCTCCCTACCCCTTACCCCTCACGCTCCTGGCCCCATTGGCTCATGGTTCTAAAGGGTTCATGGATGTGCCTTCTCATCTCACTTTAAATTTTCAGTCCATGTCCGGGCCCTCCGCCCGCGCTCCGCCCTCCGCCCTTCCAGCTCCACTCTCCATCCCCTTGACCTACTCTTCATGGACCCAGCTCCCTACCCCTTACCCCTCACGCACCCTGCCCCGCCCATGGACCCATGGCTCCTGGCCCCATGGCTCCCCTCCGCCCCTACCCCCACCACCCACGCCCATCCGCCCCATTGGGTTGTGGTCCCATTCTTCATCCCTCCACCTGCATGGCTGCCAATGCTGGTCCGATCTGCCACCCCCAACCCCCAACCCCCACCCCCACCCACCCACACTTCCAACCCCCACCCCCACGCTCCTGCCCCACACACCCCGCCATGCTTGTCATGGCTGCCGGCCCACCGCCCCACCCCCACCCCCCACGCACCCCGCCCCCCACTGGACCCATGGGTTGTGGCTCATGGTCCACGGCCCATGGATGTGGCTTCTCAGCTGACTTTAAAGGGCCCCAGTGCATGCCCGCCCCCTCCGCCCGCTGCCCGCTCCGCCCTCCGCCCTTCCAGCTCCGCCTACTCCCCCCTTGGCCCATGCTCCCACTCTCCATCCCCTCGACCTCCCCCGCTTGGCCCGCTTGCGGAGCCCACAGTGCCTTGGCCCCCCTTGGAGGGGGTCGGCGGCACTGGCGGTAGCCATTAAATCGGGCAGCGCGAGGTCCCCACGGACCTTTTAGCCCGGGTCGTCCCGGGAATAGCCTTGCTGGCCTCTGGCCTTCTGCGAAGCAGAATTAGGCCGGACGCCAGTGCCGCCGACCCCCGCGTGCCGCCGGTGAACGGTTTTTTTTTCGTGGTTTTTTGCGTCGCCACGGAGGCCCCCAGAGGGCGCGCATCATGAGCATCAGCGGGTCCAGCCCGGGACCCCCAGGCGCGCATCAGGAGCATCAGCGGCTCCCGAGGCGGGACCCCGGGGGCGCATCAGGAGCATGATGCCCCCCTAAGGGCGGGCATAAGCGACGTGTCTCAGCCCGGTGCTAGGAAAAAGGGAGTTTAGGGGCCTTATAAAGTGCTTAGAAACTTTAAGGGAGTCTAGGAGCCTTCAAAATGCTTAGAAACTGCTCGCCCCGCGCTTCTGCCTGTGCTGCCCGCCCATGGGCGCAGCCCCTTAAAATAAGATGCCGCTAAGCCCTGGCGCGCTACCGCAGCGCGTGTCGCGCAAAGCCCCCGCCACGGCCGTTGTGGCAAGGCGAGGGAGTTCGTTTGGGCTGGAAATCCAAGGTCGTGGGCGGCAACGGCCGACGCGGCGCCGGAGGCCTGCGCTCGGGATCAGTCAAGGCGGCCCACGTAGTGTCATCGCCCGGCGCGAGCGCGGCCGAAGTCAAAACATGACGGGCGCGAGAAACCTCCCCGCGCCGTAAATTAGCGCAAGCGGCATGTCGGCGCCGCGTAGCGGCCTCTGCGTCCGCAGGGTCCTCGGCACCACGGTTCGGCGCCGAAGCTTGGCCTACGCGAGCCTGCTGCAAGAGCTGCAGCCAAGCTCCGCGCGCCCCAGAAGCACTTGTCGGCCCTCACGTCCTTGCTCCGGCAAGCGGGCGAGAAGCATGCGCGGGGGCTAGCAAGAACAATTTCCAAGCCCGAGACGCTGCGGGACTGCAACAGTCGGCTCCGCTCGCTGCTTGGAGGGCCCCAAGCGCCTGCACGAGCGCACCACGCAATGCGCCCCTCAAGAACGGCGGGACTTCCTGGATGGTGGGCACGGGGTGGCGCAGCTCATCAGCAAGGTCAACGCCATCCAGCGCCGCCCACTGCTCCGGCGTGACCGCCTGCGCAGGCGACGTCGCCATCGCGGCCGGCTGCGTGTGTGTGTGGGATCCTTTCCTGACTGCGCGGGCTGTCGTCGTCTGCGCCGATGATGGGGAGGGCCTCGTCGCGAGCACCCTCGCAGGCCCCGACGTGCTGCTCGCCTCGGCCCCTGCCCTGTCTCCCTCCACTCCTGCGTGGCCCGCGCCCGCAGCGCGAACCGCGCCCCCGCACGCGGGAGCACTGCAGGGGCTCCCCAGATGGTGCTGGCGCAGGCGGCCACCGGCGACCGCGCCGTCGCGACGGAACGATGCCTGCAAATCAAGCGCCAAAGCGTGCGCCGCGGACGCGCATCGCACGCCACCGTAGCTCTCGAGCAGCGCTGCTTGCGTGGCTGCGGGGATGTAACCGTCAGGCCCGGCGCAAAGCGGGAGCGCGCACGGCAGAGGCAAAGGTGCGGTCGGCAACGCTTCGAGAACAACCGCGACGCCTTCGTCCGCGCCTGCGCGGTAGCCGAATCCCGAGTGAGGAACGTCTAGGTCCGCGATGGTGCGGATGAGGCGGGCCAACGCATGCGGGTCTGTCGGCGGCGCGTCACGCAGCGCGGCGACTATTGAAGCCCATTGCTCACCAGCGTCCCGCGCGAGAGCCCGCCATGCCGACTCGGCTGCTGCGGTCAATTGTCCCGGCAGCGTGCAGTAGCGGGATGTACAACCAACAGCAGCGCTCTCTTGGAGCCGTTTGCGGGGGACCTGCCGCCAGCCATGGTGGAGCCGCTGGCGGGGGCTCATTTGTTGGCGTGAAGCCTGGCGTGGCATCGTCCGGGACGCGTGTCAGCGGAAAGCGTGTCGGACAGCGTTTCGACCCCCGACTCTTCCCGCGACGCTTCGAGTGGGCGCGAACGTCACCCGTGTTCTCCAGCGAGTCGGTGCCCTGCGGCTCGCCTCCCGCCAGTCCGCAGCCCCTGAGGGCTTGCAAGGTGCGTGCTCGCTGCGCCTCTAAATCTTGATGATGCGAGGGCCCGGGGTTCTTCGCCTCGCCAATGCGACAAGCGCGGAGCGGCATCGGGTGTGCGGGCTACGGCTCTCTCTCTCTCTCTCTCTCTCTCTCTCTCTCTCTCTCTCTGCCTCCCTCTCTAATATACATATATATATATATATGTATGAATTCCTGACAAGGACCAACAGCAACACCCCCATCGTGTTCAAGGCTTTGTCTCTGCCCCTGCCCGTGTTCTACCAACAACATGCTTCGTGGCGGACATCGGATCTAATTCCAACCCTCCTGGGCTCCGGCTTGTTTGCACCTGGACCCAAACCACGAGCTCAAGCTGCATCATGTTTTGCACGCTTGTCCACATTGAGCAGGCTTCGTGCAAACGTGGTGAAACGCAGATGCACGAATTGTGTCGGAGCCAGACTCTACATTGGCAGACGAAGCTCTGTCGGACGGTGGATACAACATTCTTCGCAGCATGACAGCATCACAGGTCACACTCGGCTGGGACAAGAGTGCCCGCCAGACAAGTCTGCGTTGCCACAAATTTGATTGAGGCATGCAGCCCACCATGAGGCTTGCAAAAGAGGGGTGCAGCGAGGTTGCTTCAGGTTCCCTTAGAGCATGATCAGTGATAAGTGATAAGGGCAAGCGCCGTAATAAATGCGAAGAACCTCTGGAGCAAACTCTTGCAACAAAGCGCCAGGTCTCTGCAATGGCCAGCATGGTGAGGCTGGCGAGGTGTTCGGGCACTGTCTATTGCACCCACCTGGCCTGGACCGTTTTCGAAACTGGAATGGCCCTTCCTACGCACACCTCACGCAGCGGTGACAAGCTTCCCTTGCAAACAGTTTCCAATGCAAGTCAATTCAGCTCGACTGGGAAAATAATCACTTCGCCGCATCGACACGGACACGATAAACAAGCTGGCATTACAACATTCTACTGCTTGCTAAGATGTGATATCTCTGATCGAAGAGCGAACTCACTGAAGTTCTGCACGGTTCTTCAAACGGTGTCCATCCGGAATGGTTTTAATGTACAGAAACAGAGCTGTTGAAAAGTGCGAAGAAAGCGCGGCGGCAACTTCGTGAATCAGCGGCTGGCTTTGCAGAAGGTGCTGCCGGCGTCGGCAGCAGCGTGGTTGCAGTTGATAACCTGGAGCATGCAGACCATTCTCGCTTACCAGCTGCACATGTCACTGGTTCTTTCTACGACTTCTGCAGCTTAACTAGAGTTGACCTCGGCGTGACTGCACTGGCATCTGCACAGCAAGGCGCATTGGTGTAGTCAACCACTGTAAACGTCTTGCCAGTTTCAACAGAGGTGTCGCCATAGAGCTTGACCGTTCCAGTCCCACTCTGAAATTGACCCGTACCTGCAGCAGCAGCATGCACTTGCAGGCACTGTGGGCTGCCTTGCGCTGTACCGACTCAGAGTCGTCAATCACTTGCGATGCCTGTGTTGGCCATTATGAAGTTTTTGGCAGCTGCGACGCCCACATCGCCATTGAGCGTGATCTGACCCCCGGCGGTGGCGAACCTCCCCGCTTGCATGTTGGTGCTGGTAGTCTAGCAGATACTTGCTACAAAGCCTTGCCATTGAAACATATGGGAACTAGAGTCTATCTGCTTCTGCCCACCGCAATGCGAGCTCGAGACATTTAACACCCCGATAGTTCCGAGTGACCCTAACTCTGCTCGAAGAAGAGGCAGAGACGTGAACAGCGGGGGTTTAGGGCGTAGGATAAAAGCGGGTTGGTTGGGGACAGTATCATGGATGCTGCAAGCTGTCTTGTCCAGGTCGCGTTTTTAAAGTCCCATCTTGGTCGTTGTTGAAGGTCACGTCGCCGTATACCTTGAAAGAATGACAAGCTAGGAGTTACCAGCAAGACTTTCTTCACACCTTCATCTCCCGCTCCCATAGCTCAATCACGGAGCTTCAGATGTTGTTGCAGCTTCATGAATGCAAACCTGATGGGAGCCACGAACCCGAACGCAGATAGATTGCGTACACGGCATCCAAGTGGATGCCGTGCACGACACCAGATCCGAACATACGCTCTCTCTCTCTCTCTCTCTTTCTCTCTCTTTTTCTTCTTATTCTTCTTCTTCTTCTTGTTCTTCTTCTTCTTCTTCTTCTTCTTCTTCTTCTTCTTCTTCTTCTTCTTCTTCTTCTTCTTCTTCTTCTTCTTCTTCTTCTTCTTCTTCTTCTTCTTCTTCTTCTTCTTCTTCTTCTTCTTCTTCTTCTTTCTTCTTCTTCTTCTTCTTCTTCTTCTTCTTCTTCTTCTTCTTCTTCTTCTTCTTCTTCTTCTTCTTCTTCTTCTTCTTCTTCTTCTTCTTCTTCTTCTTCTTCTTCTTCTTCTTCTTCTTCTTCTTCTTCTTCTTCTTCTTCTTCTTCTTCTTCTTCTTCTTCTTCTTCTTCTTCTTCTTCTTCTTCTTCTTCTTCTTCTTCTTCTTCTTCTTCTTCTTCTGCTGGGCTTCGGGACCCGAAGGCCCCCGCGCGCGGGCGCGCCCGAATCCGGTCTCAAGTGAAACTCTCGGACGTGTGAAGGTAGTTTCTTTCCCCTCTCTCTCTCTCTCTCGCTCTCGCTCTCGCTCTCGCTCTCGCTTTCGCTCGGGCTTCTCTCTTTCTTTCTGTCTTTCTTTTTGTTGTCTTTCTTTCTTTCTTGCTTTCCTTCCTTTTTTTGGGGCATGGGGCGAAAACCCCCGGGCGGATGCGCGCCCCGATCCTGCGTCCGGTCGGTTCTACCACTCACGTTCTTCTTATTATGCTTCTTCTTCTTCTCCTTCTCCTTCTCCTTCTCCTTCTCCTTCTCCTTCTCCTTCTCCTTCTCCTTCTCCTTCTCCTTCTCCTTCTCCTTCTCCTTCTCCTCCTCCTCCTCCTCCTCCTCCTCCTTCTGCTTCTCCTTCTGCGAGGCAAGGACCCCCCGTGCCGGAACGGGGCGCCCGAGTCACGTTCGGCGTCGGTGTGACATGTAAAAGTCGGGGAATCTCACGGAAACCACAACAAAATGAGGGGAGACTCCCCTTTGGTAAGTTAAAACAAAAGGCGTCTTAGTTTCCCCACTCGAGGTCGGGTGGAAAAAACGTGCACTCTCTATCTCATGTTTCACGGAGGCGCCCCTAGTTACTTCCAGCCCGCCTTTGGTTCGCCCTATATCAGGCTCCTTGTAAAATTTGCCTCCCCCAGAGCTCGCTGGATTTGGCGACTCGTGAGTGTTCTCTCTCTCTCTCTCTCTCTCCCTCTCTCTCGCTCTCTCTCCCGCTCTTCTTCCTCTCGTTGTCTTTCTCATCCGACCTCTCTTCCCACATTCTCTCTCTCCTTCCTTTTTATCTTTCTGAGTACTGTAGCTTTCATTCTCTCTGGCCATCCACAGTTTGTTGACCCCCTTTCGAGGCTCCCCCCTCCCCCCACTGCCCAGCATTCCCACCATTACCCACCCACCATTAAGGACCATTACCCCCCAATTTTCATCCCCGTGACAGTTGCACTTCGTTTGCTTCCAGGCCCGGAGCTTCGTAAGCATCCGAGAGGCCGTTTGCTTGATTTGTACTACAGCTACAAAAAACGAGCTTCCAGCACAAATTTGTACTATAAACAAACAACGAGTTCAAGCCCAGAGCTCCAAGAAAGAGGCCTTGTCGTACTGCAAAGAAACCGTTTCCTGATTCAGATCTTCGGAGGCCTCCGAGAGGCTTTCTCGAAAAGTTTGCATTACAAAGAACAAATTTCCAAGCGCAGATTTTTCGGGAGAGGTCCGAAAGGCGGAAGGAGCGAATTTCCAGGCCCAGAGCTTCGAGAGGTGTTTTCGCACACTAAATTGTGTGACAAAGAACGAGTTTCCAGGAAGCGCCCGAGAGACGTTTCCGCGTACTACCGTACTACAATAACCGAGTTTCTACCCCCACACAGCTCCAGAAGGCCTCCGAGAAGTGTTTTCGCGTACTCAATTTTTGTGCTACAAGCCTCCGAGAGGCGTTTCTGCGTAAAGACAGCACCATGTCCCACCAATGCCTACATGATCCACCACTACCCCTTCTTCACCATTCCCCACCATACACGCCATCACCCACCATTAAGCACCATTACCCACCATTCTATTCATTCCACACCACCATTCCACATTTGAGAGAGCGCGCATAGCGGCGCGCGTTTGAAACGAATCGCTCAATCACTCAGCCACTCAGACGCTCAGACACTTAGACACTCACAAGGGTCTGCGTGACAGAGTGACGGGTCCCAAGACTTTGAGTGACTCAGTGACTGGGCCCAGCTCGACAGTGGAAGTCTAAGTGTCTGAGCGACGCTCTGAGCGGCTGAGTGCCTGAACAACTGGGGCTTATCGACCGCTGGGCTGGGCGCGCTGTCTCAATCGACCCAACATACCCCAACCAAGCAATTGAGGAGGGCGGGCATTGCGGCCCGTATTTGAAACCAGTCGCTCAGTCACTCTTAAACCAGACCCATTACCAATCATTACCCACCATTACCCACCACTACCCACCATTACCCACTATTGCCCGCTATTGCCTACCATTTCCACCGTTGCCCACCATTCTCACCTTTACAGCATTCTCACCAGTAGCCTTACCCACTACCCACCATTGCCCACCATCACCCACCATTGCCCACCATTGCCCACCATTACTCGCTACTCACCATTTCCCACCATTTCCCACACCCCTCCCTTACCCACCCTGGCCACCACCACACAACATTCCCCACCTTACCCACCACGCTCACCAACACCCACCATTCCCACCATTACCCGCCATTCCCACCATTACTTCACATGTATCCACCAATACTCACCAAGACCCACCATTGCCCAGCATTACCCTCTTTTTCATTACCCACCACTACCCACCATCACCCACCTCATATCTCCAGGAAGTCTCTGGGCTTGGGCACTCCAGGGACTCTGGGGTTGGGCACTCCAGAGAGTCTCTAGGAGTAGACCGGGCGAAGAGAAGAGTCGAGTTCAAAATCTAACAACCCCACACCGAAGGTGGGGAATGATGACAGTCACGCGGATGGCGCACACCAGGTGCCTCATCCTCGTGACTGCCGCTCTATTTTTAGCAACCGTGCAGTGGGCGTGCAAAAGTGGGGCCGCAAAGTGCTTTCTGCCACCTGCCCCGCTTGCCCCACTTGCTCTGGTCCTTGGGTGGAAAACGACATTGCCCCACTTGCCCCACTTGCCCCTGTGTGGGCCGCTAAGCGATTTCTGCCACTTGCCCCGCTTGCCCCACTTGCCCCACTTGGGTCACTTGGGCCACTTGCCATTTATAAGGGACGTGGGAAGTGGGGCAAGTGGGGCAAGTAGGGCAAGTGGGACAAGGTGCAAACTCCCCCCCCTCCCTAACCCCCGCATCTATGGCTCCCCTTGCGGCCCAGACACGAGTCTGCCTCAAAGAGAGCTCGGATTGAGGCAGACTTGTGCTTGGGGCGAAGCGGCAAAAAACACATGGTGCAGCTCTGGCTGCAGCCACAATCTGCATCAAAGACAAGATTTAGGCAGACTTGGCTGGGCCATAAGGAGGGTTTGGGGATGCCACTTGCATTGCCCCACTTGCCCACTTGCCCACTTGCCCCGCTTGCCCCCACTTGCCCCACTTGCCCCAGGGCAAATGGGGCAATGGCAATTAGTGGTGGCCGTGGGTGCCGCAATGCAACCGTGCGTCAAACATGCTTTCAAAATGTGGACTCCCGCAAGTACATCTCGGGCATTGTCAAACCGTGAACCAAAGTGAACACTTTCGAACGCTTTCGAAAGCTTTCCAACGCTTTCGAACACTTTGCGAACACAAAACGCACGCCCGCCAAAACCTCCCCAACCCCAGACCCCAACTCTTTCAACAGGAACCCCAACTGCTGCGCATTCGGCAAGAAAAGTTAAATGCAGGCTGGGTGTCTGTAAGGGAACTCGAAGCCCCGTTGACGGCGGCTGGCAGGAGCAGACCGCGTCACTTTGAGGGAATGATGGCTAGCCCAACTACGGGTTTTGAGCTGTGGTTCCCACATGACAGCTGCACATTTTTCGGTTTCCGCTAGCAGGGGTCACAGTTTCAGATACAGGATGGCACCCCCTGATGTTCAAGCAAGTGCTAAGCAAGCAGAACGGGCAGCCGAAAAGTTTACGCTCTGGGCTGTGACTGCTCAAAGTCCGGGGGGGGGGGGATGCACCGTCTATGAGCATGTTCTCATGAGGCATGGGGTTCCTGAAGAGTGCTGCAGGTCGACCCCAAGAACCGCAATTGCAAGCACTCCCCTTGACACTCTGCAAGTCATGCTTGACAGCTTCCTGCCAAGAAGCGTTTGGAACAAGCAGACACGGGATCCGGTTTCCTTCCCTGACATCCCCCCCCCCCCCCCCCCCCCCCCCCCCCCCCCCCCCCCCCCCCCCCCCCCCTATGGGACCCCCCCCCCATCGCTTGCTTGGAGGAGATGCAAACCGGTGCCGCGGGGGGTCCTGCCTGTCGGCGGCTCCTTTTGCGACCCCCCCCTCCCCTTTTTTTGAGGCCTTTCCCAAAAACCCTCTTTCCTCCTTTCCTGTCCGTGGGCCGGCCCGGCTGCCGAGGCGGCGCGCGCAAGCGTTTACAATTACTTCTAAATTTACTCATGTTATGCCTCTGCTTTTACCCATACTCATGCTTGCCGCTTGCACCGCTCCAAAGACGAGTTATCAAGAAAGAACACGGCAGTGCCATATCCTGCGATCCCTATATGCTTCAACTTCCAAGATCAAGAAATAAGATGTCACTAGTGTACTCGGGGACTCGATGGCCGACCTTCATATTTTGCATAGCTTCTTCAGCATGGGTTTCGAGATCACGTTGGGTGTTCGGCTTAACCACAATGTGTTGCGAGCTTCCCCAGAATTGGCCGCCCTTTGGCCTTCGTGCCAACGTCCATAATGAACATCTACGCAACGCAGAAAAAACAAATATGTGTGTGTCTATATACATATGTATATATGTATATATATCCGCCGACCCCAGCGGCAGCGGGGCGGCGTCAGTGAAGACCCATAGTGTTTCCTTCACTTCTTACTCCATCGTGTCCTCTTCACCCTTACCGTCTCCCCTCAGCCTCAAGCCCGATCCCCCCCACTCCTCTTAATTTCCCCAATCCCACCCCCCCCCCCAACCCCCCACCCTCTACCCCCCCCCTACCCCCAACCCCCTACCCGCCCCCTGCCCTACTCTAATTTCTCCCAGCCACCCCCCCCAACCCCTTACCCCCTACCCCTTACCCCCTACCCCCTTACCCCCTACCCCACACCCCCCCAACCCCCCCCCCACCCGGCACACGTCGACGACGGCGAAGTTGAGTCGGAGGAGGGGCAGGGCTTTGGATCGGGGTTTCGGCTTGAAGGTACAGTGCATGAGAGTTTAGAGCTTAGGGTCAAAGTAACTATGGTTTTCAGCTGCCCTGTGTGGGGGTCGGCGGCACATTAAATCGGGCAACGCCCCTTTGTGTGCCGCCGACATCCGGCTCCAAATTCGGCTTCCGAAGGTCTTCATGTTTTAGTCCCCACCGAAATTTGGCTCCTTGGGGTCCCAAAAACGACCCGGAGAGCATCATTGACTCTATTTTTGACTTTTGCCGAAGACGCGTTGTTGGGGGGCATCGGCCACGTGAGCATCAGCAGGTTGGGTCTCGGGTTTCGGATGCGGCTGCGAGCTTGGAAAACGCAGAAAACGCTGGTTTTCGTGCTGCTACGGACATTTCCGTTTTGAGGCCGGCATATGCCCCATAAGCCACGCATGCCTGGAGGCCGGAGCCGCTAATGCTCATGATGCGCGGCAGGGCGGGGCCAGGCGTGCGCATCATCGAGGTTTCGTTTCTCCTTGGGGATCCGTCGCGGGAGCATCGGCAGCATCAGTGGCTCGCGAGGGGGGAGCGGGGTTTTGCTTTGGGAGCTGCCATGCCTCTGCTGCTGCTCCTGGGTACTCCTGGGGGCGTTGCCCGCCCCTGGGCGCAGCCCCTTAGAATATCTATTCCATGATATAATATAATTGAATAAATATACTATAATGTAATATTATGTTATATTGTATTATATTATATGATATCATATAATATAATATAATGTAATATCATATAATATCACATCATATAATATAACATAATATAATATAATATAATACAATATAACATATACTAAACGCTACGTGGAATCATGCGGACCGCAAAACGAGTTCTCAAGTCCACTGAGACCGCGACTGGAACCTACGGTGGTGGCCCCGAACCTTGGAGCAACGTGCAGTCAATGAGTCAATGTGCAGTCCTCTTCCGAGCAATCCGCACTGAGCAAGGCACAGCTGAACGACGCCACCATTTCCAGCGCTACCCACGGAGAAAGGCTGGCTGTCTGCCTGGCCGCTGAAGAGACTGAGCATTGAAGCTAGGCCTTGGAATATTGAAAGTGTCTAGGTTTGGTTAAGCCTTGCAGCAGCAAAAAGAGCCAGGCGGGCAATCTGCACTGGGCCATTGAAGGTCACTTGGTCAGTGCCACCAGTAGAGAACGTGCTTCCTCCTGCCCTGGGCGGGATCTTGGCTCCAAGGGTTTAGAGCCGAAAGCGCTCAGCTCTGCATCTCCGAAACCCTTTCCAGACCAGAGACCAAAACCCCGAAACCTCGAAATCCCGCATCCACAAAGCCCCTGAGCCAAACCCTGCAGCCCGTTTTCCCAGACTGCCTTCAACCGTAGCGGCCCTCACGCACTAAACCCGCCCACGGCACACTTGGGTGTTGCCATTGAAAGTAACAGATCCGGTTCCCGTCTGGAAGCTGCCAGATCCGGTTGCCTCGAATGATGAGGGTTACGCCTACGGCTTCAAAGTTAAGATGAGTGAAGGGCTTGTGCGAAAGGGCCCAGAAAGGTTCGGTATGAACTCAGCAGATTCAGTCCAAAAAACACGACAACAAGCCCGACCCACCACATATACATTTTCGCAAGCAGCCGTCATGTGCAGGTTCTTGTTCGAGGCGACGGTCACGTCACCGTTCCTTACATGCACATGCCAATTCTGCATCGCGTGTGGGACGCAACCGGAGCCAGCCACCTTTGTGGCAGCAACCAACCGAAACTGAACCAATGCAGCACAGGCCTACAAGGGTTCGGGATGTTGAAACAAAGACCTATCCAGACCGAGCACACGTCGACACTGCGGAAAGGGCGTCTGCCTCTGAGCTCATGCTGTTTACAGCTGTTCCTGCACATTCCGACGACAATGCTTTCCAAATGAAGAAACATGCCCTTCTTGACACGTGCCATGTGATTTGTGAAGTGCCCGCCGCTCATTTCATGCTGTTCATTTCAGCAACGACCAGGTTTATAAGATTGGTCCCGGCTATTAAGGGCTCAAAGGGCTTGAGAGGGTCTAGGCCAAGGTCCCGCCATCATGGCCCTTGGATTTGGGCCTTTGCCTCTGCAAAGGGTCCCGAATCCCCAATATGCTGTGCAGGGTTTAGATGTGTTAGGGCCGTTTAGGGTTCACAGCTCCAGGTCTTTGAAGACAAGTGATGCTCCAACCCGGTTTCTTCCCTCGTAAAAATGGTGTGGGCCATGGCCCCCCGAAATTCACCCACGAAAGCCCCACTTTCTTGACGCAAGAACTCGAGTGCGACAAGCATTTCACCGAGTGGCAGGTTGATGGCTCCTGTTCCTGAAGTTATGGTCGTCGCGGTTGCGCCCACATCTGCCTCGTGCAAACTTGCTCTCTAGCCCAGCAAAGTGACGTGCCACCGCTGCTGACAGAAACCGCAGTTGTCCCAGTTAACCCAATTTCCAAGATGTTCCACATACCACAAAAGCTGTCAGCGGGGTCTCCCACCTGCACGATGTTTCCGTTGACCGTGCAAGAGGCAGCACCTGGGCTGAATTGTTCAGGCAAGCCGTCAACAGGGCGGCAAACCCGCATGAACTTTGTAAATCTGCTGAAGTCCGTAAATGCGTATATGCTATTTCTGTCGCCTTTTGAGTGTTTTGCCCTTCGCTCCGATTCCATGGAGTGTTCTCACGGTTTGTGCGCTACCTTCACAAGACGCACAGGAGTCCGCAGGAGTCCGCAGGAGTCCGCAGGAGTCCGCAGGAGTCAAGAGGAGTTTGGGCCTTCAACGCAGAAGCGCAGAAGCAGAAGATGAAGAGATGACAGAGTGCGACACCCTGTATTGTATGCATGCCTCCTAAAAAAGACAGTTTCGATTAGCTTGTCACATATACTCCACCTCAAAGGTACCACGCCGTCAAACTGCAAGAGGCTCTGTAGGCAACAGCCATATGAAGCAAAAGACCATCATGCACGCTGACCCAAACCTGAATCAAGCGCTTGCCTCGCAAACCGCTGATGCCCATGCACACTATTGCAAGGCATTTGGGCGGGCCAGTCTTGCTAACGCCACAACCACAGGTGTCCCGACATGCGGAATCTGATTGTGAGCTACCATACGAATCAGTATCGAGATGCCAGCACTATTGCCGATGATCACATCCCCGTAGAGGGTCGTGGTACCGCCTTCAGGAGTGCACTACGCCTGATGCAACAACATGCAGCATCTCTCTTTCATGTCAGGCCTGATCCAGCGGTACCCACTGTGAAAGCAGTCCTGGGTTTCAGCATCAGTATGCGGAGGGTAGAGGCGGGCGCGGTGGGAGCCGTCTGCTGAGCTGACTGTCGCGTGCTACTAATGTGCCGCGCTGCTGCATGGCTATGGCTACATTCCTTCATGTTCCTTCTCAATTCTCCCCAGTGTCCTCTACTTTTGATTGATGCGCCAAAACGACATAAATGACACAACAAGACCGAGTGTCGAGGCATCCACCGTGACGGCCCCCTTGAGGCTCACGGCACCAAGCCCAGAAGTAAAGGTGTTACTGCCGGTGACCTGAGGACAAGCCAAAGCTCCCAGTTGGATTCTAGACAAGACTCTGATAAGGACACGGAGAGTGTGTTTGTGGGCTCAACGGTTGATCAACTCATGCGGGTCGACGGCCATATCGACCGTTGCCAAAATGGCCGCAAAATGCCGCATAGCACCGTATCATCGAACAAGTGCCCACTACAGATCGGGGCTCCTGCTTCCGGGCGGCACAGAACCAGCATACCCAACGAGTCGGAAACGGCCCGGGGCGAGTCTGAAAACAGCTCAGGAAGAAAGCTAGAAAAACCAAAGCGGCGAGTCGGAAAATTATCGAAGAATTTTCACGGGCACAGCTTGGCATCTAAAAGGGAATCGGATGCCCCAAAACCCCCATCTCCAAATGAGCCCTGCGCCCGCTAAGAACCCCACAAGCCCGAAAAAACCACAAACCCTAAAAACCTCAAAAACCCCAAAAACCACACAAAACGCTACAAACCCCACAAACCCGAAACCTTAAAGACCCAAAACGCCAAAAACGCTGAACCCTGAACCCATAACCCGCCTGTTGTCACATTCGGCCTGGTTTTTCTGACTCAGCTTGTTGTTGTTCCGACTCGGACCTCCATATTTCTGTTCTTTTGCTTTTTCCCGTTTCGCGTGTGGGACTCAGCGCGTTTGTTCTGGTACGGCCCGCACTCCCACTACGTCACTACGTGTGATACCGAAACCCAATGGACGTGCTTGGACTTCAGACTGCTCTCGGAAGAGCCAGACGGGTGAACACATCTACTCACAGCAGCCTGGCCATGTGGCCTCACCGGGATCAAGGGCAGAAGGCGTGGCAAAGCTTGTCCATCGCCCCTCACCCCCTACGCCGGGTCCACCCGAGCGCAGCACTCCATGGCCACAGGCCGACGACATTGCCTGCCAACTGCCACACCACACTACACCGGTCCTCCAGAACGCAGCTTTCACAACAGGGGGGCTCTTCATCCGCCGGCACAAGATGGCCCGCGCTCGGTGCCCACGTGCAGCCACGTGAAGGGGTGCGGGCGGTAACCGAAACCATGCAGGGTCGTAACGGAAAATCCTAACGGGCAAACAAAGCGATTGCAACAAAAGCAGCGCAGGCAAGTCACGAAAACCATGTTACAGTCTGGGGCTCATCTCCTGTTTCGGGCGCCTGTTACGGGACACCTGTTCTGTTCCGGGATTCTTTCCACGTTGAAGGCTTGTTGCCGTCAAGCCACAGTCGTAGCCCCATTGAGGTTCACAGCACCAGTGCCAGTAGTGAACTGACCGGCACCTGTAGCAGTCATCGTGAGGTGCCTTGGCGTCCAAGCTCACATGTGTCTGGCGTATCCAGACTTGCTATCGTTACCCCGTGTCACTTCAACACCAGGCAAGTGTCTTCCCTGTGGCAACGGTGACGTGGCCATTGAGGCTGATGGTATCTGAACCGGTGGCAAATGTCGAAGTTGCACCTCAAGAGGTCTCCGAGAGGATGGTCTTGCCAAGCCCACGCCCGTTCTGTACAAACTTCTGCACATTTGAAAATGGCGCTTCCCCAACTTTCAGAGGAGTCCTCATACAAGACTACACTATAGTTGGACATCCTTATACAGGATTGCGCTATATTTGGGGGTCTAGACGTGCCCCATTTTATCTGGAAGGTGGAACGCCGCGTGCGTATTTCTCGAAGCTAAAGACATAGAGAACACGACCGCAGGATTCACACAATACCTTTTGTTGAGGTTGAAGGCATCCCAGGGTTCACGGAAAAATCTCCGTTTTGTTGAGGCTGGGGACACCCCAGGTTTTGCACGACACTTTTTGAGGTTGAGGCCACCCGAAGTTAAAAACCCTGGAGCCCCCAAGGCCCCAAGCAATGCAAGGCTTGATACCCAAGTCATTTGCTGTTTCGAAATTTAAGAAGTGAACAACAACTGGAGCCTCCGAAGAACACAAAACATCTAGAGTTCAAAACTGAAAGCTTTAACAAAACATAACAAAACACTGGGGCCTACAGCTCTTCAAACGAATTAAGAGTTCAGAGTTTGAACTTTTCATACTTCTAGAACACAAGGTCCACAATGAATTCGCAGCTTCACACTGTACAACTTGAAAGCCCTTGGCCCAAGGAACACGAAAACATTAAATCTAAAGATTCTCAAAATTTGCAGGCCCGTAACCTCTAAACAACCCCACATTCTAAAGCCTGAGCCTCACAAACAAGTTAGATCCCTGGTGGCCCAAAGGCACACATACTCTAAAGCTTCAAACCATAACTGTAGGTTTCTGGAGCCCCGAAGGCAATTAACGCTTTGCAGATCACTTAATACGTGTTCTGAAACTTTCATCTCAGGTTCCAAGAACCCGTTTAGAGGCATCTGCCCAAGACAATTTATTGACGAGCTTGTCTCCCAAATAGTCCCCCGCGCAATCTTTCTTCGTAGTTCCCGGGGCACAAGGTCCCAGGCTTTTTGAAAATGTGCAAACTTATTGGCTTCCACATCGGTCCACGAAATTGCAAGGGAGAGGAAGCTTGTGATTCCCACCCAGCACCCCAGGCCCGACTCTAGATTAGCTCCACGAAGTTTTCCTGCGTCAGGTTTCGTTGTCAATGCCTCATCAACCGTACGGTCTACAAACCTACACTAAACAAATCCAAATCTCCTCACATCACTGCAAGCACCATGGGCAACGTGGCCTGGACATAACTCGCCCTTCACGTGCCTGTGACGTCGCTCTGCGCGAAGTTGCCGTTCACTGTCAGGGAGCGTCCGTTTCCAGTCCCTGGGAAACAGTTCCATACGTGATCATACTATATGCACAGTGGTCGAAACAGAGTGCTGAATTTGTGTTTCCTGCAAAGCCTCTCCGAGGCTACGTTCAGTGCTCGAGTGGACAGACTGGTGGTGGGTCATGGCAGCTTCGCATATCGGTCCGGTGCACGAGAACCGTTCATGATCTCATCGTGATCTTTGCGCGTGCCTTCCTTATCTTCCGGTATCTTCCGGTCGCGGGCTGGACAAGCCGAAACGACCCGAAACCGATAAACCTGGTCCCCGGATCTCGCCCTGGGCTTCCCAGCCGGTGTCACCAATGATCACGTTGCCGTAGATCGTGACAGCCCCGCCGGCTCCAGCCGATCCAACGGTCACCGATTGCCTTGGCTAAGGGGGGGTGGTTTGGGGTTTGAGCTTGGGGGGTTGTGGCGTTGGGTCCGGGTTCACATCGGACAGGTCTGTCACCGGGCACAGTGGCCTACGATACACTCTGCGCAAGCGTTGCACCAGATGTCTTTCCGAGCATCGAGTCCGCAATTTGCACCTGGCCATTGAGGTCAACGGTGCCAGAGCCAGTGGCAAAGGTTTTGGCCCCGTTGATGACAGTGTTGCCATAAAGCGTCACCCTGACGGCACTGAGGGCATTTGTCAAGCTGCGCTAGAAAGTGCTTGTGACTTGTGATTCCATCTATGGGGCGGTGCTTGATTCGGCCAACCCCTCACTTGTGACGATACAATCTTCTCACTTGTGACTGTTTGTTTTTCTCACTTGTGACTATAAAATCTTCTCACTTCTGACGTTTTTAAGCTCACTTACGACTATAAATTCTAAAAAACGCGGCTCCCGCTCGAAAGTGGTCAAAAACTCACTTGCGGCTGTTTTTGTTGGGTGGCTCACTTGTGACTATTTTGTAGTCACAAGTGAGTCTTGATTTTGGGGAAATAGTTACAAGTGAGCGGGGGGTGCTGCTCAGCAACATGGGTAAAAAGGACCTGCTCCCCGACAAGACCGGGGTGTGCTGGGGTGGGGGGGGGGGGGGTTGATAATTGCGTGTTCCACCTGCTGCTCAACAACAGCGAGGTGTGGTGGGGTGTGGGGAGGGGGGGCTTGATAATAGCGTGTTCCACCTGCTCCCCAACAAACAACAGCGGGGTGTGGTGGGGTGGGGGGGGGATTGAGCGTGTTCCACGTGCTGCTCAACAACAGGCGGGTGGAAAGGTCGTGCTTCTCGACAACAGTGGGGTGTGGGGTGGGGGGGGGGGGGCTTGAAAATTGCATGTTCCACGTGCTGCTCAAACAACAGGGGTGGAAAGGACGTGCTTCTCTACGACAGCGGGGTGTGGTGGGTAGGGGGGGCTTGATGAGAGTGTTCCGCATCCTCCAGTTGGGGATTTCAAGGTGGCGGGCTAAAGATCATGCGGCATGGGTGCTTTGGGCACAGCGACTCTAAAAGATGAAGGGACTGCTCAGAAAACCTTCGAGAGTGCATGTCTGTCCTAGAGTCAGGCCACAAGCGGCTAGAATCAGGCATCACATATAAGTTAGCAAAGTCATACAACTATACCTAACGGCTGCATGGCTGCAAAACACTGCGAGACAAGTGATGGACGGTTGTCGGACATTTCTGATCATTCACGTCATCGCAGCCGTCCTACCGTATGATTTGATCTAATGATATAGGGCCATATAGGGCTTCCTAGTCACTCTAAGCTCAGGCCAGGACGTGCCAGATGAAGTGGCGAAATTGCCTGCAAACAGGAGACAGCTTGCGGTCTGCCATGACAAGGCATGGGCAGTGAAGGCTCCGGGCAAATCAAAAAACCACTCAATAGGCTGTGCAAGTCTCGACTGTGAGATGCCACGGCTGCAAAACGCTGGGCACTAGGGGCTTCCCCATATGGAGGATGAGTATTTGCCCCTTCCCCTCCTGATAGGCACGTCGCGTCGAATACATTGAAACGCCGAAGAAGATTCCACAAATGATACAAGAGCTTATTATGGGGCCGAGGCAGCCAGGTAAGCCGGTCAGAAGTGGAGCTGCGGAACAGGAGCCACGAAGGCAGAACCCTTGTAGCGCAGGCACCACAAAGCTTCAACGACTGGCTAATCCCGTCCTGTGCTTCCACTGGCATCGAAGGCTCCACTTGACAGGGTCAGTCCGTTGTCAACCTGGGATGGCATCACTTTAGGGTACTACTGGACATCGGCATACGGTAGTGAACACTGGCAGCACGATAACCTGTCAATGTGATTTTAGTTCTGACTCTAGGGAAGAAGGCATTGTGACAACAAAGAGACAAGACTCTCAGGCCACGCGATACTAGTACACTGTAGCATGAATCCGAATGTTCCTTGGAGAGATCTCGGTAGCTCCAAGTGCACGAAGGGGGGGAGTGGGGGTGGCATGGGAATGAGGTACCGGTACTCATTTCTTGGCGTGGGGAGGCACCTACTGGTCACAGCAACATCACTAGATGTGTCCCGGAGATTGGTGGCAGTCAAACCCCAGAGTACCGTTTCGAGTGGGTCCTCCTCCTCAAGCACCTCAAACACTGCTCGGGCGATCCTGAGAAACTTTTTTACCAAGCAGCTGAGAGCGTGGGCAGCGTTGTGCTCGTAAACGAAAGCCTCCATTCCAAAAAACAGAGCGGTTAGGCATTACAGGTGGCCAAAACGAGTCTGGAAAGTTGCCGCTGAGCGGCTTGTTCGTTACAGATCCAACCCCCGATGCAGTGCAGTAGGCCGTCACATGGGTGCCAGGAGGCACCTCTGCAGAAGTCTTGACTGAAAAAGTCTTGAGACTGCCACCAACTCACAGAATGAGAAGTGAAACATCCAAGTCCCGACCTGCCTTGTACGTGGTTGCCGAGCCACTGTTGTCGGTGACACTGACCGTGTACGTGTTGTGTGCATTGATGAAAGTGTACTGCCAGACCTGTGAGTCTGTGAGATGCGGAAGTGACGACAAGCAGCAGTCAAGCAAAGCTAAGCTGTCGCACTACTGCGAAGCCCGAGGACCCCGCACCACTCCGACTGGCGGATCGGATCCACTTCGCGCTGCTACAAGCCTGGTGTCATGAGCGGAATGATCGGACGAATGGAGCTTCCAAGCTTTCAAAGGCCCGGCAATGCAAAATGGCCTGAATGGTCAGTGTAATGTCCTGGGACACCGTGCCAGGAGTGATGAAACAGTCAGGGCCTCAGCGGCTCAGCGGAAGTTCTTCCTGATGGGCTGTTGAGAACAACCCTCTTACGCGACCTGTGACAGCACTGTGATGGATGGGTCTGGGATGGTCTGGGCATATCTGGATGGAATACAGGTGCTGTTTGTGCCCCACCATGTCGAGAGAAACGTGGGAGCTCAACCTTGCATACGGCTGCCTTTACACCCCCTGTACACCTGCCGCACAGTTCATCCTCCGAGACTGAGGCAGATGTTCCCATTGCAGGCTGTTGCGCTGGAGACGTCGTAGGTTTCAGCTGGCACAAAGCTGCTGACATGCTGCACCCTATCAGCACCGGCTTTGAGCTGCTCAATCTGAGCCATGTCCTGATGACCTCATGTCACTCATGTACTTAATTCTACCAAGCCAACGAGATGAAAACATGTCCAGCGAGACTGAGCTGGTTTGTGAGCTGGTAGCAGCCAACACCTTCATATGAGATAAAACCAGCACATCTCAATATCGATCGAGAAGCGTCGCTAGCATGCCTGCCTAAAAAGGATTGCTCTAAGCACTCGAACGCATGAATACAATAAGGGAGTGCGCATTGGTGGTGGGAATTTGCTTGGGCCTGCAGTTGTTCCGACAGTGAAGAAGCCCGCAAGCCGTCGCTTCTCCTTGATCAAGACTTGTTGAGAAACGTTGGGAGGAAATTGCAGCGCGAGTCGGTTTCATGTACCGTGCGTGACAGGCTTGGGTCCCACTTGGGTGCCACTTGGGTGCCTCCTCATCTGCGGTCACTTCGAAAGCTGCCATATGCCTGGGGAAACTGCAGAAGTGCAAGATTCAGGGACTCGAGGTTGATGATAATTAAACTTTCTAGCTTGGTTACGGAGATGGCTCCGGGCTTTTATCAAGTCCCGAAAGAATCTCAGGGACGGGCCCAGGATAAACTTCTTCGACCTTGTGTTTCACGTATCTTCTTTCCTGCCGGTTAATTGCAGATTGCAAAACTGCCTTCTTTGTTGGGGAAGCTATACTAAGCTACCATGATACTGTTACTACAATGGGGTACCATACATCCCAATCACCAAGAAGCCCGCAGTCAACAGACCTGATTGGAAGCACGCGCTGCTTCGATGATATCGTTCAAACCTTGAGAAGACCTGGGCAGCTCGCCATTTGGTCTTTTTGGCATACCAAAACGCACAGGGCTACGGTGAAGCTATCCAGGTCATGCCACTTGGCTAGTAGAATGACAAGCACAACCATCTTGAAAGCGCTGGCGCCCTTACACTAGTCCCTGAGCGCAAGCTTGCAGACGCATACTCACAGCGCCATGTCAAACTCCTGAGCGGATTGAGTTGCCGACCCGGATCGTGCTTCCAGGAACTTCTCACTGCAGGGAGGGAAAGCAGCAGTATCATTTTCGCAGTACATTTACAAAGCTTCAAGCTGTCAAGCATGTTTTGGAGTGGACCTGCCTACCCTGAGATACCAGCAAATTTGGCCTCGACGCACAAAAAGCGCGTCAAATGGCGACCCGCGCAAAATCACATCCGACGCAACACTCCGGACTTCCTCAGCCCTTCATGTAGGCGCTCGACATTCCATAGCTTCCGTTGTCGGAGAGCTGGTTCAGTCGACCGCGTAGATCCTCGCAGGAAAATAGCCTTACATTGGGCCTTTAACAATGCGTCTGGGGTTTAAGGTCTAATGTAGTCGGGATGTGTGGGTAGCAAAACGATGGTGAGCAGCACCCATAGGTTTTCATGTCACTTTTCTACAACTTGGTCTTCGTGCGCATCTCGCTAGTCTAATGTTGCTTTCTTCATATCTTGACACATGACCCATAAGGAGGTTGACGGTTCCAGATTTCTAGGTTGCAAAGTTGGGACAAAGACCAAGGTAAACAATGCTCAACTGAATCATCAGAAGGTCCAAGAAAAAGCTGCTCGGCACACGGTACTAGAAGTACTCGAATGTATTTTGTCGCCTGTACTTCCCCTTGCTGCACCGCCCCCTCTGCCAGCACGGTGCAAGCTCGCAATGACGTGATAAGGGAGAAGCAACTCATGCCCTCATTGTTCCCATGAACTGCCTGAGCCTCTTAAAGAATCAATTGGCAAAAAGCAAGGAATGCCAAGGCAAGGCCTCTGTGAAAGAGACAACGAAACGGCACTTAGTTGGAAACTTTCTGAGGTTGTTGTGGTTGATGTTGCTGCCAGTCTGCTCGAAGTCTAAAGTCTACGTGTTCGACCATGCTTTTGCTATCTAACCGTTTTATTGGCTTAATGCGGAACAAACCCCGATTAAATTTGAAACGCTGCTACGCTGAGAATGTTCAGAAAACGCTTTCCTTTGCTGTTCACCTCCCGGCTCGTCTCATGTTAACCCATGAGCCCCCTCGCATTGCGTTGCCTGACATTGTATCACGCGACATGTAGAGGCATATACCATCGTATGTTCTGCTCCCAAAGGCACCAAAGGCATGATCACTCTGAAAAATCCAAATCTGAGGCTGCTGGACCGGAAGGATGGAGCCATCAGACGCTTCCCGCTTGGTTTGACAAGTTCTGGCCTATCTGTCTAACTCGCTGTGATAAAAAAAAACCATTCGCCGTGGGCAACCGCAGATCGCGGCACCAATGCCTATCCAAAGTATGACTGTCTCCTGCTGTTCCCGGTGCAGATCGTCTATCACGCGGTACCTGCTACGGGTAATTAGCACACATGTTCCCGATGCCGGTTGACAACCACAAGAATCAGACTGCAGTCGCGGGCAATTTCTGGGGTTGGCACATGTACATGATCAAAACTCCCATGGTGATGAGCACAATGCCCACCTGCAAGAACAAAGCAAAATATCGCGGGTCATGTGACTGTGGTTGACTGAATGAACAAGAATTTGTTGAGCACGCAACCATGATCTGGTTCAGCGTAGGCCTACTTCTCGGGACCTGAGAGGTGCAGCGTGCACAATGAGAAGTCAAATGTTTTACTTCAAGCCAGGCTGGGAACCGTGAGTGTTTGCCCATCTGTTTTGACAGCGCGCACCATCTCCCAAAATGCCTCGAACAACACACCGTCACGAGGGATCACAGGAGCAACAAGTTCATACGGCTAGGAAGCTGGCTGTTCAAAATCGCGCAAAGTCTACAAGATCATGCTACAAAGCACTGCTCGTACATAGGTTGGAGTTGTAGATGCCACACCTGCTTAAGCAATTAAGCGGGGGGGAGGGCGGTGATGTTGGGTTCGCATCGGTGCGAGCAGCAGCAGTGAAATAACATGCCATGTCAATTGCCGGCCGAAACGGCTGCAAGCCATGTCCAACATATGTTATGAAGGTGTGGCTTTCCGGTATTGAGCTGATCATTCCATGCAGGCGACGTCTTGCCATCATCGCCACCTAACGGAAACGACAGATCGAACCAGATATCAGTCTGGCCCTGTGCGCTCACTCCGTGGCGCTGTTCGAGCGACCAATTTTGCGAAATCCGCTTGCAAACTCACAAGCCCAAGCCTAAGCTCCGTATCCTGTCAGTGTGATTGTCAAACAACAAGTTCTTGCTTTGCCCAACCCACACCGACCCACAAGAACAAGCCTTCAAAAACCCCGACATTCCCATGCCAACTCACATATGAAGGGGGCCATAAGACGACAAACAGACACAAGCCACATGAAGCCACCGACCCACATGAATGACCCAAAAGGCAGAGCATCGGGACCCCCTGCGCTGCTTGCTCCTGGTGGTGTGCCAACGTCATGTGAGTTGGAACAGCGAGTCTAACATCACGCACTACTGCGAGGCGCATCACAGCGAAAGTGTAGCTGGTAGGACTGCAAAGACCGATGCATGTTAACACCATCTCTGCCAAACATGCAGCACTGACAACAAAGGGTCAAAGGGCGAAGATCCATTTTGGGCCATTACCGCGCACCGTGACTTTCGAAACGGATCACTTGGCAGACTGCTCCTTGCGCCACATGTCATCCAAATCCTTCTCATCAAAGGGGCTGGAATGTTTGTCGCGCTGTCCTCTATGTCCTTTGGGCTCAGATCCTGTTGAGAGATTTTGAGGGCATCGGGATGAAGAGTTCGGAGTTGATACCTCCTCGCCGCGTCAAGCCGCTTCTTGCATACCTTTGATGGGGGAAGGTGGTTAAACCCTGGATGTGCTTGAAACACCAGCATGGCACGGACCAGCCGCATCATCTTCATGCAGCGCTGATCCCGCTTTTCCTTCCCAGAGAAGGTGCGAAAGACCTTTCGACTTCCCGTTTTGCCCGTCATCCTGCCGAAAGCTTTACCCGAATGGTACGCGGCAGGTTTGGCAACAGCTTGACCAGCAAGCGAGCCAGCACTGCCGCCGAACTCTGCCGCCAGAGTCTCACCAGCTGTCAGCATGTCCAGGGTGTCTTCGCGGTAGTGCAGACAGAGCTGCCAGCTGACATGAAGCGCAAACTGAGCCACCTTCACCCAGACCTGGCTTCGGCTCAGAGTTTTTTCCGCCTCCTCCCGATTTTTTTGCCGCCTTCTGGATGTTCTTCACGTCATCCTTGGCCTGGTCTAGCTTCTTGCCCACATCCACGCACTCATCCCGGCGCCCAACGACCAAGTCGCAAACGACCTCGGCTAGGCTCACTGACGTGGTCCCCGCGGCATACGTGGCAGATGTCATAGTGCTTCTTGCAAAAGGTTTGTCGGTGTTCATGCTGGCATATGTAGCATGACCCCTGAGCAAGGATGACACGCACAAATCAAGGCCACCGACGATGCGTGGCGCAAGCATGCGCAAAATCGAGAAGTGTACACTGAGGTTGGGGATGACTTGGGGCGACAGGGTTTTTGGAGGGCCTTGCGCCATGTCGTACGATCCTCTAGATGATTTACCCCAACAGTTTAGGCGAAGCCCAAACGAAGCCCAAACTCACCTGCCCCTAGTCATTATTCGATAGTTGCTTCGAACCCCAGTACTCCTGAACCCAATCAACAGGTTATGAGGCCAATCGTAACTCCCGATTCCCTGGGCATCAACATCCACAGCAACACACAGCAGCGGCTTATTACCTGGCGACAGCTGACACAGGTGCAGATTCCAGCCGAAGCGTTGGATACCTTTCGGCAGAGCATCTCCCAGGATTTAAGTTTTGTTGCAGATATCAATGCTGCGATCGTGGAACTTTCCTCGCAAATACAGTTTCGTACAGAGGTTTTGGCAGACGCCATGGGTTCCGCTGGACAAGCTGTGGGAAATATGCAGAGGAGCAAGAGCGGATACGGGTGGCGATGGAGAAACTTCACGCTATGATCCTGGCACAGCAGACTACAGACACTTGTCCTTGACCTGCAGAAGCACCTTTTGTCGGTTCACACCGAGACCAACATGCTTGGTGCACGTTGCAAAGCAATGGACAGAGACAATGAGCAGCGGAAAGAAAGACAACTTGTGGATGAAGGTAACGCAAGAGAAGATGCAAGCTTTGCGACAGGCTGTGGACAATGGCCCGATGCAAAATGCTGGTGTTCCTTCACAGGTCCCCACTATAAGCTGTCACATGGAGCTGGTCCGGGGCTCCTGTGGATTTGCAGGCGGCTTGGTACAAGAGCCTCCTGGCATGTCGTTGGCAGCAGCGGATGTGCCACTTGGCATACCGCAGTCGGGAAAGAAGGCGTGGCAACGACGAATGTGAGTAAGGTACCGAATGGAAAGTGGAAACTTTTGCTGGATTTCCAATCTGGAAGAACCCTTAAACACCCAGCAGCTGCATTCTCAAAAAACGAATCTGTAATTCGAATGCCACGCTACTTATGAGGCAGCGCAAAATTGAAACACGAAGACACCCAGTCCCCGCAGCTAAGGGCGACGCAGGCAAACAAACCAACCCTAGTGTTGAGGACTGGAAGTACACGTGCAAGGTGTAAAGAGGGCGCCCGACCGCAGACAGGCATAATCAGATTGTGATGGAAGGAGGACCGAGAAGATGGACAGGCTGTCACAAGCCACCATATTTTCCCCCTCCACGTGCCAATAGGCCCAAGCAATGGATGCAGTGTGACAAAAGCCGTGATGCTGGATAGTGGTGCCAGTGTCCTACGGCAAACCAAGATTCCGAGCAGAGCAACGGCCATCGACATTGCATTGGCGGATATCACCAGGATACCTGCCCATCGCACCCATGATTTCAGAGATGGTTGTCCGTGGTCCTGACCAAGGCACAATTATCGGCATCTGCAGGTTGGTAGCTATTGGTTGCCGGTTTACAAGGGACTGAAAGGCAGCAACTTTGTTTGCCAGTTGAGAGTGGACTTAAGAAGGTGACGGAATTGTTTGCCTTATCTGGATTGGTCAATCTTTACCGCTGCGGCTGGCAATGCTGTCACAAAAGCTGGCGTCGAGGCGGATCTGTCGCTGTTGCAAGAGACGACGCAAACCCCATACCAGCGCGCTCTCGCGGATCGTCACAGGCGCAATGTCGGGCCCACTTATCCTCAAAAGCTTTGCTGACATGCTTCAGCTAAGCTGGTTGTTATCTTTGTGGCTCTGAAATCTGTCGCGACATGCAGGCGTTTCCGCTCTGGTTTCGTGCAAATTCCGTTGCGTTTCGATGCTGCCGCGGCTAGGCGAAGTCCTTGTCTTCTCCTGCTTTGCAAAACTTGCTCTGCCGTGTCGGCAGGCTGTTCACCTCGTTATTGATGCTGGAGGTGTCCACTACACCGTCCACGGTGTCAACAGACTGTCACTCACAACAACATTCCAACACTTCCCACACAAGAGAGGGCAAGCCGCGAGCTGAAATTAGCTCTTATGCCCACCACCAATCGACCCTTCGACCTTATTGCTGCTGTTCATCTTCCGCCGGAAGAGATTGAGCTTGCTCTGAAGAACAAATCCATCACAAATCCCGATCAGTCTGTGACCGACACCACAGAAAGGGAAGTCAAGAGCCACTCCACACACCAGCACATCCTACAACGCCAGCAGCACTCGCACTTTTTCCTGGGTCAAACCGACAATAAGCCCAAGGGGCACCACTGCAGCACGGAGACCGCCTCCAGCAGTGCTCCTTTTGCAGCTCACTCCGTCAATTGAAATCCTTGGAGACTGACGGGCGGCTGTTGTAGAACTACATGACCGCATGCAACACCGAACAAACGTTCTTGAAACAACAACTGCTTCGTTGGCCGACAGCCACAACCTTGTGGTGGAAAAGTTCGGGACTGCAGCAGAGCCTGCACACAGTGAAGTTATCACTCGTCTTGCGCAGGACAACCGAGGTTCATGATAAGCTTAGCCTGTAGGTTGGTTCAAGGGAACCGTAGAAAGTTGGAATGCCAGCACATCACTCCAGATCGTTGTTGAAGAGCGGGTACGAAGGGCAGAGTCGTTGGATCTTTAGTTTGCAGAACAGCGATCAAGACCCGGTACAGATCAATGGAGAGTGCGCTGGATGATAGGTCTCCCGGCTTGATCTTTCGATGCCTGTAATTTTTTTTTTGGACTGGCGCCCCTTTACTACATCAGTAGCACAGTAGGCCGGTCTTGTTGGGCTCGACGTAACGGGTGAAACGAAGTCAGCGCGCGCAAACCACCAAGAACACCACGCAACCACCCAAAAAACAAGAAAAAGAAGCAACAAACCAAGCAAAGGCGCCGAACTACTAGGAAACCCCACGCACTCAGTACTCGAAGTCGTCGTTGAAGTCCCGGTGCAATACAGCACTGAGCATGCGGGGAGTCGCAAATTGCGACACTGCCAGATCTTCAAAATCACCATCATGTAGCTACTGGTGCGACGTCATTCGGCTGAACCAAGGTCATCATCGATAGTCAGGCTCCCGCGCTCGTCGTCAAGGACAAATCACGGACCCGCATTGGCAAAGGGATGGTGCAGGTCAGACTCCCCAAAGGAGAGGAAAGACGTGCGTATGCCCCATGGTGGTCAGCCAGTGGGGACTTAACAGAAAGAACAATCAAGGCAAGACCGGCCCAGGGCACTCCATGGTGGTCAGCCAGTGGAGCAGCCCCGAGCGGAAGGTTCACCTCTCACCCTGGCTTGCAGCTGCGCCCACCTAGATAGATGTCTGCGCACAAGCACAGTCTCAGCAGACAGCCAAAGCGGAGGCCACACACGCAAGCCCGAAAGCTCGCCGGGGTTTCGGGGACCGCAATCTGGCAGGCAACGGTCCCTCCAGAGTCCAAGCCAATAAGATACGTCGGCAGGGAGATGTGAGGGCTCACATCACTTTGGCAGCCTGCAAGAGCACTAAGATCTCCGTGGCATACACAGCTTTCGTCCAGGCGATGCCGTCAGGTAGCATCCAGGCGGGCGAAGATCCTGCCTGTCCTGCCACAAGCCAAGCACAGACGACGATGACCCTTTTGAAGGCCAAGTTATTCCACAGGTATTCGATATCTCCAGGCCAAGGCAGTAGGTGCCTATTCTCCACGTAGAAGTGCCCGCAGCCTGGGAGAGGCAGCACCGCCGCATTGGTCTCTCCAGAGTCGATATTCGGCCGTCAGGATCCCGTACCCGTCGTCCAGGACAGATAACAAACCCGCAGTGGCAAAGGGGTGTGACAGGTCAAACTCCCCAAGGAGAGGAAAGACGTGCGTATGCCCCATGGTGGTCAGCCAGTGGGGACTTAACAGCAAGAACAATCGAGGCAAGACCAGCCCAGGGCACTCCATGGTGGTCAGCCAGTGGAGCAGCCCCGAGCGAAAGGTCCCCCGCTCACCCTGGCTTGCAGCTGCGCCCACCTGGAAAGATGTCCGCGCGCAAGCATGTCTCAGGCCACACACGCAAGCCCGAAAGCTCGCCGGGGTCTCGGAGACTGCACTTCGGTAAGCAGTGGTCCCTCCAGAGCCAAAGCCAATAAGAATAAGGTACGTCGGCAAGGAGATGTGAGGGCTCACATCACTTTTGGCAGCCTGCAAGAGCCCAAGATCTCCATGGTATAGGTGGCGCCGTCAGGTAGCATCCAGGCGAGCGGAGAGCCAGCCTGCCCTGCCACAGGCCAAGCATAGGCGATGATGGCCCTTTTGAAGGCCAGGTTACTCCAGTGGGTGTATATTCTTCAGACATAAGTGCCCGCAACCTGGGAGAAGCAGCACCACTGCATTGGCCTCTCCAGAGTCGTCCTTCGGCCGAGATACTAGAAAGGGGAGGATCGCATTGCCATGACTCACTATGAGTCAAGCGTTGTCTCGTCCCGTGATGAGCGTGGGGCAACCAGTGTGGGCGGCTGCTGGGTCTCAAAGCCGAGGGGTTTTTGCAGTGCCATAGCACAGAAAGGGCAACCTATCCGGTCAAAGAGGGGCGGAGGAGAGGAAGACTGGGCAGTCTTACCTTGGACATAACCCGATGAACAATCAAGGCAAGACCAGCCCAGAGTACTCCATGGGGGCCAGCCAGTGGTACAGCCCCGGGCGAGAGGCACTCACTCCACTAGGCTCACCGCATCGCCCACCCAGAAGGGTGTTCCCGTCCCGACAAGTTACTTCAACCAGCCAGAAGGGAGGTCAATGCGCGTCAGCAACGACCGGTTCTACTGGGGGAAACGCCAGTCCTTGCACAGAGCGGAGCAGTGGACCTCAGGGTTCGCCAATGTTGCACGAATCCTTACTTCCACAAGGCAAGAGGAAACGGCAGGGTCAACTACACGGGCCGAGGGCTCAGGCACCTTGAAGTTGTGCACCTCACCACAGTCGCCGAGGCAGGTTGGGGTGCCATGGAAACTTCCTGTTACAAGCGTCCGTGCGCCCCACGGTGGTCAACCACTGGGGACTTACAAGTGAGCACTGCAGACCAGCCCAGGGTTCCCCGTGGTGGCCAGCCAGTGGGGCAGCCGCGAGCCGCAGCCAAGAGCAAGGCTCCCATTACGGAAGCCATTGATTAGCGACAGCTACCGATTCAGATAATACAATCCAGTGGTCCCACCCATGCAGTCAGGCAGGTGTGAGGGATTATTGCCAAGGGCCTTCCCAGTCAGAGCGTCGTGGGCGGTGGCCTGCAGAGGCAGTATGGGCCCGTCCTCCTGATACTTGTGGCAACTCCTCCTCGCGAACCCCCCACTCAGGGATCGGGCTCCTTGGGAGTGCCATGGCAGTACAGCTTGAACCAGAAGCTGTTAAGTTGCTGCTTAGTTGGATGCTTGGATCTTGCGAGCCTTGAGGGCAGCCCAATGAGCAGTGGCAGCATCATACCACGCATTCCTGGAACGCTGGGGTCCGTGCCTACTGTGGAGGCCCGTCCTCGCGAAGCCAGAATTGCTTGTGTTTTGCGGCCCTGAAAGCGGGGTCGCCCGACTTCCCCGGAACTTGGGCTTCGTCCTGGCAATTCTGCTGGTCCGCCAGTTGAGCTGCAGGTCTTTGTCGGTGTTTTCTGTGGATAGGAGGCGCCCTTCAAGCTCGGGAAGTTGACCAACGTGGCTCAACGTTTTCTGCTGTTGCGCAGAGTCGTCTGCTGGACATTGCAGAATGAAAGCTTTTGGCAGGCTTGGGCTTTGAACAGCGAGGATACCTACTGTACAGGAACGGCTTGTGCTCCTAGCGAATCAGCTGTTGCCGAGCACCCTCATTGGGGTTCTAACAATGGTCAGGTTGTGGGGCTGGTGAACGGATGCCACAAGTGCATTCGCGCATGCTTGGACATATTTTGGCCTTGTCTCCAATCTCAGTTTTTGCGGCAGTTAACGCGCCGTTGATGGGTCAGACCTGTCTATACAGCATTTTGAATTTAGCACCATCGACCCTGGTCTTTGCCAGAGCCAAACAGACGTATGTTTTGGAGCAGCAAGTGCTTGCGTGTGAGAGAGTGACAGAGTGTCTGTGAGTTTGTGAGGATGAGAGTGAGAGCGAGAGCGAGAGCGAGAGTGAAAGTGAGAGTGAGAGTGAGAGTGAAAGTGAGAGTGAAAGTGAGAGTGAGAGTGAAAGTGAGAGTGAAAGTGAGAGTGAGAGTGAGAGTGAGAGTGAGAGAAAGAGTGAGGAAGCGAGGACGACGGAGTGAGAGAAAGTGATGCAGTGACGGGCAGCGGAGGAGTGGTGAAGCCATGGGGCCCCACGTGATTTCTATGTCTGCCAACTTTTCTTCGGCGCCGCGTTTTCAACAGTGCATAGGTCGTCTTTGAACACTTGTAACAATGTTCAGTTTAGAAGATAAGCGACTTGGGAAAAAACCTGGGTTAAAATTCTGGTCGCTCTTGAATTCGGATCTGGCCTCATTACCCTACGTCTGCTGCGCGTGGGGACCCTTTCAATAGTATTATAGGGTCCAGTCCCCATGGCCACAAATGCATTTTTCCGGGGAAAAATACGCCGTGAGGCCACAACAAGGCCACAACAGGCCACAAACGTGTGTTTTTGAGGCCACATCAGGCCACAACAGGCCACAAACGTGTGTTTTTGAGGCCACGTCAGGCCACAACAGGCCACAAACGTGTCGCAACAAAGCAAGACCGTGTGGGTTTGAGGCCACATCAGGCCAACTTGTTTGGTTTCGAGATTGTTTTTTGGGGCTTGATTTTCAGCAAGTCCTAGGAGACCAAGTCGTTCCTGCACTGTACACATGTTTGCCAGCTTACGCGACTCCAAATCTGGGGTCGAAAAATCTAGGCAATTCTGGCTTCGCGTGTGTGGGCCTCCCCTGTGCACGTTTCTTTCATGTTGATCGCTTCCACAAGAAAGCTGCCCTCGGAGGTCGTGGTTCTCAGTAATTGATCTTTCCACGTTAAGTGCTTGTCTGTGGGCCAGAGTCGCCTGAGTGTAGCAGTCTGGAAAGCGCGGGATTGAGCCCAAAAATAGAAGAATTCGCGACCCCAAAATTGGGGTCGCCAAACGGCCCCAAGTTTGGGGTCGCGGTTTCACGCCCCCAATTCAGTTCCAAATTGTGCTGCGGGAGCTGGGTCCATTTCGCGGCACCATTTTTGGGACCGCGAGACGGCCCCATTTTTTGGCACCGAATTTGAGCCTGTGGGCTCAAGCAACCGGATCTCGTTGGCTGCGCACCTGCCCTTGTTCTAGTCACTTTGGGCAGCGTCGCGCTGAGCGCACGGGGGCTTGTCCGAAGCAGCTGCACACTCGTCTTTGTAATGCTGCAGTGAGGCAGAACTGCAACTGTGGAGGCCCGTCCTCGCGAAGCCAAAATTGCTTGTGTTTTGCGGCCCTGAAAGCGGGGTCGCCCGACTTCCCCGGAACTTGGGCTTCGTCCTGGCAATTCTGCAGGTCTTTGTCGGTGTTTTCTGTGGATAGGAGGCGCCCTTCAAGCTCGGGAAGTTGACCAACGTGGCGCAACGTTTTCTGCTGTTGCGCAGAGTCGTCTGCTGAACATTGCAGAATGAAAGCTTTTGGCAGGCTTGGGCTTTGAACAGCGAGGATACCTACTGTACAGGAACGGCTTGTGCTCCTAGCGAATCAGCTGTTGCCGAGCACCCTCATTGGGGTTCTAACAATGGTCAGGTTGTGGGGCTGGTGAACGGATGCCACAAGTGCATTCGCGCATGCTTGGACATATTTTGGCGCTGTCTCCAATCTCAGTTTTTGCGGCAGTTAACGCGCCGTTGATGGGTCAGACCTGTCTATACAGCATTTTGAATTTAGCACCATCGACCCTGGTCTTTGCCAGAGCCAAACAGACGTATGTTTTGGAGCAGCAAGTGCTTGCGTGTGAGAGAGTGACAGAGTGTCTGTGAGTTTGTGAGGATGAGAGTGAGAGCGAGAGCGAGAGCGAGAGTGAGAGTGAGAGTGAGAGTGAAAGTGAAAGTGAAAGTGAGAGTGAGAGTGAAAGTGAGAGTGAAAGTGAGAGTGAGAGTGAGAGTGAGAGTGAGAGAAAGAGTGAGGAAGCGAGGACGACGGAGTGAGAGAAAGTGATGAGTGGTGAAGCCATGGGGCCCCACGTGATTTCTATGTCTGCCAGCTTTTCTTCGGCGCCGCGTTTTGAACAGTGCATGGGTCGTCTTTGAACACTTGTAACAAAGTTCAGTTTAGAAGATAAGCGACTTGGGAAAAAACCCTGGATTAAAATTCTGGGCCTTATTACCCTACGTGCGTGGGGACCCTTTCAATAGTATCATAGGGTCTCGAGTCCCCATGGCCACAAATGCATTTTTCCGGGGAAAAATACGCCGTAAGGCACAACAGGCCACAAACGTGTGTTTTTCAGGCCACATCAGGCCACAACAGGCCACAAACGTGTGTTGAGGCACGTCAGGCCACAACAGCCCACAAACGTGTGGTTTTCAGGCCACGTCAGGCCACAACAGGCCACAAACGTGTCGCAACAAAGCAAGACCGTGTGGGTTTGAGGCCACATCAGGCCAACTTGTTTGGTTTCAAGATTGTTTTGGGGCTTGATCTTCAGCAAGTCCTAGGAGACAAAGTCGTTTCTGCACTGTACACATGTTTGCCAGTTTACGCGACTCCAAATCTGGAGTCGAAAAATCTAGGCAATTCTGGCTTTGCGTGTGTGGATCTTCCCTGTATTGGTGTTGTGCTGAGCCCTTTCCAATGCTCATCATCAATGACCGGCAGTCGAAAAAAGCAGCAACGTCCACTTCTTGCAATTCAGAGAAATGCCAATTGTGCACCTGCGCCTCTAATTCGTCCGCTTCCTCTGCCAGGTTCTCCATCAATGCGGAAGACACAGGTTTCGGAAGAGACACTGTACATGGACCGAGTTCACACCCGCGATTTCAATACTGTACGGGGCAAGGCAAGTAGGCATTCCAAGGGCAGCACACGCAAGAAAAACAGCCATCCGAGCAAGTGGTGTCGGGCCATTCCAAGTTACAGACGGCTAGAGTTCGCCTCCTGCCCGTTCAAACGGACAAATTTAAGTGGGGCTGGAGGGACGACGTACTCCCGGCAGTGGGTTCCCAATGTTGCCGCCACAGCGGGAAGGGGTCGATGGGGTACCGCCTTCTCCAACGTCAAATCACTAGTTGCACAGAGGTGGAACAAGCGGCCAACTGAGTCTGCGATGGTTGCCTGCGTATCAGAGTTCCGGCAAACCAGCTTGCCCTTCTGGAAGTGCTACAAGAAGTGCGAAACACATTACGAATGGGATGCGCACGGAGCAGAAGATTACTTTGGTGTCGATGCACCACTTCTACTCTCCGCGGGCACAGGGCTGTTTCCCGGAGAGTCCACATCAATTGCAGTGTTCGAGAACCCGGCCACCACGTACTGCATCTCCGAAGCAAGCCAGGAATGTCGATGCATCTTGGTTTCCTTGCGCCAAGCCCCCGAAGGATCCACCTAACCAGCAGATCTATTGCAGATCTCCCTGTGCGCATTACCAGCAGCTCCTGTAAAGTTGTAAATGGCTGACCACACCAGAATGCGGACGCGTGATTAAAATTGCAGACACCCTTCTTCATCTGGAGACTTTCCGGCGTCTTATCTGAAGGTCTACGGCTTACAAACGCTTGGAGCGCCACCAAGAATTTATTAAGCCGGAGTTGCTCCCTGCCCATTTTCTTAAGACCATTAGACTTGACCTTGGGGGGCTTGCTGGATTTACTCCGTCCCCTTCCCGCACCGATTGAAAGGGACACAGTACACTGCGCTGGGCAAGATCCTTTGGATGCCTGTAATCGCACATTTTTCGTCGGCTTTCTGCCTTCTGGCAATGAGAGTTCATTCACATTCAAGCTCCAAAGAATCAAGAGAAGTGCCTGTGTGAGGGTGCGGGAGTGATTTGATGTTGGGTACGTGAGTGCGCCGGCGAGCCACACTGCAATCCCTCGGATGGGATCTCTATGCTGAGCCGGCCTCCCTGTCGGACAAGGGCACAAGGTTGGGGGGCACTGCTTGCGCCTTTCCCAAAAATAGCGGAGTGTGGCAAAAAGCCACCTACCAATGCAAAGGGGCGGGCTACACAGCCGTGGGTCTGAGACAAAGACGGTGGGACTACACGATTGTGTCCCTCTACCTGAGGGACACGGAAGGCCTGAATGGTCCCACGAATGCAGAGGTGCTATCCTCTCTGGTGGCTTTCGTAAGAACCCTCCCGGAGCCCTGGATCATCTTGGGGGATTGGAACCTGGACCCGACTGAAGTTCAGGACACAGCGCTGATTCAGGTGATGCGGGGGCGGATGGTAGCCACTGGAGAAGCTACATGCAACCATGGGGCGGAGCTGGACTTTGGGGTGGTGAGTAGGAGCCTGGAAGCCCTGGTGGATCTGTCTGCAACCCCGTGGAAACCACATGCAGCCTTGCACCTCAAAGTCAAGGACGGTGCCAGCGAATGGAAGTCCTGGAAACTTCCCCAGTTCCCGAAACTCACAGCAGACCTCAGAAACCAAGAATGGCGAGAGGTCCAACCATCCCATTTCGCCATAATGGACAGGACCTGTGCCCAAGAGGACCAGAGCACCTGGCAGTTGGCGACCTGGGCGGCCAGCCTGGAGCACTGCCACGAAGCACCGAGGACTGGCAGAGGTTGGTGTGTGCAGGCCCAATGGGGACCCTTAGTCTTGCAGCGCCCTTCCACTGCCCCCAAAGGCTCTGAAGTGGGCTGGTGGGCACGCATGGCCAGAATCCTGGAAGAAGTGCCCGCCTCCCAGCAGCACCTACCGGACCTAGGCACCCTCCAAGCCTGTCAAGACATTGCTGAAGGTACTGCCTTCCTCACAGAACTGTACCAGCAATGTTCAGCAACAGCACCACAGTGGCGGTCTTTGAGTGTTGTTGCCAGGCACAAGGGGCGGCCCTCCAGATGCAGAGAGCCGAGGAGCAGCAGGCCCAATACAAGGACTGGCTCCAAGCGGGTTTAGCGAAAGGGATGAGACCTCTCTATAGTTCTCTCAAGAAGAGTGAGAGAGTCCTAGATCGGCCCTTCCAAAACCTCCCAGGCGAAGAGCGCCCAGGGGCCAGGAGGAAGCAGTGGGTCGTCATTTGGGGAGAGGTAGAATGTTCCCCCCCGATTGGCCAGACCCTGCTGGATGCAGCCAAAGCCTCCCCGCTGTTCAAAATAACAGCAGAGGTGCTCGAGGCCATCCTCAAGAATGTCACCGACAAGGCAGGAGGTCTTGATGGGCTCACCTATGCTGCCCTCAAAAACCTCCCTGGACCGGCCTATGAGCAGCTCACCCAAGTCCTGAACTTGGCTGAAACCACAGGAGTGGCGCCACAGCACTGGCAGGCGCACCATGTGGCACTCCTGCCCAAAAATGCTGACATAGAAAGGCCCATAACCCTCACATCCATCACCTATCGGCTTTGGTGCTTCTGCAGAGCACAGGTCGTCAAGAAATGGATGCGAGAAACTGCAGAGAGGTTCCCATGGGATAAAGCCTCCCCGGGTAACACTTGTCTAGAAACAGGCATGCAGAGACTCCTGAGAGGAGAGGTTAGCCGCGCTGCTAACAAACATGCCTGTGCGGTCCTGTTGGACCTGCAGACTTTCTATGACAGTGTTAATTGGACCAAATTGGAGGAGCGGATAGTGGCGACCGGCTTCCCGCCAGCTATAGGCCTCCTGGTCATGCAAGTCTACCGGGGAACGAGATATCTCGTGGCAGAGGATCTCCTTTCGGAGGGGATCCTCCCTGCGAGGGGCATCCTAGCCGGGTGCCCGTTCGCAACAATGATGGCCAGGGTTTACCTCCAGCCAATAATGCAAGAAGCCGCTCAGCTCCGCAGTATCACCGCCCTAGACACCTGGGTGGATGACATTGGAGCGGATTTCGAAGCACGATATCCTGAGCAGGCAGCGTTTGCGGTCTATGAAGGTTACAAAACCCTTCGCAGGCTTCTGGAAGGTAGCGACCTCCGCTTGTCCCTGAAGAAAACAGGCTTCCTGTGCACCACTGCAGAAGCCAGAAGGGAGCTACAGAAGCTGCGCAAAGATGGGGACCCACCTATCTGTGATAGCATGAAGGATTTAGGCTTGGACTGTGCCCTGGGTCGGGTCCGGAGGGTCAAGGTGCAAAGAGCCCGCAAGCACAAAGCGGGCCAACGGCAGAAGAAGTTGAAACAACTGAGAGTCCCGGGTGTGCCGGCCAAGGTTCGCCTCTTCTGACAAACCTTTCCGCTATTGTAAGCCATGTGTCTTGAACATAGTCAAACACGTTTTGTTAGTGTACAGTTGTTTCAACCGAGTTTTGACTGCAGGCGCTTTGTGGCTTTACAAAAGTTTTCATGGTAGCGGAGCCACTGGGAAAAGCCCAGGGCTTCGAGACACGACTTTGTTTTCGTCCAGGCTTTGGAAGCCTTGTTTGGTAGTCTAGAGCCGTGATTTGAGCCATAGTTTTCAGCTGCTGTATTTTGGGCGATTTGCGAGATTGGCTGGCTTGAACTGTTGGACAGTTACAGGTCATGGCCTTGACCCCAGAAGATGTTGCTCATCTTGTGAGGGCAGCAACAGCTGCAGCCGAGAGTGCCTCGAAAGCGGCTCTGGCAGCCGAGAGAGCTTCGCAGAGCAGCAAGGGCACAGGAAGGGCTGGATTCTCGGAAGCCTCCAAAGTCTGTAAGTGTCCAGACAGCTTTGGTGGTGGCACAGTCGAAGATGACCAGACAAAGTGGGCTGATTTTTCGATGGCGTTCAAGGCATGGCTGTATTATGGCGATGAGATGTTTCGTACAGACCTAGAGGACCTCGAGGCCACTAAGCTTGGGAAGGCCACTGTGTTGAGTGCATGGACTGATGAAGCTAAGGTCCGAAGCAAGCAGTTGTACTCGATTTTATGTGGCATTTTGAAAGGCAGAGCTCTTCAAGTTCTGCGGGCGACTAGTGAGCAGCATGGCTATGAGGTCTGGCGACAACTTGTAAATCTTTATAGCCCCCACACCAAGCAGAGGAGTCTGGGGATCATGACAGCGTTGATGAGTTTTCCTTCGTTTTCGAAGGATAGATCGTATCTCGAACAAATACAAGGGCTAGATCGGTTAGCCGAAGAGTTTCGCAAGTCCTCGGGCAAGGCGGTGCAGGACGAAATGATGCTGGGGATCCTCACTAAAGCTTTGCCAGCACATGTGCGACAACAAGTTCAGCTTTCCATGTCTGAGTCTTCAACCTATGCAGAAGTGCGAGAACGCGTGCTGTCTTTTGAGACTGTGTCGCATGTGTACAATGCTTCGAAGATCCAGCAAGAGTTTGGCGTCGGTGCTGTCTACAATGGTCCTCAACCTATGGAAATAGATTTGGTTTCCAAGGGCAAAGGTAAGTGGTGGACCAAAAACAACCAAAAGGGTGACTACAAAGGAAAGAAGGGCGATGGAACAAAAGGAGGCCACAAAGATGATAGGACAAACAAAGGCAAGGGCAAGGGTGACAAATCGGGTTCTGGAAAAGCTTCAGCTGACAAGGGCAAAGCTAAAGGGCAGGGCCAGGACAAAGTGCCGAAAGGGAACTGTCTGTACTGCGGGAAGCCGGGACATTGGAAAAAGGATTGTTGGCAAGCCAAGCGAGATGGTGCTGTTCGTGCTGTTACAGAGTCAGATGAGCCCAATACGCAACAACAGACAAGCGCAGCAGCAAGCAGCTCGGTTTCGCAGTCCTCGGCGTCCCAGGCAGGAGCAATCAGAAGGGTTTTGCAGTCCTCTAGTGCACCCAGAGCCTTTGCATTCTTTGATTTGACGAGTCAAGATGAGTGTTACAAAGGGAGTGTTCGCATGGTAGAGCAGTACGACATGTCTTACAGCGACAACGATGAACAGTGGACAGAATGTGGAGATATAGAGTTGATTTTGGACTCGGGAGCCGACCATAGCGCATTGCCTCTTCGTTTTGCCTCGATTGGCAAACCAGCAGGCGACTCAGGACATACCTTCGTGGATGCACAAGGGAATGATCTTCCTGTTGCACAGGTCCGAGTAGCAGAGGTTACCTTGGGTGACATGTGCTTCAAAGAAAATTTCATCATCGCTCCTGTCAACAATCCACTTCTTTGTCTGGGGCGTCTTTACAAAGCTGGGTTTGAGGTGCGAAAATGGAATGATCAACTTCAGCTTGGATGTGAAGATCATGCTGTTCCAGTGGAGTTCAGGCGAAACAGTTTGGCAGTTCAGGGTTCAATCCGAATGTTGGAGCAAGCCAGGACGGGAACTGATGAGCGACTCCATGTGCGAGCCATCACTTTGCGATCAGTGCTTGCAAATCTGCCGACTGATGGGTCTTTGGTGCAAGTAGGTGAAGCAGTTTATGCCAGGTGCGGCTTCAGCGCCAACTACATCAACACGACCTTGCTTCCTCTGCAGTCGTTGCTGTGGAGGCGAACAACACTTGTGAAGCGAGTGGGGCAAGGTTGGGACTTGATAGAGTTCTGTGAGGACATCAGCAAGTTGGACGATTACGAAGCGGGCTTGCCTAATCCTCAGAACATCGAGCTGGTGATGACCATTGCGCACGATCACGAAGTAAGCCCCGAAGAGCTTGGTTTCGAGTTTGACGCTGAGCCCGGTGAAGCAATGCCAAGGCATGGTGTTAGTCTTCATGCAGGTGTTGGTGTGGCTGATGAAAGTCAGGAGCCTGAGCAAGCCGAAGCAGTACCCGCAGCTCCTGATGAAGCCGAAGTACCTGTAGAGCAGCGACATGTCCCACTTGCCGACAATGAGGTTGAGATTGATGGGGTCCGTTTGGACCTGAACTCGACACTGCAGGCCTTGAGAGCAGGTTGCGTTGCTCTTGGATTGACAAAGCGAGGGAGCAAGAAGCAATGTCTAGAGCGACTGCGACGCCACATCCAGGAACATGCTTTGTTGGCAGAGCACCAGGCGGTGGCTGCAGCAGTTGGTGACTCAGAAAGGAAGCCTCGTGGTGTGACTGAGCCTCGAAATCCGACTCCCGAGCAGGTGGCGACTCACAATATCACCCACCAGCCCTACAGAAGCTGGTGTGGACTCTGTGTGGCTCACAGGGGCAGACAGGATGCTCATCATGATTTGGACCATGCACACACTTCAGAGTCAGTGGTTAGTGTGGACTTTGGGTTCTGCAAGCGACAGGAGACAGAGGAACATCTTCTGACAGTCCTGGTGGTTCACGATCGGCATTCTAAGGCTGTTCATGTGATTCCTTCGATGAGCAAGGGTGGTCAAAGCCTTTCGTATCTCACGACAGAGTTGACAAGATTTGTGGCATGGTTGGGACATCGCGAGGTTTGCTTCAAATCCGACGGTGAGCCGGCTATCAAGGCAGTGGTTCGAAGTGCAGAGCGAGCATGCAGACAACTGGGTATTAAGGTTCGCAGTGTTACAACTCCGGTGGAAGATCACGAGGCCAATGGTGCAGTAGAGCAGGCATGGAAGGGCATAAGAGCACATGCAGGTGTCATGGTTTCGCAAGTGGAAGCCAATTGTGGTGCAGAAGGCCGAGTGGTGTTCGGGAGTTTGCACCCTTTCTACATGTGGTGCTTGGTGCATTCAGCTTGGATTCACAACAGATTTGTAGTGCAACATTCGTTGACAGCTTTTGAGCGAGTGACTGCGAGTCAGTATGTGGGGCGAATCTGTTGTTATGGAGAGGTAGTGCTTGGATACCTTCGCACAAGTGCCAAGGCTGGGGCGAGATGGTGTAAAGGAGTATGGCTTGGGAAAACAACCCAGAATGATACACACATCATTGCAACAGACCAGGGTTTGTTCTTGACGAGATCGGTGCGACGATTGGTGGAGCAGGACCGTTGGAGTCTTGAGCGCTGTGGAGAGGTGACTTTGGCTCCTTGGGAACATGGCTTTGCTAGTTTGGGTGGCAAGCTGGTGGTGAACAAGCGGATTGTGGCACCTCAAGTGGCAGCCCCGACTCCTAATCCTGCACCTAGTCCTGCATTGCTTGGAGCTGGCGAAGAATCAGAACGGGTCAGCAGCTCAGGCGAAAGCAGAAGGACCAGCGATGTTGAGGAGCCTGAGATGCCGGCCGAGGCGGGGACCACTGAGATGCCTATGATTCACAGCAGGAGTGAAACCAGCGATACGTCGATGTCACTGCCGAGTACTGGGTCGTCCAGTGAGCTTGTGCCAGATGAGGCCATGGCTTCAAGGACGAGAACAGCAGAACAGGCAGCTAGTGATGTGGCTACTGGGTTGAGTGAAAATCCTAGAAGCCCCAAGGCACCGAAGGTGAGACATGAAGTCAATCGACTGGAGTTTGCTTGTGTGTGCCAGATCAGCGACAACAAGTATGAACATGAAGATGAGGCCATCGAGTGGACCTTGTCTCCCGAAGAGCTCGATGACCTGGAAGAGTATGATCATTCAATCGAGGCAGAGCGATATGAAGAAATCGACTGGGAGAACGTTGAGGCGCAGCTGGTGTTTCCTCGAGACACAGAACATGCGCCGTGCTTGGATGAATCTGCGCTAGCTGCGTTGGACAGATTGGCTGATGAGTACGAACTCAAGCGGCTGACAGATATGAAGGTGCTACTTCCGCCAGACTCGAAAGAGGGACCGCTGGTTGGTCGCGAAAACCCCAAGCAGCTCAGCACCAAGATGGTGCGAACGTGGCGGGAGAAACAAATGCCTGATACTGTGACCAAGGTCATGCACCCAGTGTGGCTTCGGCGCAGCAGGTACGTAGCTCGAGAGTTCAATTGGTTGAGTCCTGAGCGAGAAGGTTTGTATGCGCCAGCTAGCAGCGCATTGATGACCAAGGTTTTACCTTCGCTTTACACGTACTTGCAGGCCAGGGATGGAGACTGGGTGCTGGGATCGATGGATGTGTCAGACGCATTCCTCATGGTTGAGCAGGAGGTGGCAACTGAAGTGAGCTATCAGGACCCAGATGGAAGAGCAAGGAAATTTCTTTTGGGAAGACTTCTGCCAGGACAACGCGATGGGACAGCAAAGTGGCATCGGAAGCTGAGTCAATGCCTAGAAACCGATGTGAATGCTACAGCTTGCGCTGCGTATCCGAGTGCTTTTCGCTGCAACACTCCTCATGGTGTAGTTTTCTTGCAAACACATGTGGATGACATCGAGTTCTTGGGGAAGCGAGCAGCTGTGAAGCAAGATTTTAAACCCGCCATGGAGAAGCACTTCAAGGTTTCATGTCAGCTTTTGGAGAAGCCCGGAGACACTATGACATTTTTGAAGAGGTTGCATGTGTTGGGTGAGGGAAACACCCTGACCATTACCCCATATCCAAAACATGTTGAAAGGCTTATGGAGCTTATGGATCTGGAACCTCACATGTGCAACAAGAAGTGCCCTCTGATGCCAGGATATACCGAAATCGATGTGAGTTCAGCTTTGGACGTGCAGAAAACTGCAGTATTTCGTACATGCATAGGCGTTCTGCTTTATATGTCAGCTGACTTAATCGAAGCCCAGAACAGTATCCGTTTCCTTTTGCAAAGAATGAGCAGTCCGAGCATGCGAGATTTTCGAATGTTGCGACATTTGGTGCAGTATCTAGGAGCGACTACAAACCAGGGATTGCTCATGACGCCTGAGAAAGGTGGTCTGTTCGGCCACGAGTATGATCGCGAGTGGGTTCTGGAGGCCTTCTCTGACAGTGATTGGGCCTCCCAGAAGGGAGATCGGAAAAGTGTGAGCTCTGGATTTGTGGCTTTGCAAGGAAACGTTATTTATACGTCGTGCAGGTCCCAAAGAACGATTGCACTTTCGAGTGCAGAAGCCGAGCTATATGCGAGTGCAGGCGTTTTAGCAGACTGCATGTTGCTGCAAGTTGTCCTGTGCACCATGTTGGAGATTGAGGTTGAAGCATTGCCGATTGAGTTGCATATGGATGGCTCTGCAGGCCGACAGTGTGGATGAGATCTGGTGTTGGTAGAATCCGTCACCTTTCATGTCGTGTATTGTGGGTACAACAACATGTGATGAATGGACAAGTTAAAGTTTCGCATTTGAGAGGTGAGCTCAATCCTGCTGATGTGTCCACAAAGCTGTTAACAAGGAGTCGTATGCGATTCCTGATGTACCTCATGAAGGTTGTTGATGCGTACACAAGGGGGGAATCGACTGGACAGTAGGGAGAAAACTGTTGGGGGGTTTCAAGAAAGAAGGGCGAACCACGAAAGCAGCTGCCCTGAGGTGTGTTTGGCAGGGTGCCCTGGTGTGCAGCCAGAACTCTGCTGTCAAAGTGTGTCCCCGGTGCCACCAGGAAGCGGACTGGGAGCATGTGCTCTTGGATTGTGCTTGGTGGGAAGCCCAGAACTGGGAACTGCCAACATGGTTCCAAGAAGGCAGGGCCCAAGGCCCGAGATCGCTGTGGACCAGGGGCCTCCCGCCCAAACCTGAATGGCAGGTACCACCTCCTCAGGAAGACAATCCCATCTTTTTGGGCATATGGGCTGACAAAGAGCCCCTCAGTGACCCAGAGGGTGATGCGCATGCTTTTGTTCGGCATATGCACTGACACAATGTGCATCGTGCTATCCCTAATGATCCTTGATTCGCCCACCGATGGAAAAGAAGGAATGCCTGGGACTGGCGAAGGCTTTAGGCTTTGCGTGTTGTCCTCTGATTTCGGACGGTGCTTTTGGGTTCAAACCAATTTTGGCACAAGCGATAAGCTTACTGTTCGCGAGCGAATCGTGTTTTATCGCTTGCTTCCAAAAATGCCCTGTGAGAAACGGTATGCCGTTTGCTCGCTGTTTGAAGCCAAAGTTATTTTGATGCTTTGTTTTCCCATGCTCAACGATTACCGGTTGCATGCTCTGCATGTTTTCATGTTCAGCAAATTACATGGTGCAGTGGCTGTCTGCAGCTTGTTGTGATGTGCCTTGGTGTGCAACATGCCATGCTTTGTGAATGCAAAGGTGCAACTGATGTCTGCAGCTTGTTGTGTATTCCTTGACGTGCAGCACGGGCTCCATCGCGCCGTGCAAAAATTTGTCCCACCCAGCCCGCCCTGGGCATGCACCCGCAGGGCCCGCTCCCCGCGGCTGCAACTCCCTGCGTGCACCGGCCAGTTCGCCGTTGCTCATAAGACGCGCCTCCGTCTCGGTCGGCTTGGCGTTTCGTCACTGGGGATCCCACCCGCCCTGCCCAGTTCAGGCTCTTGGCAGAGCCCGTCGCAGCAACAGCAGCTCCCTGCTGCCGTTCTGGCCACTTCCTGTAGTGTCTGGCTCCTTGCCGTAGTTTAGGACGTGATGCGTGTATATACCCTCGCCCTGAAAGGGGGCTTTGAGGTTTTTGTAGTTGGTGATGCGCATGCTTTTGTTAGGCATATGCACTGACACAATGTGCATCGTGCTATCCCTAATGATCCTTGATTCGCCCACCGATGGAAAAGAAGGAATGCCTGGGACTGGCGAAGGCTTTAGGCTTTGCGTGTTGTCCTCTGATTTCGGACGGTGCTTTTGGGTTCAAACCAATTTTGGCACAAGCGATAACCCAGATTATTGGCTGGGTGCACTTCTGCTCGCATTCGAGTCCCACCAAAAAGGTCCCCTGGAGCGAACGGCCGGGCTGCCCATTGTTATTGGTTTTCCTGAATCTGACAATAAAATTACTGACCTGCAGATCAATGTGCCGCCCGCAGCCATGGTGGCCTTCTTAGCTGGCCGCGCTTATCGGTGTCCCAAGTGCCCTACTACCAAATATGTGATGGACGCGCACAGTGGACTGCCACAAGTCACTGGCCAAGCCTCCCAAGAAGCCTTGCAGGCATGGGCCGCAGCTGCTAAGCACACGGACGTGGAAAAGGCCAGGCTTGCCCAGCCCAACCTGAATACGTTCCTAGGCATCACGCTGCAGGGCACAGAGACACTTGGGCAAAGGCACTATCAAGAATTTAGACCGGACCTCCCCCCTGCCCATTTCCTTGACGCCATCCGGCTTGCCCTTGCGGCCTCGGTGGCCAACCAAAACATTGAACACTTTTGGTCAGTTTATAACTTGGAATGGCCTGACACTTCTCACAGAATGGCTGTTTTTCTACGGCGAGTGTTGCCCCTAGAGTGCTTGCTCTCCACGCCCTTGGCTGCGCCGGTGGAAGTGAACACTGCGGCAGCTTCGCCGGAGGTCGTCAGCATCTCTTCTGAAACTAACGAAGGTTCTCCCTGCCCGATGGATGACATGTCGGATGCGGAGGACGAACCCGAGGCACAGGTGAATGATTGGCGCTTCTCGGAGCTGCGAACCACTGACCTTGCAGCTTTGCGAGAAGTGGATGTCTCAGCCCCTTTCCGACTGCCAGTCATCTTCGAAGCGCATTGGAAAGGGATCAGCACCGCACCCACCAAGCATGGGCCAAAACGTGCCCGAAATGAGTGGTATGACGCAGCCACTGCTCACTGGGCTGCCATTAAGGGGCTCATGCGAGCTAAACATCCAACCAAGCAGCGACTCAACAGCTTCTGGTTTAAGATGTACTGCCATGGCACCTCCAAGGACCCTGATCCTTCGGCCCTACGTGCGGCAGTTACCTCCTTCCCCTATCAGTGTAAGGACGAAGGTGTTGTGCAGTACCGGCAAATCCAGGAAGCTGTCCGGGTGATGTGGCTCGCGGCCCAAACCTCAATGACAAGATACAGAGGTATCCCCATTCCGGACGGCATCCCTGAGTGGGGGGTTGATGAGCAAGAGCTGCCCCCAATGCAGGTCATGCCCAGCCGTACGCGTTCCCACACCACCTCCGATGGCCACCGCTCTCGGCGTCCGGACTGGGAGGGCTCCTGGCAATAGACAGCAAGCTGTCATCTGAGGGCTCCTACTGACGCCATGAACGCGCCATTGAGTCCTTTCATGGCATGCTGCCTAGCGTGATGTGAGCCCTCACATCTCCTCGCCGATACATGCCGCAAGACTACCTCGGGATATTCTTGGTTTGGCAACCCTCTCGTGGTCTATGCCACGGATTGGATCGTGCTTGTCTTCGGTGTGCTCACTGCCTGCACCTGTGAACACCCTTCTGTGTCGGCCCTGCGTTGTGCCTGTGGTGACGGGGGGCCTTTCTTTCGTGATTGCTCCACTGGCCACCTGCCACGGACTGCACTGGGCCGTTCCTGCCTGGACGTTCCAGCTCTGTCATCGGTAAAACGGCCAATCTTCCTTTCCTCTGCCCCCTCTAGGTGGGCAGGTTGCCTGCTTCTATGTGCTACGATCAAGTGTGAACCCCTTGGACTAAAGGGTTGGCCATCTCTCGTCTGGAAGGTGACACCCCCTTGGCGTACAACGACGTCATGCCTATTGGGAGAGACCAGCTAGGGGATGCTGCTTCCGGGTTGTGGACACTCCTATGCGGAGATCAGGTTTCCACTTCCCTGGCAATGTGCCATCGAGCACCTGTGAACAACCTGGCCTTCACGAGAGCCATTCTCGCCTGTGCTTGGGTTGCTACGGGGTTCCCTGCCTGCTTGGTGTCTATCTCTGCTTGCGTCAAAGCAGCCATACATGACTACCTCCCCATCGGTAGGTGGCCAAGCGTGATGTGAGCCCTCACATCTCCTCGCCGACGTCTGTCAGTTTGAGCATGGACGGTCTGAGTCTGTGTATTGAACCCTCAACCCTCACCGGCCAAGGAGATAGTTGCTTGGCCTTGAGTGCGAAGTTTCGACTGGGGGACTCTCCCGCTTCCTGCGGGGCAGGTGGGGTCCTCGCCTGCTTTGGTTCACCTGATGGCTCTGAGTGGAACGAAGCAGTCAAGCCTGCTTTGGCCGGCGGACGAGCTCTTGTGAGTCAAAAGAACGTGGCGCTTTGTGCTCGGAGAGGCTCCACTGGCTGACCACCATGGAGTACTCTGGGCTGGTCCTACCCCTTTGTTCTTGCCGTTAAGCCCCCACTGGCTGACCACCATGGGGCAACTTTATACTTCGGAACACGAAGGTTGACACCTACAACGTTCCGTGCTGAGGCACGACTTTGCTCCACCTGTGATGGCGAAACTGTGAACCATCTCGTGAACGGCCTTGGCTGGTGCTGAATGTATTCGCATTGGTGGCTGCATGATGGTGATGTGAGCCCTCCCATCTCCTTACTGACGTACCTCGCGGGTTTGGGTGAAGGGACCTGATGCGTGCCGATGCGCAGGCCAGTGCCAAAGTGGCGTAGCCTTGTGTGAGATGCCTGGACTGGGAGGTCCCTCGGTGTCATTAAAACCCTGTGGCGAAGGGTTTGATAACTCGCCATGGACTTTCCCCGTGGAATCGGTAGCTGCTGCTACTCTCGCCCCCCCTCTGACCGTGCGCCGGGGCACCTCTGAGGGTGGGCCCTTGTGCGCCAGGTAATCGGTAGCTGCTGCTACTCTCGCCCCCCCCTCTGGCCGTGCGCGGGCACCTTTGAGGGTGGGCACTTGTGCGCCAGGTTGACTGGTGAACCCTGTGCTCGGAGCTACTCCACTGGCTGACCACCATGGAGTGCCCTGGGCCGGTCTGGCCTGGATTGTTCTTGCTGTTAAGTCCCCACTGGCTGACCACCATGGGGCATATGCACATCTCTCATCCCCCCTTGGGAGTCTGACTTGCAACATCCTTTCGCCATTGAGTGTTGGTTGTCTTTCCTTGACAACGATTAAGCGATCCGAACCTCGTCTGATGACCTCGGGTTGACCAACCGCTGTCGCACCAGTGGCTACATGATGGTGGTTTTGTGAATCTGGCAATGTCGCATTTTGCGAATCCCCCACAAGCTCTGTGCTTCCTTGTGCACCGGGACTTCATTGACGACCTCGAGTACTGAGTCCGTGGGGTATCTAGTAGTTTAGCGCGATTGCTCGCTTTGTTTCTTCGGTGTCTGTTCTTTGGTGGTTTCGTGTTGTGTCTGGCGGGTTGTGTGCGCTGATTCTGTTTCACTGTTTTTGTCGAGCCCAACAAGACCGGCCTACTGTGCTACTGATGTAGTAAAGAGGCGCCAGAGGAAAAAAAAAAGAGAGCTCTCGAACTTCTTGACTTCTCCACTCTTCTGGGCTGCACGGCGCCCCAACTCTCAGTGACCAACCTACAGGAATCCATCATCGGATATGGGTTTGACCACCGCCCAATACAGCCAATGCATCGCGGATCTCTTCTCAGCGGTCGCCGATGTCCCGGGCGTGCAAAGTGCCAAGTTTCCCGCCGTGGCATGCTATGGAGACCCTGACTACTGGCTTGGAGGGCTCTTGCTGGCCTTCGACGCACTGCCAGTGGTCTTGGGCTCCCCCGATAACGACAAACAACGACAGGGCACGATAGCTGATTTGCAGCTAAATGTGCCACCAGCAGCCGCAGTGCGCTGTTGGCTGGGAGGGCGTACCACAACCCCCTCAGACCAGAAACGGCGTTCAGGCTAGATGATCAAGGGCGGCCTGTAATCCAAGGTCAAGTCCCCCAATCGAGTCTACGAGAATGGGCCAAGGCGGCACGGTCTGCCCCTTTGGAAGCACCTAGGGTTGTGCAGGACCCCAAAATCAATGCTTACATCAAGGTGAAACTTAATGCGTTGCAGGCCTTAGGGAACCGACGATATCAAGCATTCGACCCGACCGCCGCTGTGCGCTATGCACTCGCAGCGTGCGTTGCAAGTCAGGACCTCGAACACTTCTGGGCGACATTTAACCTTGAATGGCGGGATGGCAAGACGAGGTCCAATGTTTCTTTCCTACAAGTCCCCCCATTGCAATGCTTGGTAGCTGCGTCTGGCCCTGGAACCCCCGCTGAATGGGGGGAGGCTCAGGCCATGGAAGAGGTGCGCAGCAGCTCGTCGGAAGAGGACTGTCAAGACACCGCATTACAAGTCCATAACTGGCGCTTCTCAGAGCTCGAAACCATTGACCTGGCCACCCTGCGAGAAGTGGACTTGTGTGTGCCGTTTCAGTTCCCTTCCCAAGGAAGAGGGATTGGTACGATGCCGTCACGGCACATTGGGCATCTCACAAGGGCCTTGCTGTCGCTGCGAACAAGAATAAAAGCCCTTTCAACGGCGCGTGGTCCAAGCTGTATTTCAACCAGAAGCCGGGCGACCCGACACCCGAGGTGCTGGTCGCGGTCCGGCGTTTCCCTCTAAACCTGGACAACGGCAAGGTTGTGACATATCAGGAGGTCAGCCACGCCGCGAAGGCGTTGTGGCGTGCGGCAAAAGCTAAGCTTGCGGAGCTGAATGAAACCCCGATCCCTTCGGGGACCCGAATTTGGGGAGCTCACCGATGAGCCCAACTGCGCCACACTCTCTGCCGGGGAGGTGGCGTCCGACGCCTCGCACCCGAGCAATCGCCCTTCCCGGAGTGAGGTCGCCGACCAGCTTCAGTAGCGGCGTCGGCGTCGCGTGCCTCACACCGAGGCGACAACCAAAATGCTTGGCAGTAACGGGTACTGCAGGGAATGACCGTATGAATGACCTGGGCGAGGGGAACAACCTGACTAGCATGGAACGTGATTTTGCTTCCGGCAGACCGATCGCATTTTGCGAACCGCACTCTGTGCTCCCTCCAACGCAGCGCGAGTCAAGCCACAACGGGCCTACTTCGACCTCTTCGTGTTCTGAGAGAGGGATGTTTCACCCTTAGGATTGGATTGCTTCCGTTTTGCTTTTCTCTTGTGTCTTGTGTGTTGTTCTGTGCTGTTTGGCTGCTTCCGGTAGTCATGGCCGTCTCACCTCGTCGCAATAGACCGGCCCACTGTGCTGCTGATGTGGTAAAGGGGCGTCCGCTTTAAAAAAGGACCCCTTCATATAGGTAGAAGAAATTCCTGCTGGGCAGGCCTCTGGGCAGGCCTGAGAAGAAATTTTTGCTGGGCAGGCCTGAGCAGGTCTGAGCTCCGGACCCCTTCATATAGGTAGAAGAAATTCCTGCTGGGCAGGCCGGCCTGAGCAGGTCTGAGCATCGCAACATCGTCGCCCCGTCGTCGCACCATTGTCACCCTTTCGAAACCCTGTCATCAAGCTTACTGTTCGCGTGCGAATTGTGTTTTATCGCTTGCTTCCAAAAATGCCCTGTGAAAAACGGTTTGCCGTTTTGTCACTGTTTCAAACCAAAAGTTTCGTGATGCGCATGTTCCCCACGCTCCACAATTGCCTGTTGCATGTTTTGCAAATTCCTTGATCAGCAGTTTACAGGGTTGCAGTGGCTGTATGCAGTTTGTGCACTGCGCCTGGATGTCCAACATGCCATGCTTTGTGAAGCTAAAGGACGGCTGATATTTGCAACTTGATGCGTGTTCCTTGTCGTGCAGCACGGGCTCCATCGGGCCGTGAAAATTTGTCGTGTAAACGAGGTTGGGGCTTCAAACAGGTCTTTCTTCAACAGGCCCCATCCTCCAACCTTGGCCTTAGGCCCCGTGCAAGTTGCCTGCGTGAAGCAGGCAGCGGATGGGAGCTCGCCTCCGTGGGCAAGCCGCGCTGCGTTCCCCTGTGCACTTGGGGGCCTGCAAATCCGTGAGTCCTGCCAGGCGTGGCCCCTCCTCTTTCTGTTCCGGCTTCTGCTTGGGCGTGGCTTGCCTGTTGCTTCTCATCAGCCTTTGTTAGCCTCCCATGGGGTCCACTTGTGGTCGTCGTGCTCCGGAACAGCCGCTCGTTGAGCAGGATCCCCCTATACCGGCCTGTCAGCAGCTTTGTCAGCAGTGTGGTCGTAACGGGTGCATACGTTACCGTATCAACCACAACCACCATTGGTGCGCTCACTGCGTGATTGCCTGGTACTTGGCCGTCTACGACCGATAGATGGTGTTGCCTGGCTCAGCTGCGTCTCCGGACTTGCCCGTCCCTGCGGGTTCCGCGCCCCCTGCTGTGGCCCCTGTGTGCGTTGTTAAGCGCTTCAGGAAGAATCCCTCTGGGCAGTCTGCTTCGGTTAAAGGGGGAGGTTGTGCCAACGCCCAGGGAGATGCGCCGGTTGAGGGTGAGGCTTCAGAAGCTGTGGGCTTTGAGCCTGGTGAGCCTAGCTACCAAGCTGACGGTTTCCCGACAGGGCGTGCCAGCGCCCAGGCAGATGCTCTGGTTAAGGGTGAATCCACCATCCAAGCTCCAAAAGCTGTGGGCTCTGAGCCTGGTGAGCCTAGCTACCAGGCTGATGGTGTTCCGAAGGAGATGGGCAATGCTCAGTCATCACAGTCTCGTGACTCGCTACGTGGGAGTGATCCCGTTGATTTGGTGCCTAAGAAACCTGATGGCCAACCCGTGGTCCCAGAGCCTAAAGTCAGTGCGCCGGTTGGCAAGGCGATCGGATCCCATGTCCAAGCAGGCACCGCCTGTATATCGCAGGCTCGTGCAACGCTACGTGGGAGTGAAGCCGAAGATTTGGTGCCCGTGAAACCTGATGGCGAAATTTTAGGTGATGGCGCGCGCGTGGGGTCCTCTCCTTCTGGCCAGCATAGTGATGCATTGCTTGCAACCCGTGCTGTTAGGGCTTGGTCTTCTGAGGCTTCCGGAATCCTTCACGAGACAGAGCGTCGTGCGCCTGGGCAAGTCGGGGTTCACCTAGGTAAGGGTGATGCCTTTGATCCCCCAGACAGACCTCTTGGACTGCCAGTCAGGTATGATGTACCTCAACGCACCCTACCCAGCTCGCCCCTTCAAGGTGTGGGAGATGCGGTGCCCGATCGTGAGGGTGCCTTCAAGACTTCGTCGAGGGAGGTGACAACGACGGCTAGGACCAAGTCCTCTCATAGGATTGAGTCCGAGCAAGCTGTCAGGCTTGCGCCACCTGAATGCGTATCCAGGCCCGGAGTCCACCCGCAGAGTGATGTGAGCCCTGCGTCAAGTGTTTCGGATGCTGAAACTGTGGGTGCGCAATATCCCGAGGTGCAGCTGGGTTTCAATGTGAACCAGGTTGCCAGTGGTGGACCAGGCCACGGTCCAAGCGGACCTTGTGCCACGGGGAGGGAGGCCGGAACCTACAACAAGGCCTCAAGCGCTAGTGAGGCCACCACAGAGCCCACTGGCAATCCCCTTGGCAGCTCTGCCAAGTACGCTCAGCGGGTTATGGGCCCTCAGCTCGAGGCCCCCTCAGGTGCACTCAGCGCGTTCCCCCCAGGGGTGTCCAGATCTCTTAAGCTCGATGAGTCGAGTCCATCAGCCAAGGCTCCTGCTGCGTCGGAAAGTTCGGGGCAATGTGCGTCCGCCGGTGCGGTGATGGATGAGGTCAGGCCGTTCCAAAGGCGAATATTCATGGGGCCCGCAGGTGTCCGTGATGTTCCTGGAAAGGTGTCTTTGCCTGAGAAACCAAGGGTGGTTGCCCCGTTGAGTTCGCGACCTGTATTTACTGGTCCTGGATCCATCCCCCGCAGGACGGAATGTCTCCCTAAGCGTGCCGCGGCCTCCCCTTCGAGCAACAAGTCAGATGCCCCACTCCTGGAACGTGTGCCTGAAGCGTCAACGTCCTTGCCTTCTGGTGATCGGCCAATGCCTCCACGACCTCCTAGCCCTAAGCGCAAAAAGAGGGAGCCCGAAAGTACCAGCCGATCCAGTGGCTCTGCTTCGTCTGACGAGGGCATCACGCAGGATTGTGCAGAAGCCTTTCTGGCCAGGCTTGATGCTCGTCCCACGTGTTCTGCGGGTCATCCCTTGTTCTCCTTTGGGTCTCCTGAGCCTGGATGGTGGTGCAGTGCATGCAAGCGCGTGTTCACCACGCGGCGCTTGCTTTGGGGTTGTAGGGTCTGCGACTTCGACATTTGCGGAAATTGCTTGGTCGTCAGTCAAGGTGGCTCTTTCCCCACTCCGGCTCCGGCTCAGAATGTTGTCCATGATGCGCTCCCTGCTGTGCCGGTTCAGGATACCACTCAAGAGGCAATCCCCAGCAGCGCACAAGCAATGCCCTCAATGAAGCTTTTGCGTGCCTCAGGGGTTTTAACAGGCAGCGACATGTTCCCGGATGACCTTCACCTGACCCTGGAAGTGAATGGTGAAAGCCTGTCAGTCTTGGGGTCGAGCAGGGCGCCAGGGCTCAAAGGGGGTTTCCGGAAAGTGTATCACCTTCGGGGTGAAGGGCCAGCTGCAAGCCTTGTTGTGAAGCTCGCTGAAAACGATGCTGACAATGTGAATGAGGTTAAGAGTGCTGCTGCGTGTCCGGCAGCCTTTACCTGCATCTTCGGCAGTGGCTCCATTTGGGTGTCCCTTGGAGCAGACGGTTTGTGCCGGGCTCATTATGTCATTACGGAACGCGTGGTTCCGTTGACTGCTTTGTTGGATGGCCCAACTCTGCCCCCCACGGCGTGCACCTCTTTGGCCCTTCAATGTTGCCGGGTTGTGTTCCGGGCAACTCTTGCAGGTATCAAGTGTAGGGACCTTGGACAGAAGCAGTGGGGCCTCAAGGTCCCACCAAACTTCAAATTCCAGGACGAGATCTCCCTGCAACAAGTGCGCGAAGGCTTAACAGGTGAAGCGTTTCACCTCGTCATCCTTGACGCCAATTGTTGCCTTCCAGTGCCCCAGGCGAGCCTCTTGGGGCCACGCAAAATGACCTCATTTTGGGCCCTTCAAACAAGGTTGGTGGGTGCACCCGCTAGCGAGCGGCTCCAAGCGTTTATCCGCGCTCATAATTTCAATGCCCGCAGTTGTCTTTCCGCTTTGACGCGTGATCACGTTACGGGGCTTTGTTCTTGAGCCGGCTTAGGGGCAAATGTGTTTTGCGCTTTCTGCGCCCCTGGATTCACTTGGCACCGAGGCACTCGTCTGGAAGCGGTGCAAAGAATGCCTTGCAATGAGGATGCAGTTCGTGATGTCGAAAAAAGGGAAATGAGTGGGCGCTCACGCATGTGTTTGCGCATGTTTATGATGTGATGTCATGAGACGAGCAAATGTTGCTCAGCCAAGGGGCTATGTGGGTCTCATGAAGCGGCACATGGTGCCTTTGTATGAGCCAAGGGGCTGTCATACAACATGGCCATGGTGCCATATGTCCGTTGCACCATGGGTGCTCGTGCAAGGATGAAGGCTCAAAGCCATGTTCATGGATTCATGTATCATGTTAGGTCCTTGCTTTACGTTGCTTTTGGGCTTTTCCCGCCATGTGAGTTCGTGTTGTCTAGTGCCATGTGGTCTGCAGACAATGCTTGAAAAGACTGAAGTAGCAGTGCATGCCATGTCTGACGCACCTGAGGTGACATGTGGCCTCCTGCACGACGTCTTCGATATCCCCGACGCCCCGCTTGTGAGGGCACTATCTTGGAACGTCGGCCAAGCATTCCAATTACCTGTTATTCATGCAATGCAAGTGACGTGCGCCCTTGGAGCCCAGGCGAGTCTCCAGGCTGTTTTCCACCGGATACCACTCATCCTTGCACTGCTCTGCCGGTGGTCCACATGGCGCGCCAAAACCGAGACGCAGGGCCCTCTGCCTGTATGCAGGCCAAATCAACGAGGTGGTAGTGCCTGGGCGTTGCATCCGTGGCGTCTATGCATCTTGCCCACATTTTCACACGTGGCCATCCTCGTTCAGTCTCCCAGAGGCATCCCTGGACAGGTGTGCACATCCGTGCCAATGGGCATACCAATAAGTTCTGGGGTCGCTGACGACGTTTCCTTTGACCTACACTCGGCTGTCCTGCCGGTCGCAAACCTGGCACTGTGGAAGGTTTGGCTGCGGCCTCTCCCTCAAGGTGAGCCATTCGACGTGGCATATCGTTTGCGCTTGCCCAGCTCCTCATTGTCAGCTGCGAGGGTCTTCCAGCCTAAAACCTGCTGTGGTCCAAGCGAACCCTGTCGGGGTATGTTGGATTTTCCCTAAGTTCTCCAATCTCGTTGCCCACCGACCTTGGCTTCTGGGTGGGAGCTGCGCGTGGTCAGGTTGCACGTGTTTGCGTGTCGCGCTATTTGTGTTGACTGCTCCGGGCTTGTTCCACTGTCCGGTCCAGTCTTGCCAGGAGGGCCCCTCGTGGGCTGTGCCGCCAAGTGTGTCTGCCCTGAGTGGCCATGCTGATGCTTGGTAATACAACATTGCAAATCATGGTTCCTCCTGTGCAGAGGGTGTGTGGCCTCAAGGCCTCGCCAGTGGCTCGGTTCATTGGGTGTTTGATGTTCACATGATCCGGTGCACGGCCCAACGCTGCGTCTTTATGGACCAGCTCTGTCATGTCTCCTCTTCCTGGTCTAAATGTTGGTCAGACCCGGCCTGCTACAGTTGCGCTGTGGGTGCCGCGCGTGCGCCGTGGCTCGAGCTGACATTGTGGTCTGCTTCACGTCTACACGATGCTGCGTTTACAATTGAGTCATGCGTGGCCCTTCGCCCCGCCATGCCTCTAGGGCCGGGTCGACGTCGACGTGTCCGCCGCCGACCCCGGGCTCGGTCCGCATCTGCCTCCTGCCAGGGCCTTGTTCGGAGCGCAGGAGTCCGTTATACAGGGGACCATGCGCCCGCTCACTTCCAGCGCATTGTCGGCCTCCCGCCCTCCTGACCCATGTTCCCAGCGGTCCAACGCTGGCCACCGTAACCAGCTGGACGTGCGCTGCCGCCGGCCTGTGCTCTAGTTCGGTTATATGGGGTGATGTTTGGGGATGATGTCTGGTTTTGGGTGGTTTCAGGATGCTTCAGTGTGCCTGTTTCAGGATGCTTCAGTGTGCATGTTTGGGATGCCTGAGGGGCTAGCCGGTGTTCGTCTGGTTTGTGCACGCAAGGTCCCTTGCCTTTTGGTTCCCTTGCCTTTTGGGTGCCCGAATGCTAAGCCTGTTGTGCCTGGATAGGGCTCCCCGGTCCTCCGGACCTGACGCAACGGCTTGCGCGTCGGGAGTATTGTCTTGTTGTTAGACGGTTCTACTTGTTGTTATGGGCACCCGACCTTTGAACCTGTGGTGCCTGGGCATTATCGGCCGGATCCACTGACTGTCACACGGCAGGCTCGTCCCGAGCACGTCGCAGGTTGGCCCGCAGGGTCTAGTGGGTCTGACGCTTGACATGCTCTCCCTGACCCCTTTAACATGCGATTGGAGCTGATTTATTTGTGTTGGGCGCTGCCAAGGCTGCCAGACCAAACGCCTGAATTAATTTAGCTTGAACGTCCCTCGCCCCTCGAGCGCTCCTGTCCTATCGGTGCTTGGAGAATTGGGGCCGAGAGCGCAACCCTGAAAGCGTGATGTGCGCTGTACCGCTATGCGGCACATTGGGGCTAAGTGCACTGTGCCATAAGCCTTGGTATGCAGTTGCCAGGAGTAACATGCGTGGGTTGTGCTCGTGCACGTTACGTGGCAACTGAGTCTTAATTAGTGCTTTGTGTCAGGGGTTGCTAATTTCCGGCGTGAGCTTCTTTGGGTCGTACTCTGGCCCGGAGATTGCTGCTTTCCACCGCCTGTGACGGTCATGTCGGTCTCCCTCAAGGGTTCCGTCTTGAATCCAATGCAACAAGCCTCCCGTGCGCCAGTGGAGGACGGAGAGCTTGAGCGGTCAGCCTAAGACTGAGCCAACTAAGTGTCCATTCCCCTCATTGCATCGACTCCCTGTGTCGTGTGAGATTGAGCTGAATAGATCAGTTGGCCCGTTCCCCTTCCCCCTTGTGTTGGGCCAGGAACCTCCGTGCTGGAGGCCTACTGTGTGATCGAAGGGGAGCTTGTGAACCGATGCCTTTCAGCTAGGGAACCCACCTTGGCGAACAACTTCCTTTAGGATTGGTCCCTGGGCCGACGCTAACACTCTCTGGGTCCCGTGACCCCGCCCGCATGCAGGCTGAGCTAACCTTGTGTGGTGATGACAGAGATGCTGGCGGCCCCAGTACCTCTGGAGCACCCGGCGGCGGCCCGGATCAAGACATGTGTTCACTTATGCAAGGTTTAATCGGGTCCCAATTTCTAGTTGGCACTTCGGACTCGTCATATAAAGTGTTACGTTGTGGCCCGCAAGTTTCGTGATGTGCGGGTTGGGCAGCACCTGCGTGCTCTGGTTATACACGCTCTCAACAGTATTGGGCTGCCCTGGAGTTTGAGCCTCGGGGATGGGGGGATGCCCTCTGTGGGTACTCCGGACTTGTTCTTGCTGGTTTCTTGGTTTTGCTAACGTTGGTCTGACTGGTCCCTATGCAGCAAGCCCCCCCCCCCCTTTTGTGTACCGCGCACTGTTGGGGGGCACCCGAATGCATGAAGATGTGCTTGGTTGCAATACCATTGCCCAGAGAAGGGGGGGGGGGAGGTGAGGGTACTGCAGCGATCCCCCCCCCCGCTGCTCAACACCGAATTGACTGACAGTTACCAGCGTTGACCTGCGTGGTAAGGTCTGTGTGCGTTGAGTTGGCGCAATCTTAAGGCCAGACCCGTAGGGAGGGCTTCCCCTCGCGATGTTCGCTAGACTGTGCCTTCAGCCTAATGCTCCCGCTCCATGTGGGTAATTGCCTTGGGGGTGGGATAGTGTGGACTGCCTCGGGAAGTGGTAACTGCCACTTGGGGCGGGTGAATCCTAGAGACTGTGCTCTATGCTGTCTTACGTTTGATGGCAACCACCTTGGTTTTTCGGTTAATTGGGGGCTTGTTGTTTGTTGTTGGTGTTGCGCACATGTTTGGCAGGAGTGTGCACTGACACAATGTGCATTGTGCTGTCCATGAGGATATTTGATTCGCCCACCGATTGAAAAAGGAGGAATGCTTGAGACTGTCGTCGGCTTTGGGCTTTGTGCTTGTCCTAGGTTCGGATGATGCTTTTGGGTTCAAACCAATTTTGGCACAAGCGATAAGCTTACTGTTCGCGTGCGAATTGTGTTTTATCGCTTGCTTCCAAAAATGCCCTGTGAAAAACGGTTTGCCGTTTTGTCACTGTTTGAAACCAAAAGTTTCGTGATGCGCATGTTCCCCACGCTCCACAATTGCCTGTTGCATGTTTTGCAAATTCCTTGATCAGCAGTTTACAGGGTTGCAGTGGCTGTATGCAGTTTGTGCACTGCGCCTGGATGTCCAACATGCCATGCTTTGTGAAGCTAAAGGACGGCTGATATTTGCAACTTGATGCGTGTTCCTTGTCGTGCAGCACGGGCTCCATCGGGCCGTGAAAATTTGTCCCACCCAGCCCACCCTGTGTCTGCAGTCGCGGGGCCCGCGCTCCGCAGCCGCGGGCCCCTGTGTACCTCGGCCGGCATCCGTGGCCTTGCCGCCCGGCCATCACCTTCTAGCCACTGACAGTTGCCTCTGACAACTTGCTGCACTTAAACGGTCCGCATGTCCAGTGAGTCTGCCCCGGCTGGGGTTTCGATGTTGTGTCTTTGTCTACGCTGCGGCGCCTCCGCGGCTCAACAAGCTCTTGTCCCACCCGGCCCACCCAGGGCATAACGAACAGGGCCCGCTACGGCGGCTGCAACTCCCTGTGTGCCATCTGCACTCCCTTCCATGTTTGCTGTACAGTTGTCTCGCCCTTAAAGGGGGCTCTGAGACTTGGTAGCTGGGGGCTTGTTGTTTGTTGTTGGTGTTGCGCACATGTTTGGCAGGAGTGTGCACTGACACAATGTGCATTGTGCTGTCCATGAGGATATTTGATTCGCCCACCGATTGAAAAAGGAGGAATGCTTGAGACTGTCGTCGGCTTTGGGCTTTGTGCTTGTCCTAGGTTCGGATGATGCTTTTGGGTTCAAACCAATTTTGGCACAAGCGATAACCCCCCTTCCTGTACTAGAACCTAGATAAATCAATTGTCAGCTCCGACAAACTGCCGAGCTTTTGGAGCTCAGCCGATGGCTTGGAATGGCAAAACCAGATTTGGTTGTTGAACGGTGTCTTCTCAAGTGCTTATTCATTTCCCTTAGCCAAGCTTTCAAGGCACGGTGCTTTGCTTCCATTTTCATCGCCATGTTTGCAACGAGCATTACATAAAACTGACAGCCAGCAATTTTCAATTGTTCCGACAGTTTTGGGGATATCATACGCGCTGATGCGAGCATGTATTTTCCGAGACAGAATTCTTGCAAACTTGTCATCATGGTTTGGATATGTGCAGCGACCGATGTAATCTACAACCTGTCGAGCCAACCGCCGACCGCGTGGTGCCAGACTGGCAGACAATGCTCTTGGACAATTGATGCGAGAAATCTGAGATTTCAGAGGATGGTGGCCCCTGTTCTTCATAATTGTTTCCCCCAATCAATCCATTTTTTTCATGCTCCAGCATAACCCGCCGGTGCTTTGACCGTTCATGAAGCAGACACATGTTGCGGACCAGAAGTTTTCGCCAGCAATGCTTTCTGTTTTCATGGTCGGAGCATGAATGTGTGCATGTATTGGTTGCAATGGCCACAGCCTTCAATCGCAGACCTTGGCTGAAAGCTTGCCCAGCCTTAATTAAGGTTTTCGTTGTTTGTCAAGCCTCCATGGTTTTCTTTCGATGCGTGGCTGCGCCGCAGCTGCGCAAACACTGCTGATTGTGGCCTTCCTGTGCTTGGGCTTGACAATCACTGAATGCAGATGTTGTGCAGCGTGAATGCTGTAAATATGGCTTTTTACTTCGAAAATGTGCATTGGCAAGTTGAAAGGAAAATGGAAGCACATATTATTGTTAAGCAGGTTGTGCTCACCGGGAAGCTAATTCGCTTGCATTTGTTTTTCTCAAGGTTCGTGCCCGCTCATGCCGAACGGGTGTACGCATCATTAGAATCTTGACTTCACCAACAAGTTTCAAGTTTAGCATGTGCGTTTTGTATGCAAAGGGGGCCTATCAGGCCAACATCCGAGGACCTTGTGGAGCCTTTCCCTACTGGCTGTGATGGCTTGCAATTGGCTTTGCAGGGACGTTACCGAGCATCCAACAAAAGGGCATGGCTTCGACTTCTGACAAGCAAGTAGTGAGCTGTTCGCAACTGTACATGTTGAGGCATGGCGTAGTTGCCTAGTTGAGTTGCTTAGATTTTCATTGGATGTTTGGCTAGCAAGGTGGCGGGTGCCAAGTTATGGCACACGACGCAGTTGTGGAGCTCGATAACGCTGTAGTTGAAGTCGGCGGCCATCTACACTTGCAAGGCCCGGAGATCACTAACAGTTTTGTACAGGCAAGCCTCGGGCTACGGATGCTCCAGTCTGCAGGCACGTGTTTCGCTGTTGAGACAGGCAACTTGACATTCGTGGCTGTGTCGCCAAGCACTGGACCATGCTTGAAACGAAGCCGCATTCAGAGGTGGTTTGCTTCATTTTCAGCATGTGTGTTCGACTCATTTGACGCGACTCAGGTTTGTGTCTGGCCTGCACGTTAGAGATGGCAGCTTGACATTTCTGGACTGCCGTAATCTTGCAGACGATCAGCGCAAGGGAGGCGCACGCTCCCGCGGGCAGGGGTGGGTTCTTATTGACAAGGTAACGGGTCGGATGAGTATGAAGGCCCAACAGCCGATTTGTCACCACAACCATGTCAGCAACCAGCAGCTAGCGGCTAGCACGTTGCACCGTAGCCGTCCCCCAGCAAGTGTCATGAGCACGAATGCCGAGTTGGAGATGCCCATACTCAATCGCGATCGAAACGTTGTATCGGCTGAGGGATTCTGGGTTCGAAGGATTCACAGCCTGCAGCGTGGCTTGGGGGCTTGGAGTCTGCGGCTGCCCTGAATAAGAAGTTTGAAGTTAGGGCAAGTTGTTGAAAAACTTTTCATAAAGGTCCAGGAGTCTGGAATTGGAAGGGGAGTCTCTGGCATGTCCAGTCATTTGTGCCCGCCCGCTGCTTGTTGGCCACTTTAGTTGAGATGGGCATTTAGCTCATGGACCTGGCCGAGACAGTATTTGAGGGTTTGAGTTGAAATGGCAAAGAGTCAATTGGCAAATATGTGAGGCAATGTGAGGGATCTGAGGAGTGCCATGCAGTGCCCGCTCAGTGCTTGAAGGTTCAGTCAGTTCTTTGGTCTTTGTCTTTGTATGCCTCTTGAATCTGTGCTTTTTCGACAGTGCGGCTAAACCACCGCAAACATGACGAGTGCTGTAGCCATTGTGTTCGTTTCAATTGACCCCAGTTTGATTGTTCTGGATGTGCTAGGTGCCTTCCACGCCAAAGGTGACGTGGCGTTGATTGGCTCCAGACTCACAGTTCGCAACGCTTCAACCGGCCGCATGCTGCCGATGCTGAGGCTTGAGTCTGTTTTGCGAGTGCTACCATGTGCTGCCACCGTGGCGCTGTTGGTGTGCAGGCAAATGAGAGAGAATGGCACTTTCCTTTCCCACAAGCACTGGCCGCGGCGTCTCGGCAAATTTCTTCCCCTTGAGGTCCCCTCAAAGACTCCCAGACCGAGACAGAACTGTGTTGCTCTTCAGCACAGCCTGACTGTGGAGCGTTGCCTTGCCCAGGGTGACTATGGGCGGCTGCGCATTTGTGAAAGGAAGATTTCAACTGCATCAGGCAAGCATCCCTCAAAGCTTGCAAGCAGACTGTGGCTACATCCTGAGAGGCTTCTGCGGTTTTTGAGGACTGCCACGCGGATCTGGGAGGCTTCCCGTCTCCCTCATGCCGCAAAGAATTGTCATTCTGAACATCTGGTTGTTGCTGCTCGAATTGCCAGGTGGACGGCATGTCAGCATGAAATAGCCGGTAGAATGGTCGATGATTGTTTGCAGACGTTCGTTCCGTGCATTTTTGACTACCTGACATCTCGATTTCTTCTCTTGTCCTCTTCTATCTTCTTGTCTCGGCTCCTAAGACCTGACTTTGTAGTTTCCCGGACTTAATGATTGGGCTCGTGAGTTTACGATGCTTTTACGCCTTCGTTTTTTGCCAGCTCTCGCTTTTTGGCTGCCTTCTCGATGTCGCACCAACAGGGACAAGAACCAGGGGTGTTGCAAATCTAAACAGCATGGGGAGAGAGAAAATACGATAAGGTACGAAAGACAAGAACACAGGGACATACAGTAAAGTATGACTTGAAAATGAAACTGGAGCTGCTTGCATGCTCTGCTGAAACCACGAAATGGGCACGTCGACTTGCTCGGCGTCGTGCTATGTGAGGGTTTTGACGCCCAAGTGGGTCCTGTGGTACTTCCGTTCATCCACTTGGGCAAATCGATCTAGAAAAGATGCTGCGAGGTATTGCAAGGCTGGCCAACCAAAGGCGAGAGCGACAGCAGGCTCTCAGGAAAACTGACGTGGAAAAACTGACGAGGAAATCTGGGACAGCTCCCAAACAGGCTTTGCTACAGAAGCTCCGTGGTGTTTTGTGCCCCGTGTCCGGGAGGTTGTGTGCTTTCTCGCAGCGACATCCTCGTGAACGAGTCGGAGCTGCGTTTTCGAAGGTGTGCCGCTGGGCATGGAGGCCGTCCTGCAGTCGGGACCGTGTCGGGCAGTTCTTGAGACATCTGCGATCAAAGTATACGTTTAGTGAGGCGTTCACCAGCCTTTTGCAGGAGCCCTCTATCTGGGACACGAGCCCCCGGAATCGGTGATGGCACAAAAAGCACCAAAGCAGCCCAGGAGTGGCAAAGGCCAGGGCTCTGAAAGTTTTGGTGGTCGCTTCGCTTGCCTTGGTTGCAGGGGCTCCCAAGCCTGAGCGGGATGAGGGAAATGCGATCAACTTCAGGTCGATAGGCATGCAGCTCAGTCATGTACTGCACAGAGAGTCTCAGGCTGTGTGCAGCTTCTTCTCCAGGCAGCAATGTATCTTTTGCAGAATGCAGTGCCACCAGCACTGACCCTCTCGACGGCTTCGGGGCTGGCGTGTACTTTCTGAAAGGTAGCTTCAGATCGACAGGCCTGGAGCCTCTTGTAACAGAGAAACAAGGCTTGGCGCATCTTGCAGCAACTGCAGTACGTTGCCAGGAGGCCGTGCATCCTTCGAACACTGTAATGCTTCTGGCCCCGGAGCCGGCGTGTACATGCGGATGGGAAAGATTGAGAGCAACAGTACTGCTGCTTGGCTGAGCAATGCTGAGCAGGGTTAGGAGAGTTGATGCCATCGACTCAATTCTTCCTGGTGCTGCTTATTCAAGGAGATGCTCTTTGAAAACTGCTCCAGTGGATCCAGGGGAGGCCCAGAGCCAGCATTTTGAACGCCATTTCCTAGAAGAGGTGGATGAGTCGATGAGGGTGGCATTGGGTGGTAGTGACCTGGTAGTGGGTTGCGGGGTCCAAGCCCAGGGGCGATTTCCGCGGAGCAGTCGACGCTGAGGCAATCTGCAGCGTTTGCCCATGCGATGTGCAGAGTTGTTCAACCACTCTTGCAAGGCAGCGGTCTGGCCTTATGATGTTTCGTTGGAACAAGGCATCGCTGGTACGTGTTTTCTTGCAGCATCTTGCAGCCTCAGCTTTTGCAGGCCGAACTTGGTGGCAGCATATACGTTCGTAGATTGATCCAGGCTCGCCGCAAGACATGTGTGAGTCTGTGGCGGTGTTCATGTGTGGACACTTTCTGGCTCATCAAACCTGGACCAACTTGAGGAGGAGGGCATCATGACGTTCTTTAACTCCACCTCCCGCAAGAATGGCGGTGCCATATCGACAGCCATGGGTGTTTATCAGGTGCGCATGCTGCAGCATGCTCCATGCTCCAGTTGTGCTCTGAAGTCGATGCTCTGCTCTGAGGAGGCTGGCCTTCTCTCTTTCGAGGCGACTTGGAGAGTGCAAAGCTGCACAGATCACTCGTAGAAGTATAAGTGCAGATCGGGTGTCAGCTGGCCCAGATTGTCAAGACGTCTATCATCATCGTGTTGATTGTGTTTTTGTACTTATCTCCCTCTCTCATTCCCGGTCACTCTATCTCTATGTCTTGCTGGCCGTATGTATCCGTGTGTACGGTCCCCCCCCCCCCCCCTTGGTCCAGATCTACGCCCTCCTTGTCTACACCACTATTCTGCTTGCTCAATGTACCTGTGTGCAAGTCGCACATGCCTAAAACTGCCTAGTACAAGCACAATGATTCCAGAAAAGCACACTGTTTGCCTGGGGTCGGGACAAGCACTTCTTCTCCACAAAAACGAATTGCCCAGGAAAAAAACTTTCTCTCTCGTCCTATCTCATTGCATTGTTTGTCTACATTGCCTAGCACAAGCACTTTTTTCGCAATGGATATTCTATGAATAAAAACAAGCTAGGATAGTTCACTAGCCGTCACTAGCCTCTTTCATATAGTATTAGTTCAATATTTGCCTAGTACAGGCATCATGTATCTGAAAAGCACACTGTTCGCTTAGGTTTGGGACAAGCACTAGTCCTTCATGAAAAAGCCAAGATCAGGAAAACCAAAAACAGCAAAACAGCAAAAAAACAAAGAACACATTATTCTGAGACTCTGGGAAAATGAAACCAAGAACGCTCAACCAAAAACAAAACAAGACCAAAACACCACAAAATGCAAAAACAGACAATATTCTTAGATTCTTGGAAAAGGGAACCAGTAGCCCTGACGCCAAGAATTTTGACACGATCTGGCTCCAGATTTGGCATGCGGTCTTGAATTCGCATCTCCAGGCGTGCAAATGCGGACGCCTTGGGGGTGGCATCATGGTGTCCCCCCAATCATATGACAAAAGCAGCTTTGGCTGAAGCTTCTGGGAATGTTGCGGCCGTACATTGCTCGGGCTCCCCTGGTTTTGATGTGGATGAAACGTGTCGTCACTGTAGTGCGGCAAAAGGATGTGCGCATGCTCTAGGCTTCGAGCGGCTTCAGGTTTAGGATGGTGCAGGATTTTTTGGGCTCGGGTGCCCTGAGGTATCCACTCCCGTGGCGTGATTCGATGCTCTGACACCTTTGCTTTGATGGGTCATGACCTTAGAGTCCTTAAAGCCTAAGCCGAAACACTGCTCTTTGCCCTATTCGCTCCAGCAGCCAAAAGAGAAACCTTGACAAGTGGCATTCGTGGCTCTACATGTCGGCATGTGGGAGGAAGGCTATGCAAGGATGCAATAAGTTCGGTCATGTTCGGTCATGTTCGGTCCTCCATCTCAGATTGAGGTGGCTGCCTGGCGAGCATTGGTCGTGGCAGCGTGGCATTGCACAACCTCGATATGCACCGCTCGGCAAGCCAGGCATGGGCCTGTCATTCGGAGTTGAAAGGTTCAAAGCAAACGAATGCTCGAGCCATGGTGACTCTTGCTGTGAAAAAGCTGCAGGTGCTTGGAAACTTGGCCTACGTGCGAGGCAGAACTTCACTTCACATACGCTGTACCTGTACAGCGGGCTCACATGAGTTCACATAAGCTCAGCAGGCACCTTCTCTGCGGACGCGATCTACCTCGACGACGAGTCGGTTCGAATTGACGCAGCCGTCGTAGGGCTGAGCACCGCCAACGTGAGCTCTCTGGACTGCTCCCGCACTCCTTCCTGTTGCTCAGACCAAAGAAATGGGGCTAAAAAAAGAAATTGCAAAGAAAGGAAAGCGAGGCTCAAGTGCACGGTGCATGATCACGAGACGGTATTTGAGGCCACCTCCGGGCGATCAACCTCACCCTGGGCCCTGCCCTTTGCTCTCCTGGAAGCGGAGCCTTGACTGGGGACTGGGGACCCCCAAAAGCGTCCAACCAAAATCCAAATCCCGAGATATCCCGAGGGCTTTTTGTACAGAAAGCCCCCTGCAAATAGCGAACAGTTCCTCGAACGAAAGCCCCCTTAGCTGCCTTAGCTGCAAGCTCTCCGAATGCTTGGGTCCTTGCTTGGCGACCCTCAGGAATCGGCGTGAAGTATGCAGTTGGTGAGTACTTCCGTGGATGCAGCTTGCCTCTAGCAGTACAGCCTGTACCCTCAAGCATGAGTCCTGAACCATGTGAACAATCAACAGGGATAGCGCATCTTCGCATTTGCGGCTGAGGTAGAGCACTTCCAGCGATCTTAGAACATGAACACGTGGTCACATGTAATTTTTCGTTTTCATACGAGCGCCCTGAGCCCTAAATGAATTTCTTGCTGGACCGGCCTGGCAAGGTTTCCGCTGCGAGGATGGTAAAGCCCAGCTCAGCCAGCAAGTGGACGCTCGGTGCCAGACGTGCCCATACGAGGCCAGTAGGCCAGTAGGTTCTGTGCTGGGGATTGGACAATGGGACAAATGTGGTCTGTTTACTTTGCTTTGTCCTTGTCAGGCAGAGGTTTGCCTGCCAAACATGACGCAGTTGCAGCCTGGTGTCATGGCCCATGCGCAGAACTTCACCCGCATCCTGCACTGCCCCAACGTGCTCTGCCTTTTTTAGCTTCAGACGGTCTCTGTGTTTCAGGAGAGCCTTTGTCGATCTGGTCTTGTAAGGGCCGCGCACGATGAAGCGGATTTGTGCTTTCGGCGTGGGCTGTAAACCTTGGGAATTCCTGACCGACATGAGTCGACATTTCTGCTACATGGTGATAGCTGAACTTTGCAAACTGCTCAAACACCCCAACACACCCTAACACCACCACAAACACCACCCTTTACCTCCAAACCCAGCGCCCCAAGCACCACAACAACACCACCCCCACCAACAACTCGAAATGCCACGAAAGGACAGACATCTGCCCCGCATTCCTAGATATTGAGTAGTTGTTTCGCGTCTCAGACCTAAGGCTCAGGCTTGCCCTGGTGGCGCTCTCCCAGAGAGCGCGGAGCTTCCTATGTGCGCGAAGGGCTACGCTGGTGGGGGGGTTGGGGGGTGGCTTTGTCGGGGCTTCAACGGGGCTTCCCTCTTGTGCGACGGATCAAAGGTTAAAGCAAGTCTAAACAATGTTTAAACAGCGTGAACTTCTGGGTTTTTTGCTTGCTTGGAGCAGTGGAAGACAATTGGTGAAAGAATTCCGGGACTAGGACCAGGCAGGACCGTAAGCCGGAAACAGGTGCAACAAGAATCCGAGTGGTCGATGGAATTTGCGGACCACAAGCTCCGAGCTTGAGTTTTGGTGGTTCTAGCTTGGCATGCTCCTCAACCGGTCAGGAGATGGCTGCGCCAACTGCAGTGCTGCTTTTGGCCGCTCCGACTCGTCTGCCACACGGCAAAATTTGAAGAGCCAAGCTTCACTGCGGTGCAATTCCTGAGTTTCAGCACAAAGTAGGCCCTGGAGCAGCTCTTCAGCCTTCAACGCATTCAGGGCTAAAAACACGGGTGTTTTGAGGTGCTGGTCTGTGTCAAGTGCGCCCAGGGCTGGCAGGCCGAAGGCGCATCGTCTGCATGTACCCTTGACATCAAAGGTTCTGTCAGACAGGAGGTGTGTACTAATTTATTGAGTTTTTTTGATTGTACCATCAGTGTCATGCAGTGGGATTCTCCTGTGCTGAAGTCTGCCTGTGGCATCCGGCGTTTCGTGCCCGCAAGTTGCGATCAGAATCTCTCCATAGGATTGCAGCTGGCGTACTTTCTTCTCAGCGACACGCTTCTCTTGGCTGTGGCGACCTCGTCGGTTCTTGGAGCATCTGCCACGACTCAAGACAGTAGTCGCGCGGCATGCACAGGAAAGTCCTGCTGTGTGATTTGTGCCGGCTGACAATGCACTGCGCGTGACAGCAAGGCAGACGCTTGCGATTTTGACTGCCACTTCTGTTGAAGTAGGTGTGTAAGTAGAATGTGTTGCACGTTTAGAGCATCCCAGGTGTTCTTCTCAACCAGCTCATGTCCTTTGCAACTGTTGCGCAGACTGTGTTGAGTGCGATGACGCAGACAGCTGCTTTGCCGGCCGAGTTTTTGAGTTTGTTTTTTCCTGGGATTAGGGTCCGTTAGAGTAGGAGGCAGTCGGACTCCGTTTGCGTAGCTCGGCGAGGCAGCATACAAGAAGATGTCCGATGGCCTTCGGGCTTTCCTGGAAGTTTCTGGTGTCATCAGTGGAATGGCGCAGGCACGTGCAGATTGTTATTCTCGTCAATGCGGTACCATCTGTGCCAATCTGTGCCCAGGGGGAGAGTTCCTGGACAATGTCGAGAGAGTGCTTACTGGTCTCGCTTGGGCTGCCGAAGACCGTTTGGCATGTTCCTTGCGTCCTGGGATGTCCTTGGGTTTGGGGATGTTTGGGGGGAGGAGGCTTGCAGCTTGCATTCTTGGGTGCATGCCAAGGCTTTTTTTTGTTACCTTCGCTTGTGTTGCTCCAGCAGACGTGATGCGGCGATATGCTTAGGTTCATTTGCTCGGCACGCTCCTGCAGACCCTACTTTTGCTTGTTCTGATTTGGCTGCAGGCGCAAACGGGCTTGAAAAGACACGGAACCCATCAGCTTTGAGCCTCCAAGTGGTTCTAAGTGTCAGAAGCACTCCCTGGAGGGCTTCTGGTTCGCTTTTGTGGTTTGGACGAACTGCTTTGCGCCTTCTATGTCTGCGTCCTTTGGGAGGCGGGGGTTTCCAAAATCAAAGTGAAGACTGAGGGTATACGTGACAGCTGAGATACCTGGTGATGTATCGGCTGGAACCTGAAAACGTTGGTGGCAAGACGCACTTTCCCTTTCTGCCGCCCATCCCCATGGCACATGCATCTTCGGCCAGATCAGCTTTAGCACAGCTATTTGTCCGTTTTTTTCTCAATGTGCTCGGCTTGGAGATCTTAGAGTGCTCCTTGGCTTTATGTGCATCGGTCTGCTCTAGTCTTGGCGGGATGTCCAAGGAAGTTGTGTTGAGCTTGCTGGTTCTTTGCTTTCTGGTCACTATTGGGGGATGGTGGATAGCGGCCAACTCCAAACGCTCGCCTGATCCCGACTATGTGGTGCCCTGGCTTCAGAGCTCCTGAAAAGCTGCGAGCGCTCAGCTGCTTCTAGCATACTGGAGCCTACTAGCAGCGAGCCACTATGTTTGACATGCACCCAGCCGAGGTGTTCCTGGTGCGGAACTACAAGTCCGTTTACCGCAACTGGGAGATGGAGACCTTGCAGCGTTTGACCCGTACTAGCGATCCTATCAGAAAGCGTCGCTTCCCTCCTTAGCAAGTTGGCTGTATCTACATCAATGAAGCTCGCAGTCTTTCATTTCGGGAACCCTCGAATGTCGGCGCGGTGTGACGGCTACAGGTTTGCGGGATCCGGGATGTCGGACCGCCCCACGAGAGCGATTGTAAAAGACAGTGTCTGCCTGGAGTGCTTGGAGAGCTATGCCACCCACGTGCGGTCGTGTCGCCATGTGTCGCTATCTCCAACACTCTGGCCCTTGCCGCGCCACATTGCAGACTGCCATTGCAGACTGCCGGATGCATATGCCAGGTTCAGCCGGGTCCGCATTGAGTACCGACTCTGGAGTCGTTTGGGGGTTGCTCGAGTGTTGTTAGTTTCGCTCACGGCCCTTTGCTATGTTTTTGCCTGCCGCCACCCCTGCCCTGCCCTCATATGCTGTGTGCCGCCCTGACCCTTTGGGGCCCTTATTGAGGACTCCTTGCTACGGCTGTTTGTGTCAGCTTGTTTTGCCGGCGACCCTTCTTGCTCGGGCGGCGTGTATGGGGACGACTTTCTGCTGCTTGCTGTGTCCCAGCACCGCCATGCTATCTTTCGACACAGCCTCTCCCTCAATGGCTCCATAAGACGGGTATCGAGCTCATTCGCATTGGGCCCGTAACACGTCCTTCAGAGAGAGGAAGGCGCTGTTCAGCCTTGATGTGCTCGAGAACCCCTCCCCTCTTTTCCTCTTTTCTATCGTTGTTGCTTCTTGTGGTCTCGGGTGGCGGCTTTGTGAGCACCTGGTCACGCCACCCTTGTCGTTCCGGATCTGCTGGGGCCCGCCGTGGACGCCTGCCCTCGTCGTCTGCACTTCAGGAGTGTTGCCGTCACCGCACCCTCCCAGGTGCAGCTATGGACGGCATCATTTTTGCATCCCTTGCCCACGAAAGAGAAAGAGAGACCTCTGCAGGGAGTGCTTTTGCACCCGGACCTCAGGAGAGAATCTTGCGGAAGATGCTCCTGCGCCTCGTCGCTGCAGCGCTGCCGATCACTTACTCTCCAGCGCTGCAGATGTGGTGCGTGGCCCAGCGGCATCAGAGTCTTGCAGTTGGCCAGCACGATAGTCTTCAAAAGCATGAGCAGACGCTCAGGTTGTGATAAGATCTTGCATAGTTCAGGTATGCCTGATCCTCTCTGCTTCGCTGCTTTCCTACAGCATCCAGCGCCCGTATCGCCTGGAAGCGTGGAACCAGGTGTGGTCGAATAAATGACTGTTTCACCATTGTTTCGTACTTCTCCGGCTTTGTCATGCATTTCTCCGTGCGTTTCTTCACGTTTCTTCTGGTTCTGGAACATCCTGCTAGGTGGAGACGCTGCTCTTGTGTGTTGCGCTTGTTCTTGCTTTCTCGGCAAGTGCAGTTCTGGCAAACGCTCCTGGGCTATCATGGGCTGAGCTTGGATGGATGTTGTCAGGGTTTGCTGCACTGCAGAATTCAGCTTGACGAGCCAAGGAAAAGCACTGGGGGAGTTCACGCAACACGCAATCCCTGGTGTTGCTGGCAATGGCTGTGTGACCCAGCAGCATTGTTCACGAACATGTCAAGAGTTGGCGTTGTTAGGGACACTGGCGGTGCAAAGTTCTGGCGCCCGCTGCTTTGTCAAAGCCGCGACAAGCCCAGCAAAGCAACCGGGTGCGTCTTCTCATGTTTTGATAGCAGCCGAGTCCATGCAGCCATTTTGGCTGATACTCCGGGTGTGTGAGGCAAACTAAAATACAGATCATGGGATCCAAAAAGCGGTGAATGGACTGCGCAGTCCTCTCGAAGTGAAAAGATTGTCTCGTGTGTGTGTGTGTGTGCGCATGCGTGTGCGTGCGTGCGTGTGTGTGTGAGAGAGAGAGAGCGGTGCTTAAGGACACTTTATTTGCTTCTCTTTTGGTGTTGCAGTGTTGTCTCGCAGTTGCTAGCTGCTGGCTCCGACCCAAGAGTCCGGTTGGCAGTGTTAAGGCCATCTTAAGTCTTTAAGCATGTAGGCCCTCTGCCTCGAGGCTTGCCACTGGCACCACGGTCACGCTGTCCGCCTTCGTGGCGAGACGGCTCTATGAGGAGCCTGTTTCTGCGGATTTGCCTTGATGCCGCCTTGAGACGTGTGAAGTGTGGCTTTGTTTGGATCTTGTGGTTCGGGTCATGAGCTTGGCCGACTTCTAAGCTTTGGTGCCTTGTGTGCGGGCACTTGCCATCATTCACCCCCTTCGGCTTGCGACTCAAAACAAACCTGTTCATCCCTACCTGATGGAGTTTCGACTTGTGCCTATGACGCTGCGGGGAGCCGTCTTCGGGTGGGCCAGGAGCGCCTGCAGAAGTTCTTCTCCAGAACGGCAAGTGAGATTTGACAGAAGGAATGCGCACAAGAGACGTCGTGTCAGTCGGGTTTGGAATGTCACAGTGTGTTGTGCCAGTGAGATGATGGCGAAGACTTGGGCTGTCTCTGACGCAATGTGTGGCCTGCTGCAGCTGTGAGCTTGAGATTCCAACGCCTGTCATGCTTGAAGATTCGTTAAACAGTTTAAGTTCAGACGGCTTCAGCAGAAGCGATGCTTGACGAGTAGTGAGATTGAGGTGTTTCTCCAAGTAGGGAGCCATATATAGCAGCCAGCTGCCAATGTTCAGACAAGGCCCCAAGCAACGACACAGCTTGAGTGGTCGTTGTGGCCCACTAATTTCACTTCGCCATGCCTGTCATCTGTATCGGCGGTCGACTCGGTGTAAATTGGGTTATATTCGATTGCAAGTGCAGATGTGTTGATTTAAGGGCTAATGCCGCTTCCCGCCGACCCCGAAACAGCCGCAAGATTGCTCGAGTGGGGGGGGGGGTACGTACCCAAAAACCCGAACTCAAATGTACTCCAAGAAGCTCCAGCAACCAGCACGATTTTTGGGGTAGGGGGGGGAGTAGAGGGGTAATTTTAACGCTACGCGACCCGCCTCGGCCCGACCCAGCGCATCCACGTGAGCATGGTGATTCCGCAGCGCCCAAGTCGCTGGACCCCGAGCAATAAGGGTTGGGTCTAGGGTTTAGGGTTCCGGGTTTATGGTTTATGGTTTGGGGTTTAGGGTTGAGGGTTAGTTTAGGGTTGAGGGCTTAGGGCTCAAGGTTCACGGTTTGGGGTTTAGGGTTTTTTTTTTGGTTTAGGGTTCAAGGTTCAAGGTTGAGGGTTGAGACGGTTGATCGTAAAGTTGAGCCAGAGGGGGGGGGGGGGGGGAGGTGGGGGGTGAGGGGGCTTTGAGTTGGGGGGGTGGGGGGGGGGGGGGGGTGGGGTGGGGGGGGGGGGGTGTGTGGTGGTGGTGGGGGGGGGGGGGGGTGGGGGGGGGGGGGGGGTGGCGGGTGGGAGGATTTGGAGGGGGTGCCTGTTCTCGCCACCTATGCACCTTCGGCCCGAGGCCTCGGGCGGATTAGGGTTGGGGGTGGAGCTTGCTGGGGACAGCCGGGGTCGGGTGTTGTCGCTTACCTGAGCTTGCTTTAAAGGGGGGGCATGTTTCGCGTAGCTTCTGTTGCTGAGGCCCGGTATGTGTCCCATGGACTTGCATCCCCGCCATCGTTTTCTTCCTGTGGAAGTTCGCGAAGCCCCTGCTCCCAGCGGAGCCTGTGTGGGAGTGATGGGAGCGAGGGGAGTCGGCCACGGCGTGGTTCTACGAGATCTCGAGATTGAGGGTTTTTTGGACTTGCGTGGGTATCAGTAGTAAAGTAGTAGTGGATGTCGAAGGGATGTTGCACAGCAGGACTGGGCGGCATCCATTGAGAAGCAGGCGGCTAAGCTTTGGGAGGCCCTCGCCCCCTACATGGAGAAGGCATGTGCAGCAGCGTTGCTTTACTTGACCCTCAGAATTCTGTTGCCAGGGGCCATTTTGAGTCTTGCGTGGATCCGAAGGTGCCCTTCTTCGGCAAGAAAAAGGGGAAGTGCACGAAGGCAATGATGCATTGCACATCTTGCGTTGAGAAGTGAGAAGTCATCGCCAGGAGAATGGCGCAGCTGAATCAGTGAGACCTGGCGAGGCAAGGGGTAATGTTCAGACTGTGACACGGGAAGAAGCATAAGCGATACAAGCGCAACGTGTGCGACACCATGCGCTGTACGCCGTGCGCTGTACGCCGTGGGATTCCCGCGGGAGTCCGGGAGTCCGGTCTTTTGTGAGGTGGGCCACCTGGCCTCCGCAGAGCAGCTCCAGGCGCTGCTGCAGCGCTCCAAGGAGGCCGAGAGGAGTGAAGAAAGGAGAGAGGGGTTCGAAGCGGTTCGTTCCTTCATCTCTACATTCCTACATTTTTCCTACATCTTCGTATCATGTGCCGCAGGGTCAGCTGCACTCGCCACGTTCAGGGTGCCTTCGGTGTCGTCTTGGACTTCACCGCGTCCTGGTGCAAGCCCTGTCAGGCAGAGTTGGGATTTGGTTTGTTGCAAGCATGCGTGCGCTCCAAATCATTTCGCAAGACCCGCAAAGAGTGCCGAGCAACGGCACAGCGCAGGCCATCAAGCCGCACTTTCAGGCTCGCTGCACTTGGGCATGGTAATCTTCAGGCCTCGTCTGGCGGGGGGTGAAAACTTGGCAAGAAGCGGATTGAGTAGACGGGAAACGTCTGTCGGCACGTGTGATGCTGGTGGTGCGATGCAGTGTGATCAGACCAAACATTCTTCTAGTAGCTTGGACTGAGATATTCTCCATGATGGAGGCCTTGGCGGGCAGCTATCCCGGCCATGTGTTCTTACAGGCAAGGAGCTGCAGCGGTTACAGGGCCATGAGCCGGCATTCAAGGGGTATATGTGTGCGCAATGAGAAGTTCCCGCATTCGGTGGATGGGAACTTGGGACAGGTCGATGCAGACGAGCTCGAGGATGTTGTCACACGAAGCGGAGCCCCGGGCACAGCAGCTGAGAATTTAAGGAGCCTAAGGCCTAAGGCCTAAGGCTTTTTGCTTAAGACTTTAACAACAAATGCCAGAGGTGATGGGCCTCCCAACCTTCCAAGTCTACGTCGGGGGTGAGCAGGTCGGATCCATAACAGGCAAGGAGTACGGCATCCGCATCCTTTGATGTCTTGCTGGCACTGGGGGGCAGCGGGAATGTGAGATCTTCGTCAGGGGCTGATGAGGCGAAGCTGGGGACCCTCATCAGTCACTTAGCAGCAAAGTAGTGTGCATCATAACCTTTCTGATTGTCCGCTGGAAGCCCTTGGAAGTTGATGTTCAAGCTGGCAGCTAGACCTGACTGTAAACGCTTGCGCGCGACGCCTCGGCTGCCGAACTGGCCCAAGCCAGAGGACGTGCAACGTCGGCGTTCCAAGCGTGCATGCACATCGGAAAATGACCGTTAATCGAGGACAAGGGCACCGAAGAGCAGCCGAATAGGCTCTGAGTGCCCAGCCCGTTTACGGTAAAGGCTTGCAGTGTCAGCAGGCGGCGCGGCGCACTTGGCTGTGTGTGCTCGTGTGCTTGTTGCCAAATGAAACAAAGGGTATGGTGGCGGGAGGTGCGAAAGTCAAGCAACAACGGAGGGTGGCGCACCAGAAAGATTCCTGTTGAGGTTCGGTCCCAGAGGGAGGTCCCTGGTGGGTCCCAATAAATCTGTCGGCATCACTAGGTTTTGGTATGGTGAACTGTTGGAAGGGGGAAGAGACTAGATCCTAGTTTGCTTGTTCAGACGCTGTTGGTGGGCGAACTGGTGACACTACATGTCTTCGAATGCTCCGCTGTCCCAGGCGGCGCACTTGGCGCCCCGTCTGCAGACGCCAAGAAAGCACAGTGACAACTACTTGCTCCATGTAGCAGCTCCCAATGCTCCCCAACTGATCCAAAGAGGCTTTGGGTTGAGGGTTCTCGTATGTTCTGGTCCTAACCGGACGTTTCACATTCTCCGGACGTGGAAATTCGGAGAGACCCAGAGACCTTGTCGCTTCAGAAGCATAACCTGAGCGCGAACGCAGAAAAAGCCGCATATGCTATGCCTCAGGAGTGGAATACCCAAATCGATTTCACGGGCTGTTTGAGATGGGAAATTGGCAGGACAGTGGCTGGTCCAGAGTTCCGTTGCGGGAGAACATTCGGAAGACCACGCCCTTGCCCGGCTATGCATCGTCCGGTCCCAGCGTGCCTCCCCGTCCTTGCCAGGCTAGGCTTACGGATGCCATGGGGTTCTGCCATGTAGGTTTCTGGCCACCGCTGCTTAAGAAGCCGTGCGCTCACCTCTTCTCTCAACACAGGTCTCTGCAACATATTTGTCCTCTTCGATCACTAAACTATGTGGTGTGCATTTCTCACTCTGTGGCGTGTCAAGTCCGGTTTGGCGTGCCCGTTGGTGGCTCCGCCGCCGCATCCGCGGCTCCCTGCTGCACTCTGCAGGCGGCGACGCAGATCATGCATCGTTCGGTCTACATATGCCAGTGGTTGATTGGTTGAAGTCTACACGTGGGGATACCTGGTGCAAGTAGTTAAACAGGTGTTGGCCAATGATGCTGTCAGTTACTGCTTTTAAGGTTTGGGCACATTGCTGGCTGTGCAAAGCACCATATGTCGCCAATTACAACTTTTCAGGTATTGGATGCTAGCTCCTCAAGCTCATTTCCGGCCGGTTTCTGGCGTAGTACGGGCTCCACATGATGCGAAAGCATGTTCAAGTGCTTGGCACCACTTGTGGAGCTGCAGCAGCAGTGGCCGGTCGAGCAGCACTAGCTTGCAGCTATTGGCGATCATTGGAGGCTGAGCATCACGACTCGACTCACCGCCCTTTATTGCAGGCAACCTGTTCTGATGAACACGATGGCTCATCTCAAGATGCGATAATGCTTATAATGCTTGCTGGGTGTGTAGAAGGAAGTTTCCGGGAGCAATGATGGTAATTCAGGCTTGGTCAGTATGTGTTCCACGGAGGTGTTGGGGTAGTGATGTTGCCCCAGCTGTCGCCTGCAAATTGCTTTCCCCACTACGGTTTCGAGCCGGGGAGCTTTCCACTGCCACACTTGAGATGTGTGCGGTGTCAGAGTGTGACCAGCCATCGGCATGGTTCTTTCATCTTTCGGCTCGTTTTGACACAGCTTACAAACATGGCTTCGATGATTATGTTGATAAGTGGAATGTTTGGCAGCTTGTGTGACCGAACGTTTTAAGATCCTATGCACGGTGTAGCATTCCTGAGAAAAACATAGAAAAACAAAAGCCCAGTCGGATTGGCCTGCCAGCTCGTGGATTAGTTTCCTCATTCAAAGGTTTGCAGTGAGATACGGGCGGCTGATGTGAGAGCGTCCGGAGAAGAGGTGCCATGGCGAAGGCTGGGCCCACTGTAAAGCGTGGCGAGCTCGAACTGCATGACCTGGTAATTGCTGCTGGGGGTTGGGGCAGGCCAAGGAGAAGCGGGAAATGAATGCCCATCCCTTCCTGTTCGAGGACTCTTTCCAGGCTGACAGCCAAGCAAAAAAAGAGTTGTCAGAGTTGTGGGCATGAGTGCAGGGCCGCTGTGCAAGTGGAGAGAAGCCTCTTCGTCAGATCGCCACATGAACAGATGCCGACTTGAAACATGCTCAGGTCAAGAGCCGCGGCCCCAGCCCATGGCGGATTGGCAATCCGAGGGCCCGGAATGGCCCGGAGATCCCACAGTTCCACGATGATGCTCTCAACCTTGCGCTTTCATCTTTGCTTTCCTCTTTGCTGCTCAGATGTGGACGACTCGCGGTTCGAGCGAGCCGGTCGGATGGACTGCGAGTCCATTGCCTTCACCACGAACAATCTCGAGATAGTGCGTACCTTTGGTGCTGAGTACACGAGTACACTGCTTTAGGGCGCCGCTGTGCATTCTGTTGTGGTGAAGGAAGGCAGTGAGATGTTCCTGAGGCATGTAAACAGGCTGCATGCTTCTCTTTGAGCTGAACTTCTGTGTGTAGTACATGTGGGTACTTTGTCAAAACAGCGCTGAGGATATCAACCACATCATCTACCCAGTCCAGGGTGGGGACCAGATCTACGTTGCGATCACCCGCAACGTGAGCCCTGCGGATGATCCCAGGAAGCTCAAGTGGATCCTGCCCCGCTTTTCAGGCTGAACTGTGATGTGTAGGCAGTGTAGCGTGGTTGGGCGTATGGCAGATTGCACAAGCATGGAGCATTCCGCCCTACCCAGAGAGTGCACTGCCTCACTGCACTCTCCGCACCGTTGGCCGGGTGTGGGGCGCAAGGCGTGGAGCAACAAATCTCAGCATGCTTGGGGCCAACCCAGGGGCCTCAGAAGCGGATGACAGTGAGACGATGGGCTAACGTGCTCACTGGGCATGCTTGCCGCAGGTGCGCTCGACTGCAGGGTGAACTTTGCACTGCATGACTTGTTCTCCTGCTAACCCTGACCTGCGGTCCATCTGTCTGCGGGCGGTCTGCAGCTAACTGCTGATCTTGTGCATGGTACATGTGCCGCTCAAAGGACGCCCGGAGCAGTGCATCCGCCAACTTGCGGATGATCTGAGGTCTAAACTCAGTCTGAGGATCATGCTGTCTCGCAGGTGCATTGAAGAGCAGCATGTGTTTGCCATGGGCAACATTGTGCGATTAGCGAGGGCCGCGGTGGAAGGCGTTAGCAGATGAACTGGAGAGAGCACCCGCGGCCGCGTCTTGCATGGAGGGGAGGCCAAAGACGTGCCAATCTGGCCTCCGTGCTTTGGCACTGCTTTGGCACTGCTTAGCACTGCTTTTCTGTGCCGCTCATTCTGTCCTTATTCTGTGCTTTAAGTGCATTGGGCCGTCTCTTGTGAAGCTGCCTCTTAAGTACATGCTTGAGTACATGTTTTGTTGCTTGGGGTTCGATTAGGCTCTGACCTTGCATTGTTGCACATTGCTTCACATGTCTTTGCATGTTAACATTGAGTGTGTTTGTGGCTTGCCATGTGCTGCATGCTGTGGTCCTTAGCATGGAGAGGATTGACGGAGTGCTTTGACATGTGAGCTTAGCAATCCATGCCAGCATGCTTTTGCCTCTGATGCCAGTACCGCGTACGACCACGATCCTCGCCTTCTCGGGCGCTCGGTAATGGACCACTTTGACTACGTCATGTATGGCAAGGCTGAGACGAAGCAGCTGTAGCTTGTAATTACAAGTGCTGGCAAGCATGGTCGCTGTGCAGGTCTATAAGAAGGAAGTCAAGAAGGAAGAGAACATGGCAGTGTCTTGCCGATCGATTTCAAATCCGCTGAACAGAATGAAGCTGGGAACGACATGTAGTTGGGTCGGACAGCATGCAGAAATATACAGGTTTGAATGCAGAAATATAGAGGTTTGAAGATTCTTCAAGTGAAGCTGAGCCTGCAACTGTCTGGTAGAATTGTTGTTTTCCAAGCTCCACGCCAGACGGTCTGGGCATCCTATGGCGGGCTTCTGATGAAGCCCGGGGGCTCAGTGATTGTTTCTTGCGAGACTTTGGTACTTCTGCCCCTTCTGCTCCCCCGAGCCAGAAGATTCCAGAAGATTCCAGAAGATTCAGAAACACCTGAGAATGGGAAAGGAGTCAGCAGTAGATCCTACTTCGAGGATCAACCACAACCAAACATGGATCAAACACAACCTATCCCGCATCAACAACAAGTTATGCTCGGGGGTATCTGTGTTTTCTGTAGATGTCAAAAAAGGAAGTAGAGCCATGCAGAGATGACACAGCAAACGAAATAGTTAAAGACAACGTAGCGGACACAGCGACGAAAGACTAGAAAGATAAAGAGTCGTACATAATGAACCAAAACTGTAAAGCTAAAATGGAAAGAAAGAACCCTACTTTTCTGAAAAGAGCCGGCTAGCGCAGATTGAAGAATGGATGGGAATGGTACGAATGGTGCGAATGGTGCGACTGGTGCTGGCCTAGGAAACTCGCATTTTGAGCAAGCCCTTTCCACCTGTCAAGCAGCTGCGAAGTGTCAAATGAGTCTCAAACGAGCCTCGGAAGCACAGATCCTTTGAGCTTTGACCCTCACTGGCCTGGAGGCTGCGGGCGGAGGCCGCTCAGCTCGCGGTGCGCCCGCAGGGTTTTGGCTGAAATCATTTTCTATAGCAAACACCAACGCTATCTGTAACAGCGACTTGTTATGAAACCGGCAAGCGCTGATCATTCTTGGGAAATGTTTGTTGTGATGTTGAGTGGGTGCTGGTGGGATTGGATTTCAAGGGTCTGCTGCTGGGGTGGTAGAAGTCGTGCACATTCAGCTGAGATGCAGATCGACGTGTCCCTTATGGGGCTGGGAATCACTGTGAACAGGACTTTCATCTGAACGACAGCATCTATTTCATGATGCGCAAGGTCCAAGCTGATGACATGGACGTTTCGTAGATCCATGGCAAAGGGTCGGTCCCCACAGAGTCTTCAGACACCCGCTGAATGTCCTGAAGTCCCGAAAGCCAGCAGAGCTAGACTTGAGTCTAGTCTGGCTGTAGCAAGGTCCGGAAAGCTGCGAGCTATCAACTATCACAGGAGAATGAAATGGGGTGAATATCTCCTGGGTGGGGTGGAGGGGTCAGTTTTTTTTCAAGAGAACCTAAGCTTCTGGTAGTTAACAAGCCAACATGGGCTGAAAGAGAAACAGTCAGCGGGTGTCTCAGCGTGTCAGCGTGCGGGCATTGACAGGGGATTGGGGATTCTTGAATTTCAGGGTTTAGCCGTTTAGGGGTTTAGGGGATTTCGGGGTTTAGGGTTTCAGGCATTTAGAGGTTGAGACATTTAGGGCCTAGGGGTTTAGGGTTAGGGGCTAGGGGTTAGGGGGTTTAGGGGTTCAGGGATTTGGAGGCTTAGGCGTTTGGGGGTTCAGGAGTCTGGGGTTCAGTGGTCGAGGGGTCCAGGAGTCCAGGGGTCGGGGGTCCAGTAGTCTAGGCCCGCGCAAGCTAACGAAGATTCCTGCTAGGAGTGCGATGACCGATCCGCCTCAGCCTGCAAAAGTTGGTGAGCGCAGCTGTGCAATCTAAGAGTAAAGTTTGTAAAGGAGTGAAGGGCGAATTCTCGCTTCAGCGTAGAGACTGCAGAGACGTCTAATCGTCGGCCTGAAACTTTTCACCGGAGAAGAGTTTTTACATGTTCTACATCGTTCGCTTAATGCTTGGAGCACTTGGTGAGCAAGTTGAGGGATCTAGTAGCATCTGTGCAGAGCAAAAGGCATGGAGTGTGCACACTCCCATGGCACCATCTCTGCAGCTGATAAGCTCTGAAGCAGAACTCTCTCACACACATACACGCAGAGTGTAGCAGGCTTTGATGGAACACCTCAGCAGGCATAGCCGACGACCGACTATGTGTGCTAGATATGGACTGCAAAGACTTTGAAAGGTTTGCCATGGGGCTCGTGCATGGTGCCTTAGATGGTAAGTTTCATGGCCAAAGCAACATGACAGACTCGGGCCCGTTCCCAGCACAAACCAGCCAACCTAGCTGAACACAGCCTCGACTGGTCTCTCATCTGGCAGCTCTTTGCACTTTCGCATGATCCAGTGGGCGCCAGAAGCCAGTGCTGCCAGGACTGCGGCGCACCCATAAGGGTAGCCGCAGCGTACAGTCTTGAGAACATGGGCATCCTCATCGTCGGATGTGACATTTGATGTTGACTTAAGTCTATCCACAATCAGCTTGAGCGCGCACAGGGAAGTTTAGGCTGAGTTTCCTGTGCTCCTTTCTCAGGAGAGCCTTGACTGCCGAATAGGTGGTGGAGGCTGCTGGGAGTAGCCTCTTCGAATCTGGACGTGCGTCGAGAACTTTTATGCTCAGACAGGCCGCGATGATTTGGGACGCCAGCGATGCGAATCCCATGCACCGGCGGCTACCTGCCGAGGCTCCGTCTGTCTTCCTGTCGAGGTCATCGACCTCAAAGCTGTGAGCTCTCGAGGTGGTGTCGCGGCGGCGGGCCGACAAGAAGCCAAAGGCAGCCGAGGCCACCACGGACGAGGTGCGCGGCCTTTGGGCTCTTCTTTGGAGTCTTCTTTGTGGGCTCTTCTTTGGGCTCTCCGGAGGTCGTGGTCGACTTGAAGACGGCGATTACCTTGAAGCCTGAGGCAAGGACCAAATGGCTCAGCAAGGCGGAGCACTCAGGCGACTCAGTTCTGTTCTGCCCACGAAGCCTTGAAGCCTGCGCCATGGCAGAGATGAGGCCTGCACAATGGTGGAACAGGGCAAGGCTAAGCCAACAGATCTTTATGACATCGTCACGAACCGCCGCTTTGCAGCAGTGGTCCGTAGTCGAGACTAGCTGAGACCAAGTGCTCCCTTTCATTTTTCGCTCGAAACCACCATGATGAGGCAAGTTCTCCGGAGGCTTGCTCTGGGCTGAGCGGTGTGTGAAGGCATTAGGGTTTTGGCATGTTTCTGGTGTTTGATGAGGCAAGTGCTCGAAAGACTGTTTGAGGCCAGATCGTGTTGGTCGCAAGTTGGCCAGCATCCTGCGAGACAGCCATGTACTCAGTGGATGCTTCTGCCGGGCATCGGTCTTGTCTGTAGCACCTGTGAGGCTTTTCTATTTTCTCCGACAAGCAACAGTCCGACTCTCATTGCCGTTGATGCCGCATAGCCGGCAGGAACGACAAGTGGATAAGGGAAACCAAGGCCTTCCGGGCAACAGGGCATTCGCATGTGCCGAGGCGGTATCTCAACTCCACCGAAAGCCCCGTCCCAGTCGGCTGCCTTGATGTGGATGATTCCACGTGGTCGTTGGTTTTTTCTTCAAGACTTCAGTGGTAGTCTTCATGTGGGCCAATCCATGGGCACTCAAACCCGTTCTTTCACCGGAGCTCTGCACTCCAGACAGTATGATGAAGCTTGAAGGTACTCGTAGGTTTCCATCAGGGCTCAGTGATCTGATCTCTCCGCGCCCAGATGCACCTCGCTCAAGAGGACGAAGAGGCGGAGGAGGCACCTTCATCAGTAAATGGCAGTAGTTTCATGTGGGGTTCAGGCCCCTTAGCCCCCCTGGCAAGCCTGGAGTTTTAAACCTGAACCCTAGGGCCTAAACACAACACCTCAGCCATGTGCCCGAAGCCCGCTCCAACAGCAGGCACCGCGTCCAAAGCGCGTGCCTCGTGAGGAGGCGCCAGTAGCGGTGCCGGCACTCGGTGATGTGGGTTCGGAACAGAACGTAAAGATCTGCCTTGCTCGTGGGCCAGCACTTTCTGACACTTCGAGGCCACCATTCCAGAGATCACGCTGAAAGAAGCGGACAACAAGGCAGCAGCTGCCAGCAGTCTAATTGTAAAGGCTTGCTCGTGCCGGCTCGGAAGCCGGGCTGGCTCAACGCTGGGTTTAGCATGGGCAACGGTCCTAGGAAGATGCCCAGCACAGACTGCTTTTCAGGGGTGCTCACGGAGGGGGGTTCGGGGGGGTCCAAGGGGGGGTCCAAGGGGGGAGTCACGCAGGGAATTTTCATTCTCTTGGCCTTTCGTGCTTTTTGGCGTGGTGTCTGGGAGCCCCGAGACCAGTCTGCTTGTTCTAGACCCCTCTCGGCTGAAGCCGAGGCGAATTTTCTTTTCCAGCTTTTGTGCCAGTATTCTGAATCAGTTGTGCTAGTTGCATGGGATGCGCTTCAATTACTCGAGCTTAGCGCACTGGAAGGTTAGCAAGAAAGAAAGGCAGCCGCAGCGTACTCAGCTCCGTCAAAGGGGAGGTATGGTACTCTTTGAGTTGTGCTTCGGTCCGGCGAGCAAGTTTGGCTTGGAGTTGGTTCTAGGTGTCAGGCGATATGAAGCCGGACAAACGCGGCATTACAGAGCTGCGCGCGCCAGACAGCCGGACACGGTATGCCGTTCTGAGAACTCAGATGGCTCAAGTATCGCTGAAATCCTCCATCCCGAAGCTTTCACAGACAGTCCCGCAACAGAATCCTGCGGCGAAGTATCCGCAGTTGCCCGTCGGAAAACGGAAGGATGGCTCCCACATCAGGTAGCTGTAGGGTCGGGATGATCGAAGTCAACTTTTTTCTTCCTTCTTTTATGATTATTATCATGATTATGATGATGATGATGAGGATTATTACTACTATTGCTATTATTGTTATTATTGTTGTTATTATTAGTCGTATAATAAAAATAATTATTATTGTTATTATTGTTCTTATTGTTGTTGTTATCATTATTATTATTGTTGTGATAGTTATTATGTTTGTTTTTGTGTGGTTGTGGTGGTGGTGGCGGTAGCCGCAACAGCCTGACGAAAACACTACAGTCACCACATCACGCCGCATGAGTGCCTTCCGTCGGCAGTGCCCTCAGTGCCTTCCATTGCAACATGCGGACCTGCAAGGCCCCCAGGCCCAGTGGTTGAGGCGCCCAGGCCACCACCGGCCTGCAGCCCAGAAAGCGATGCCTGCGGCTTCTGACAGCATTGAGTTTTGATGTCTTCGCAGACTAAGTTCATGGTTTCAAGGGGAACGGGTTTGGTGGGACGTATGCCTGAACGCTACGCAGCCTAAGCAGGATTGGGACACCTTCCTATTTTGAACTGAACACGCAAAATTTCCCAACGATGCTGAGGCAGAGAGCCGCGAGGACGAGGCAAAGCGGCGGAAGCTCGAGGAGGAGGCTTAGCGGCTTGCAGGGTGGAGATGGATGTTTGCAAAGGATCTGGGAGAAGGCTTTCGAGGGTTGTAGAGGACAGGCGCTAAGTCGCTAAGTGCTTGGCATTGGGGCATTGAGTGGCTTCGAGATCTCATGTCGACGTGGACAGGCAGACAACATCCTCGGAGCTCTTGCGGCCTGTCGGGCATAGCCCAAATGCAGTTTTAAGTCATGCTTGGTCCATCATTCTTGGTTTGGGAGCCGCAAGTCCTGCAGGTCGTGGCAGTGATTGAGCCATAGGGGTTAAGACGAGTTTCGATGTTTCGCGCAATTGTCTTGCCCCCTCTTGTTTGGAGGTGTTCAGGTTGGCACAGGCGGTGGTTGGTTCGCGACATTTGATCCCTTTACTGTCGGCTGAGCCTTGTATTCTGTGACCCCTGACCGCTTCCCAGCTTGTCTTGTTCAGGCCAGAGTCACCGTCCTCGGTCTCTTCCCCCTCACCCATTTGCTCCCTGTACACCCAGTCGCATCTCTGAACCCGAGTTTTCTCCTGGCTGTCTCTCTCGTTGGCCAGTCCTCTCTTGGCTGGCGTCTCGTGAGCAAAACCATGGACAATCCTTACAGAACAAAGCCTGTGCACCTCGAGCTCCCAGGACACCCAGGTTGGACACCGTCTTTTGCCGTAACAAAGCATCTGCTTGCCTCGCCTATATCCCTAATGCTTTGCATCATATCATCATGAATACGCTTGCGGGCGCTGCAGACTTCGGACGCCAGCTTGTTGCCGCCCCCTGTTCTGTGACCTGGGGGCCGCCCCCTCGCCCCTCCACTTTCTCTTAGTCACGTAAGAAAGGCCATGAGAGACCATGTCAAATTCAAGCAAGATTTTGCATTACGTCAGGGCGGTGGAAGAGCCCTCAAAGCCCGAAAAGTGCTGACGCTGCTTTGACACAGCCAAGGTGCCTGGTCTGTCCGATGCGGCGCCACCAATCTTCTCCAAGGTGGGGGGTGATGGGGGGTGCTCGTTCAAGGGAAGTTCGCGGGTTTCTAATTCGGCCACCTTGCAATCGATGACGTTCAAGCCACCGAGGCGGACTCTAACCGCGGACGTTCTGTGCGGTGCCCAGCCCGTCAGAACATGAAGTCACGAATTGGAAGCTTTTCTTGTAGAGCTCTTTCGTGTTGAGCTCACCAAGGTCTCTGCTGCGAGATCCATTGGATCGCGATCCATCTCCTCTCGAACAGCACGAAGGCAAGCTGGCAGACAGACAGCTTGACAGCTTGACAGCCTGACTTTCCATGCTCCACAGCTGACACAAAGCAGAGCCTAGAGAATGTTTCCATCCCGCTTCAGGCGGGCCCGTGAGCAGAAGAGGCTGGCAGCGGTCGCGAAGATGCATGGCGGTTGAACGACCTGTGGAGATGTCGCTGATTTCTCCAGAGCATCCTCAACTCCCCAAATGCTCTCCCAAAAGCTCCTCAGAAACCATGCCCGAGCTCTCAGAAGAAATCTTACTGAACGCGCGTGCAGGAAGGGAAGGGATCGCGACGGCTCTTGGCGGAGTGGGGGATCAGCAGCGGCCTCAGTTAACAGCTAAGGTATAATTGGCTACAACGGTTGCAACTGTTCACAGACAAGTTCTGGGCACGATCATGAAGCATGCGAAAAGGCATTAGGCAGCTTCCGACCTAACTTCTGTCGACAGGGTCTGTCGGGCTCTCGTGCTCTGTTGATGAACCGCAACTACACCGAGGATTCATCTGCAGAGTTTTGCATGACTTCGAGAGTCTTGATCAAGACTGCTCTTTCCGACGGCTGTGTGTGCTCCAAGTAAAGTTGACAACGTTCTTGTGCAGGACCTTCCTCACATGCCGCGAAATGCAGCGACTGCGGCCAATATGACCTATCAGCAGCTTGCCAGCACTTGTTGCCGACCTCACCTTGACACTTCGACGACGATACATCTGTCAACGCGTCAACCGTCCAACATGACCCGTCCATCGGTACGGTACTATACTGGGCAGCATGAGAGGGTTTCCGAAAATGCGATACGAGAAGCATCCCAAAGACACGGTCGTGATTCGCTACAGAACGCTGGCCAACAAGATACAAAGAAGAACAGTTGCAATCACAGCCGGGCTCATAATTTAGGTTGTTAGGGTTGAGGTTGTTTGTTTTTTGTTTTTTCAGATCGCCTGCCGTTTTCTCCCGACGGTTTCTGATTTTGCTGTTTGCTTCTCATTTAGCCTTGTTGTTTGCTGAACCTACTCTCTGGTTTTTCATGTTTCCCCACAAGCCGTTGCAGCTTGCGTTGCTGATGATTCATGGATGCTGCGTTTACCAGCTTCGTGTGCGTGTTAGTTGTCTTTCTTGAGCGAGCGGAGAGGCCGTTGGCCTGCGCGTCGTGAGTTTTCCTGCGAATAGCGCTACTTTTTGAGCTTGAAAGTGGATGTCGGTTGTGGACCTTCGCTGGTCCCTTGAGATTGCGGCATTCAAGAAGCGCAAACAGTCCAGGGCCAGACAAGATCACACGAGTTTGGGTCGTCCTCGAAGTTCTTCCCTTGTGTCACGTGTCGGCCAGGCGCAGCGGGCTCCGTGCAAAGCCATCTTGGGAATTGTGGTCGGTTTTGGACCATCGCATGTTCGTCACGGTGTAAACAGTCTCACTTGATGCAAGGATAGGAAATGGTTGCGCAGGGTTCCTCCCATTTCGTTGCTGTGTTCCTGTTGAAGCTGTGCTCGCTGTGCTCGTCCCTTGTTTTTGGACATGAACGAATAGCAGATGATGCAGGCCATGAATGCAACGTTCCGCACATGAGCGCTGACTCCACGCACATCCCCTCCTGAAACGACATGCCGCGCTTCTTTGCTTTTTGCTCGTTGCATCTGTTGTGTCCGTACATGATGCCCAGCCTGCTAAAAATTTCTGCAAGATCCAGACCCTGCATTGCGAACGGCTCCAAATGCAAAGAGGTACAGAAAAGGTACGTACAGAAGCCACGCTCAGATGGTAGACTCTGGCAGACATGCCCCGCCGCGCTTTGGTCATAAGTTCTTGAGGCCGGAACGGGAAAGATCTCCTCGCTCGAGGTCCCGACGCCGGAGACGCTGAGAGCGTTGGCCCTGAGATTCTGGAACTCTGCTGATGTTTGTGGTCTGCGGGTAGGCTTTCGGGTTCTGAATACGTACTCCCCGTATGTCTTAGGAGCAGAATGAGCTTGATTCCCATCTGTAACACACAAGGTTCTGAAAGATGAGTCGGTGCATCAGATGCTTTGGTTTGCAAGATGCCCAAGACCCACCAAAGCGATGGTTAAGCGGTTAAGCGATGTGTAGCAGCTGTAGCAGCCGAAGGCTGCTTTGACGCAAAGCGACCAAGCGATGCCCGACTCTGGAAGAGGGCGTCAAATTTGGTGTCAATGTTCAGTGCATGTTCAGTGCATGTTCAGTAATTACATGTCGCGCCTCCAAGTTGGCAGCTTTCTAATCTGAAAGCACGTGGATGCTGTCAAGCAGCATGGAAGCTGTAGGACATGAAGCTGAGTGTATTGAATGCGAACGAATGGCTTTGAACAGCAATGTTAACGAGTTGCAAAAGTTCCAGGGCTGTTCGGCGCATGTGGCACCATGGGAGCTGGTGCCTCTTCCAGTACGCGCAACTGGCTCTGCAGTGCCAGTGCGGCGGAGTTGGGCCAGGCGGCACGAGGCAATGGATGATCTCCTGTGCATGATTTGTGCATGCTTGGTTTGTGATTTTGCAAGGAGAGCCCCAACAAGGCCCCAACCCTGCAACCCATGGCCCAAAAACACACTTGGAAGGGCCCCACGCCCTGACGCTACGTCCTCATGCCACGTCATGTGAAGCCACATCTTTGCGCGGCCCCTGACGCCACGTTCTGTGACGTCACGTGCGCTTTTGACGCCACGTACTGGCGCCGCATCCAGTGACCCCAGGTGCCCTCCGGTGACACCGCTGCTTGCCCCAGTCTCTGTTGTCTGCTACCGGCGCCAATTTCGAGGCTATGTGGCCAACGGCGCCCCTTTGAAGCCACGGCCGGTGAAGCAGTGAAGCCACGCGTCTTCGTGACACCACGTGAGCTATTGACACGTTTTGACGCCACATTCGGCGACGCCACGTGGCGATTTGACGCCGCGTGAGATGGCGACGCCACGTTTTGACGCCACGTCCAGCAACGCCACATGTCTTCGGTACGCCATTTTCTGCCAGGTTGTGATGCCACGTTCGGCGACACCATGCCACGAGCTAGTGGCGGCACGTTCTCACACCACGTCCGGCGTGGAGCTGAGGATCCCCGGATTCACAATGCCCTTGTTTCTATCACACGCGCAGGTTCAGGATCTTGGGTTCTCGTGCGCGCGCGCGGGGAGGGAGCGGGGGGGCGTTTGATTGTTGTAAGTCTTCATAGCGTTTATCCTTGTACAATGACAGGCATGCCCTCACGGCTTGGACGCCGTGCGAAAAGTAGGATGGACAATCGGAGTCCCCCTTGTGCAGTTATAGGCATGTGCTCACGGCTTGAATGCCGTGCCAAATGGAGGATGGATAACCGGAGTCCCTCAGTAAGCTCATTGATCCGTCCAAAAGACCGATAAGGGAATGTCTTGGACATTATCTTGGACACCATGTACTATGTGACACCCCGCCTCGGGACGCTTGATGTGTCTTCTCTTCGGGAAGTGTCTTTGCGATACCACACATCTTCGCCATGAGCTGTCTTCAGGAAGTGTCTTCGCGCGACGCCACGTGTCTTCGCTGGACCTGTCTTCGCAAAGTGTCTTCGCTTGCCCACGTGTCTTCGCGACACCGCGTGTCTCGCCAGAGCTTTCTGCGGGAAGTGTCTTCGCTTATACCCACGTGTCTTCGCGACGCCACGTGTCTTCGCCGGGAATGTGACTTCAAACGACCACGGGCCTTCGCTGTCTTCGCCTGGCATGTAGACTGATCTGAGGAGCCTGAGTCCCAAGCCCCGTGTGTCTTCAAAATGTTTTTCGGTCTGCGGTCGACATGTGCACCCCCGCAGGCGACAGCAATGGGCGAAACAACCTGTTCAAGATGTGCTGTAACATCATCTTCCCCTCCCAAGACACTTTCTTTTCTGAGCCTGGCGCGACCAGCCTTTGCATCGGCAGGCCTGAATGAGACCGAGCGCCCCTTGGGCCTTTTCTGGCGGTTTCGGGTTTCCAGTGGTCCCCAAGCTTGGAGATTCTGGGTCTGCTGCCAGCCTGGGATTTCTGAAGTAGGGCTTCGGGTTGAGGGTATCGGGTTTAGGGTAGTATGCGCATATGTTCATGTAAAACGTATATATATATATATATAGAGAGATATAGATATAGATAGATATAGATATAGATATAGATAGATACATACGTACATGCATCTTGATGAGGGCTAGGTATCAGCCGCCGTTGCAATTGGCTTACAGATTTTCTGGACCTGGGAGCTTACAAGATCACGGACCCCGAATATAGCCCTCGGATTCCCTCATAATAAGGGTCCCGTTTGAATTTGGCAAGGGGCAGGAGACACCCACCCAGTTGATTCCCCAGGAGAAAAGCTCCGGGCAGCTGTGCAACTGCTCGAGGCAGGAGCGGGAAGGGGCAGCTTAAGGCTTGAGAGGTGAGACGGTGAGACCGATGTACGGGGACAGGCGTCGTCAGATCCCGACCTCCTCGGAGATGCCTTTGTGAAGGGAGAAGAGGCCTGCCTGCTTGCCGTGGAAACTGTAATTGTGAGCTCAGGATGTCCATAGATGCAATGTGAGGTCCTCTTCCTCTGGTCCGAACCCTCGGGCGGCGTTCCAGACTTCATGCTCCAGCCTGGAACCTGAATGTCACGGCAGTCAAAGCATGGAATGCAAAGCTCATGGAACAAGTTTGGAACCAGGCAGGTCAACGAACAGCTTCTCACAATCGCCGGCCTCGATGGCCGCTGGGAACAGGCCTCCGTGATGGATGCAAAACAGCTCTGTATAGCTTCGTACTACTCTGTGGCCCTGGCGCAACTGGCCAAGCAATCGCTAAACCACCTCCAATGCTTTTCTGCTTTTCCTTCAACCATTTTCTTGTGGGCTTTGCGCAGACCGTCTTCGAGCGTGAAAACCCAGATGGAGCCTGAGCTGACATATGGCAAACATGTATCCGCTGCTACTTGCATGCCGAGGTGAGGAGCATGTTAGGACGAAAGAGAGAGAGGGAGAGAGAGGGGCAGGGAGACGAAGCTGTATTCCAAGTGCTGCAGTTTGAGTGGCCCCGGCAAAGACGCCCGCCTTGCCTCACGAAAGCAAAGAAAGAAAGACAGAGAAGTAGTCGATGTGAGGAAATCATTTTAACACACTGCCTGCACGATTGTTCGTCACGTGGCCGAATCGTCCCACGGGTAGAGCCGGCGAGAGGCAGTTCTGAATGTTCTGAGAGTGTCAGAATTAGATGAGATAGTATGAGTTAGCGTCCAGCGGACCAGCGGAGAACCAAGGTACCCTTGTACTGAAGCCCAAGTTTTATGGCAGCCGCAAAATGGACAGCATTGAGCGGGAGCTTGTGAGGCGATTTTTTGTTGCTGCACTTTGACAGGAGGCAGTCGAACCTGCAAGTAAGCTGTGTGTCAAAGCAAAAGTTTCGCCGGCACGCAGCATGAGTGTGCTAGGCTTGCACGGTTTCGGGGGTGTGTTAGTGACATGTATGTTGATGGTTTGTCATGGTCAGGCGCTACCCTTACGGGATGCGACCACCCGATCTCTCAGGCATCACGCTCCTTGGAAGCCTTGCTTGGAGTAATCCTGGGGAGCTTCAACCCGAAGCTTCCTCCCTGCCCCGATGCCCCAAGAGGCCCAAGACCCCATGAGCCTCTCAGGTTGGGCCAGCTCCAGCGGCTGCATGCTGCACACAGGGTGTGGCTGGAGGAGCCCAGGTGGAACGAGTTCACGAGGCTAGCTGGGCCGTGGAGTGGCTGTGTGTGTGTGTGTGTTCTTTTTTGTTTTTGTTTTTGTAAGTAGTGTAGTGTTTGGATTTGAGCTCTATTCTCCTCGCCTGGGTCTCTTGTACTCCTTGCCCGGGGCTCCGGGCCATTGGTCTACTCCCAGTCAATCCCGCAGAGTCCCTGGAGCGCCTACCGCATTAGCATGCACATCTCCCGGGAGTGCTGGTCCCAGAGCCAATCCCAGGAAGTATCCTTGGAGCAGCAGCCAACCACTGGGCCAACCACATCCCACAAATGTTAAAGGATCCCTGGAGTGAAAACAGTGCAGATGATCCCAACATATCCCAAGTTATCCCAACATGGGTTTTGTGCTTCCTGAGTCGGCTGCTTTGCCGGATGGGTGGTGTGTGGGGGTCTTCGCATTGTAGGGGCTGCGCCAGGGCTGACACGACGACTCCGCCGACCCAGCTAATGCTCCTGATGCTCACCATTTGAGACCCCCAATTGAACGCACCGGGAACGGAGTCAGTGAAGGCAGATGCAGATGCCGACCATGTATGACGTTGTCCCTGCAATCATCAAGCCGGCGACTGAACGCACCAGAGGCGGGAAGCTCCCCGTTCTCAGTTGCAGACTTTACAGGCATTGTGTGCATTGCGCGCGTTATTGCGCGTTCGGCTTTGCAGACTTTGCAGGCTCCTACGTCGAGCTCTACACTCAGAAGGCCGTTGAGGTGTTTGTCTCCCATTGGTGGGGAGGCCGCCAAGTGTTAATGACAGAGTCTGCAGTGCGGTAACGCAGTTGGAAAGCAAGAAGTGGCATTGCACACGTGTATGCATGTTGTGATTTTGTGCGCAACTAGACTGTCTTAAACTGGTTGCAGATGCAGGTGAGTTTGTGGAATTCGTGGCGTCCCTGAGTTATTCTGACCCTTGGCCTGATCCATAGGCGCTTGCAAGTTTTGGCTTTGGGGTTGCTTCGTGGTCATGCTGGCTGGATGAGAATGCAGTAATCAGGAGCACCCAATCACCGCACAGCAAGCCTTGCAGCAAATCAGGCGGAGCAGCTGATTCATGATGATGTTGGCGGACTGCTTCTTGACCGCAAAACTGTGAGGCTGGCATGAAGGAGTTCTTGCTGTCCCCTGGTGCTGTTTTGTCCTCGCGACGCCCTCAGAAGTAGGGATGGCTTTGTAGTCCAAGTCCGATGGATCAGGAGTATGTCATCTCTAAACCTGAAGAAATGTCGGACGCCAAACTTTGCCAAAGCCTTGGGGTTTGTGAAGGAGTTCTAATGAGTTCTAATGAATCAAGCTCATGCACGATGTTCTTGGCAGCCAGGCAGCGTAGGGACTGGATCTGCATGCTTGGGCAATACTGTTAGATTGGCTACCGGAAAAAACCGGCTCCCGGAAAAGTCCTCTGTAACATATCCGGATCACGATTCTTGCAAAAGAGGTCCAGACCACGGCGCGGCTGCAAAGAAATGGAGCGAAGCGCCGACTCCATTGTGTGTCTTGGACGCATTTGGACGCCTCTTTCAATTTTTGATGAGAACATTTGAGAGCTCCTGAACTGCAGCGGCCGTAGTCACATGTAGGACCAAATTTCCCAATTGTTTTGCCTTCATGTATGCTCAGACTGAGGTTCTGGATTTGCTCTTTTGCCAACGCTCAATGGACATTGTGCAGCAGTTAGCAGGGCTTGCATTGCGGCCGCGTTCCGCGACTGCAGGCCGAGTACGCCCGAGTACGCCCGAGTACGCCCGAGTACGCCCGAGTACGCCCGAGTGCGCCCGAGTACGTCACACCCGGTCATACCCGGTCATACCCGGTCATACCCGGTCATGCCCGAGTCATACCCGGTCATACCCGGTCATACCCGGTCATACCCGGTCATACCCGGTCATACCCGGTCATACCCGGTCATACCCGGTCATACCCGGTCATACCGTCCCGTGGTTTTCCGCAGTCGCGGTTTCCCGTCACAGTGCAAATTTCTTCCAAAAACCATCAAAGAGCGGTACAGTCACGCCACATGTCACATTCACACGACTTCCATCGAAGTCCACAGGGTCTGAACGGCCCGTGGATACCACACTTCCCCTATACTGGCGCTCTCTTGGCTGCCAACGATCGTAGTGGAATCAGGACTGTCAACCTTGGCAGCTCTCTACGGGAGTCTCCCTTTGAGGCGCGTCTGTTTTTTTCTTGTGGGTCCTTGCGGCTTCAGCGCTTTTAGGCGCGTTCAGAACATGGGGCGTCATGGGACTCTGTAGTAGCGCATGTGCGTCGGAGCCCTGCGATGTGCAGATTGCGCTGGCATCCAAAACTTGCAAAGCGGTGGTCGGCAGCTCAAGCTTTCGCAGTTGCCTGTTAGACTCAGCGCGCTTAAGCTTGTGCACGGTCCTGCTAAGTCCTGTGCAAAAAACTCAGATTTGGTCTCAGGTCATGGTAATGGACGAGATGGCCATGCCGCTGACAAGGATATGGTGCATATACGAGGTCTTAAGAACCGGCGTGCCATGGCTGGGAGACACAGATGGAGACAGAGGTTCAAAGTTTGGGGTTTAAGGAGTTTAGCATTCTCTTCTACAAGAGTAAGGAGCTCAGGGTTAAGGGGGGTTTGGGACCAAAGGAGGCCTTATATGGCTCTGGTCACAAATCAGTCCCATGCGGCTCTTCGGCGCCTGTGGGATTTGCATAGAGGTTCCGGTGGAAGGTTGTCCTTAGTTTTTTTTTCAAGGTTTTTCAATGGTTTGGTGGACCATCCGAATCCTTATGGCTGAAGGCATGAAGCAAGGCATTGCCCTTTAGCATGTTCTTTCTCTTTCGCCAGAGGCTTTTTTGGCTTGGAATTTCTGACATCTGTCCAACTCATGAAGCATTAAATTAAGAGATGTTGCTGTGCCAAGTGACAACACCCAAGGTTGGGTTGTGATTTGTTAGTCATCCGCATGGGAAACTTTTTAGGTCCTAGCACGCGACTTCGCTTGTTGCACTGGTTTTAATTTTATCGCTAACGCGAGGCCGCCTCGGCAAGGGTACCGAGGCGGCAGGAAGCAGGCAGCATTGTTGACAGGCACGCTTTTCGCACTCTGGCGTGCCGCAGCCGTGAGGGCTCGGTGCGCCAACGCCAACCCTGGCCCAATCCCCTGGTCCGGGCAGGGCAAGACGTGGAGAGGGGTAAATGGGTAGCCTCAGGCGGCGTGTCCGTCGGAAGGAAACGCTGATTTTTGCATCGCCCTCTTCCTGGCCCGAATCCCCTACGGGCAGGGCAAGAAGTGGAAATGGGTAAACGGGTAGCCTCAGGCGGGTGGGGGGGGTGGGGGGGGGGGGAGGGGTGTCAGCCGCGACTGGATACAGGTTGACTACGGGGGGTACCCATCCCAGACCAAGAAAAACTCGGCCTCCATGTGGGGTAGAGAATGGGTACACTTCCTAGTGGTTCCCTTGACTTGGATCTAAACGCCTCAGGCCTCCGGCCTCGGCGGATTGTCCTAATTTTCCCGCTGGCAACCGCGCCTTTTCGCCAACTTTCAAAAACACAACAAAACCGAGCAAAACACGCGTCAAAACCTTCAAATCAAAAGGGTTATATATATATATAGGGTTATGTATGTACATATATATATACATATGTATATGCATCTGTGGCGACGTCATATGAAGTCCTATGTGGGTGTCGGGTTTCCAGCTGACTCGAAGGGTGCCTGGGAGGTCTGTCGGGAGGATCCTGGAAGTTTGCCCAGCGTCCTCGACGTGTCTTTCTTGTCTCGACTGTGTTCGAGTTTGGTAGTGCAACATGTCGGATGATTGTTCTTGTTTTTTCCTTGAAGCTGCCGTGCATAGTTTTTTTCTCAAAAGCTCCCGTGTAAGCTGCGCTTGCCATTACACGACACTGTACTGGCGTTGAGAGGTTGTTTCGTGGATTGCCATTTGACTGCTAAATGCGGTATTCGGAACGTGCCACCATGAAACCAGACCTGGCGCTGGCTGGCGCTGGCGCATCGAGAGAAAGAAACACAGTCGTGCCCTGCATGTGCGTTTCAATTCTTTCTCGAGGTGCTCCGGCATCCTTTCTACGTCGCTACGCAGCACGGTATCCTGGTCGGGGAGTGCCTCAGCCACAGTTGGTTCAGCGGGCTTCGCAAATGGCCTATGAGCCTATGAGCTGGCGGGAGCCTGGCATGTTTTGAGAAACAAAACCCTTAAAGACTGAAAGCCCTAAACCAGCTCTAAGCTTTCAAGCTTTGCACAGAACATGTCCGAACCGCATGCCGATGCACGCTGCAATCCCTGATGTCATGGCACAACTTCAATAGTTAAACCAACTCTATCTACATTTCTTCGGCATGATGCACAAGTTGCACAAACCCAAACCCTGACCTTGCCTTCCCTGCAGGCGCGTGCGTGAGAGCCCGCCACTGGCTGCCTCGCTCCTGGCGCTGGCGGAGCGCCTTTCGGAGCTGCGGCCGCAGTGCCCGGGCTGTGTCTTGAGAGCTTCTAGCCACCTTCAGATTCCCTAGGCTATCCTAGGCTCTACGCATCTGGGATGCTTGCGGGTTGAGGCTTTTGTGGACTTCTGGGGGTGGGGCTTCGCGATCAGTGTTGGCAAAAAACCACCCTTTCGCACATTGTGTGGTGCTGGGGTCGGCACGCAGTTCGAGAAAAGTAGAACACGGCACAGTTTGATATAATATGTACTCAACAGACATGCAAGAGGTCAAAGGCGTCGGACAATGCACAAGCATCTTCGTCAAAAAGCTGGCCATTGGGGGAGATGTGGCTTCGCCACACGGGGGGGAATCTGGGCATGGTTGCGGATCTAAATCTGAAAGTCCTGAAATGTCCTGAACATCCCTGCATCCGACAACATATCCCAACGCCAGGCTCAACCTTGGACGTATAAACCCTGCAACGCCACGAGCATAGCTCAATTATTGTTTTTGTTTTTGTTTGGTGTGTGTTTCGCTTGTCTGCTGTTTTTATCGCGAGCATGCCCTCCATCTGTTGTCCTGCTTTTCACCTGTGTCTGTTGTTTGGCTACGGGAAGTGGGTGCCCACCCCAAACTCTGTAGCTAGGGCTGTAATCTTATGAGTATTCCGAAGTGTGAGGGTTGTTTCTTGGGCTTGGGCGAAGGCTCATGTCGTACAGCAACCAGTGAACATCAGTGAACCAAGGCATGCAGCTGCTAGCAACGCGCAGGACTTGACCCAAGAGACTCGAATGCGACTTTCACAACTCGGCGCCCCTCCGCTGGGGAGGATCATGTGGTCATCATCAACGAGGTCTCCAGCGCTGTAGGGATTGAGCAGCATCTTGCCAGCACTTGGACCAAGTGCAGGTTCCCATGCCCATGCCTGCCTGCCCTTACCCGTGCTTCTCAGTGCTTCTCTACTTACCCCCAGCCGAGAGTGGTGCTGTAGTGTAAGGTTCGCTTTGGCTGTTCAAGCCAGCCTGTTCGAGGTGTTGCGCAAGGCAAATGCTTGGGCGTGTTGGGGTCGGGTTTGTTGGCGGGTGCTGTCCTAGCCTCTAAACATTGATTGTGCCCTTATGCTCCTCGCATGGGCATTTGGCGGCGAGTCGCGGTCGGTGGAGTTGAGACAAAGATTCCCGGGGGGGGGCTCAGAGTTGTCGATCAAGAGGACGTCCTCCCGATGAGTCAAGTATGACTTAGAACTATACAGGAACATGTATTTCAACTGCGCTCAGCCATTGGTGACAAAACGCGCCATGCGGTGTGCGACAGGTCGATATCTCCAGAATCACTGCAGTCGAACACGCATCACGTACCTGCGAACGACGAAGATGCGCCAAAGTAAGACATTGTTGGGGGTAACGGCTCCTGATCAACGGCATCTTAGACATGTTTGTACTGCGCCGCGGTGATGAAATCCGTCGGAGGCCATCGGCCTCACCACGCAATTTGCGCGCGGTTCTATTGTGATGAAATAAATGCGTTTGGTGAACAGGCCATCAGCTTTCATTGTAGCCATGATTCCGTCGAGAGCAGGATCATTGTCGCACCACTGAAAGTTTCGTGCCGAAATGACGGCGGCTCGGGCTTGAGTTTTTGGTATCCCGCAGTGTTACCTGTGGTACGAATCAGATTTGCCGGACATTGACAAGCTCGCAGCCTTGATGTGCACTGTTTGATGCAACAACAGATAACACAGCAGATAGCTGCAGTTTGAAGTATGTGTCTAGTCCCCTTAGAGGAGAGAGACAGCCAGCATGAGTATTGAACAGGCAGGCTACGCGGTCTACTCCCGAAACTGGCGCTTGAATTTCAAACTGCTGCAAGTGCAGCTTGGCGTCACATGGATGCTTCGGACTTTGGGCCTCTGAGTGTTCGACCAATGGCCGAGCCTGATCTCAGGCACCGTGAAGCAGTACGAGAGGTCTACTGGCTACAGCCTGGGACCAATCGCAACCGTCGTGCATACAGGCCTGAAGGAGTGTCATGTCGTCCAGCTGTGTCGCCTGGGTGGTATCTGGATGCTGGCTTCTGCAGGTTCTGACTACTGAGCATACAGTGCCATTCCCCACAGTTCGCTACTGCTTCTGGGTTTTCAGGCCTCCGACTGAAGCACTTCCAGGGCGGACACGGTTGCATCGAGCTGCACAGGCCGGAAAGTGTTATTGTGCAGCTCTTCAGGCAAAGACAAGTTTGGTTGTGTGACTGTTGTGGGGCTACGAGAACTGGGAGAGACGTTGGGCTCATGTCGAGGAGGGCGACATGGAAGCGCTGCGACAGGAGTTCTGTTGGGACCAAGCGCCCGGGCCTCAAGAAATGACTTCCGTTGAGCTTCCCCTTGGATTTCGGACCCTCACCTCCGACCTTTAAGTCACATGCGATTCAAGCACAGTGAGCACTGGCGATTGCAGCACGTTCATTGCGCGATGATCTGTTAACTAAGAATAAACGACAGCATCTCGACAAAGGCTGCAACTCTCAATCCCTTAATCGCCTGCGATCCTTCCCCCCCATCTCAGGCTCTTGGAGAAAGTCCGTGTGGCACTTGAGGAGCTGCAGCCGCTGAAGAGATCCTTCGACAACTACCGGCCCGCCCGGCGAGCTGTTGATGTGGTTGGGGGGTTTTTGGGGTTTTAGGGTTTTGGGCTCGAGGGTTTTGTGCTTTCTGCGTTTGTCGGATGTTGCTGGCATTTGACACCTAGGGCGGCTTCACGCTGCACCTAAGTGATCGTAAGCTGACAGCCCATTCCAGGGAGCGTATGCAGAAGGAGGCAGAGGTTCGAGGACAGCTTCTGGAAGCTCTTTGAGGTTGGTATGTTGAGAACCGCAAGCAGCTCACAGGACTCAACGACCAAGTGATGGACCGCGAGGATGAGCTTGGCCAGAAGGTGGGTTTACATATGTTTAAATGTTTACGTTAAAAAGTGGCTTCAACCAGGCTTCAACCAGGCTTGAACCACTTGAGCTTCGGAGCCATGCGCGAGCTGAGCAGGCGCTCCATCTGGCGGCGCGGTACTGCCGGGATGCGGAGGCCCTTGAGCTGATGGACGCTTGGCCGAGACACTCTACGCGGTCGATGCAAGTGGACACAAAAAAGTCCTCTGAGTCGTGAAGCTAGTGCAGCTTCAAGTGCTAGGCTCAGCAATGGCCGCACCATGTGCGGCAGCGTGACAAGTTTGGACGGCTTCCACTTCACCGCGCTGCGGAGTCAGGTGCGAAGCTGCGAAGCAGCCATGTTCCACACATGACAGAACACATGACAGAACGCATAGACTGCACATCCAGCACCATTTTCCCTTTCAGAGCTCATATTGTGTCTTCTTGCCACTTTTTGTAGGTTGTGCGGCGGCCTTGGCAAGCATTCTTCCTCTGTACGATGCTCGGGACCTGGCCAAGGACCGCGTGGTTTTAGGCTGCACGGGTTACAGAATGATCTGCGGTCTGTTCTTGAGACCAGGGTCTGCTTTGCGACCTTTTCTTAAGTTTTCTGGGTTGCTTGGCTTGTTTTTCCCCACCCTCGGTGTGGGGTTGTTACAACTCTTCTCCTCGCCCGGAACTCTTCTCCTCGCCCGGTCTACTCCTCGCTCATCCCTGGAGTGCCCAACCCCAAAGTGTCCCTGGAGTGCCCCTCTAGAGTGTTTTTGGAGTGCCCAACCCCATATTTTTTTTGAGTGCCCAACCCCCTGGAGTGCCCAACCCCAGAATGTCCCCACAATCTCCAGCCCCAGAGTCTCCCTGGAGTGCCCAAAGCGAAAGTCTCCCTGGAGTGCCCAAAGCGAAAGTCTCCAGAGTGTCCGGAGTCAGAGCCTCAGAGTCTCCCCGAAGTGCCCAGCCCCAGAAACTCCCTGGGGTGCCCAACCCCCGGATTGCCCAGCCCCAGAGTGTACCTGGAGTGCCCAACGCCAGAGTATCTCTGCCAAGAGAGGGTGGGGGATGTTCGAAGTAAAATAATTTTGCATGCAGTGCAATGGGAATGCAGGAGCTTGACAAGAAGCAGCACAGCTGCCTGGACACCGGTTGTTTGTTCGGGTTTGGACACCCTTTGATGAGGTTTGCAAGGTGACGGGGATTGCGCGATTGAAATATGTTTTAATCCGCCATCTGCTCTTGTGTTCAGGACCTTGCAGTCTTGTCTGGCAGTACTGAAGCTGTCGACTTTCTTCTCCAGAAGAGGCCTGGGAAACGCTTGCACGGTTGTTGGGTGTTTGGTGGTGGCCGTGGATGGCAACTTCCTTGCTGCGCTTCCGACAGGGCAGTCGCCACGCACAGTAACAAGCGAACGCCCCTCCACTTGGCCGCGCAGTGGAACCATGTCGAGATTTTGCAGGACGCCGTAAAGCTTGGGCGCAAAATGATCGAATGCCCTGATCTCTTCCATCTTGTGCCCCAGGATCTTGCGGCGCGGGGTTTTCCGGACACGGGCGACTGTGATGGCACTCACCCGCTGCACCTTGCCACCAGGCCAGGATCTCAGCCGCACTCTCAGCCGCTCTCTCAGCCGCTCTCTGGTGTGCAGGTTTGGGCACGAAGAGGCGGCGAAAGCCCTGATAGGACGCGAGAGGGCTACGGTCTGCGGCAAGTTTGTATCGTGGAATTTTGCGAGAGGGGAGTGAGCTGGCACCAGCACGGCCTTGCCTGGATTGTGTCCTCACAGGACTCCGTGCCGATGTGGCTGCCAAGACAGTGCCGCCCTCCCAGACCTAAACCTCCTTCCCACACTCATAAGCCATATCAGCCTCCAATCTCCAATGACCCGAAACAATGAGTCCTTCCTTGTTTCAATCGGAGCTCTTCCGTTTCATCACGCTTCAGGGTTTTGAGTTCATATGGATTTCAGGCTTCTGCAGGGTGGGTACTAGTAAGCTGACCTCTGCACAGTTGACGGTGCTGAGGGTTCCTATGCGAGGTCATGTGAGTGGAAGGGCAGAGCATACTAATACTATGTGCTGCGAAGATCTCGCAAGGTTTGGCCGCACCTCCTTGCACTGGGCAGCGCTGAACGGTCATGTGAAGATGGCAGAGCTGCTTCTGGACACAGGGAGATGATCTGTTTCTTTCTATTTCTACAAGGGGTGCCGAGGATGAGCTCCTTCGGTTTGGTGGTTTTCGATCACGCAGCATGCGTGCAAGAGGTCTGTTTTTGGGGTTCGTTTTGCACAGCCACGATGTTCGTCCCGTCCTTTCGGCGGGATGAACTGCTCTGGGCACGCGCTGTGCTGCGCAAGTCGCATCCTGGCGTATGCCATTCACGCTAGGTGGTAACATGCCGTCCTCCACATCTGCCGGCATGGCTGTACCCATTAATGAAAACACACGGCGTGGCATGGGATACGGTTCGAGCTTAAACATCCCTGGCTCTTTTGACCAATCTCGCGGTGGGGTGGCGCCAGTGCCCTTGTGCAGCAGAGCCCAGTGCCCTATAGGCAACACAGCAACGATGCTCAGAGGGCCCCTTTGCCTTTGACATTACAGGAGAGCAGAAGCCCACCTGATGAATGTGACGGGGCAGGGTGGACAGCATTCCACTGGGCACTCAGGCAGGGCTGCCTTACGAGCATCTGTCTTGCAATGTCTTGCATGTTGTGACTCTGTGGCTAACTGTTACTGGTAAAACCTTGTCCCTTCTACTCCGTCACTCCGTCACTCCGTCACTCCGTCACTCCGTCACTCCGTCACTCCGTCACTCCGTCACTCCGTCACTCCGTCACTCCGTCACTCCGTCACTCCGTCACTCCGTCACTCCGTCACCTTCTTTGTACCGCAGGCGCGGCCACGACGAGTGTGCTCGTGCGCTGCAGCGGGGTGGCGTCGATGTCCACAGCCAGGACTCCAGAGCCAACGGATTTTGTTCGTACAGAAGACTTAAACAGAGCCGGCACTATGAAGACAGCACGAGCTTTTGTGGGCCTTGTCCAAGAAAAAGCGCTTCGCTGCAGCAAAGGACCTGCGCAGCGGTCGCAATGCTTTGCATATCGCCGCGGCCTCCGACTCGGACCCCATGATCCTGGAGGACATCCGGCAGGTGTGCTTCAGGGTTCACAGGTGCGACTCTTCAGATGGTGCTTAATCAATTTGAAAGACATCTGTGCCAGAGACTTTGGCAGGACCTCCTCAGCTGGGGCTTGAAGCTGAAGGAGACGGATGTGCCATGGCTACACTCCCTGCCGAGCACCTTTGCATGCGCCAGTGGATTTCGGTAGATGCGCGTGACTCGTGGCCTCCTGCTTCGCAGGTAGCACAGAAGCTACCTCTGCATCTCGCTGCACAGTGGGGCAAGATTCAGCACGTTGCGAAGCTGTTGCAGATGAACAGCCGCTCGGAGTAACTGACCGGTGCCTTACACCACAGTATCGCCCCCCCTACAAACCGCATTCAAAGCGAAACTTAAGAAGCCGTCAGCCCGGCCCATCTTGCCACCCTGAGGCCTAACATCCACCTCTGTTACTTGTAGCATCTTGTAGCTTGCACCATGTCAGATGCACTCAGGTGATGTGGAAGCACGCTGCAGCCATCAGCGAACTGCACTGCATCTTGCTGTGCCGTGGCTCCGGATGCTTCTTCTGGCTTGACAGGATCGGAGGCTGAGGTTTCCAGCACTTTGCGCACCTCGAAGAAAAAAAGTACTGCAGTTTGCACGATTCAGAGCCATGTGCAAAGGCTCGGCGAGGGCATGCCAGCGTTTGCCGCAAGCTCGCGATGGAGGGTGCTGACCTCTATGCGGCCGACGTGCCTGGCCTGATGTCTGCGAGTTGGTGGGCTTGAACTCTCTTTTCTGGCCCCTGGCCACGCGCGGTCTGTGAAAACTGCTGCGCATGACTTGAGGCCAATGGCGCCATGCCCTTCACCGTTGCTTGCAGGTTCATCGCACCTTGCCCTTGCTGCAAGACGCTTTCGAGCCCTTGGTGTGAGAAGCTGCAGCTCAGCTGTTGCAAGAACGCGTGAGAGGTTTGGACAATTCGATGCTGTTCTTGCCTTGATCGGATGTCAGATTGATGCCAACAGCAAGGAGAAGGACCGTTGAGACTGTTTAGGGTTCTTTGGGGCAAAAAATCGAGGGAGCGGCTGTTAGGAGGTTTTGGAGGTTGGAGCAGTTCTTGGAGTTTGGAGTTTCCTTGAGTCGATGCGAAGTCAACGAAGTTGTTTTTTCCTTCTCCGCTACTCTCACCCTGCTGAACCTGCTCAAGAAGTTGATTTCAGGGTCTTGCCCTAGGCCTAACTTTAACCCTAACCCTAACCCTGACCCTAACCCTAACCCTAACCCCCCAACCAGGATGGCATGACCGCCTTACATTGGGCAGGGCATTTCGGCCAAACCCCGGTCTCGGCCTAAGGAATCCCAGCAACAGGGATCGTAAGGGAGTTTGGATCCCAGATCCCTAAGCCCAATGCCCAGAAACCCCTTCGCGCAGGGCTTTCAGAGCTTTCAGAGCTTCAACGGAAGGGGCTCAGGGTTTGTGTGCTTTGAAGCTTGGATGCCTGGTGCAGACGCTGTGCCCCTTGAGTATCAGTTTCGGCTTCACTGGGGGCCTTTTCTGATCCCGGTTCTAGCCTGGTAGTGCTGAGGTCATTCGAAGCCTCATCGAGCTGCGGGCAGATGTTACAGCCGTGACACGTGGGACTCCAAGCACTGCGATTCTTCAAGAAGATAAGCCTTCCGAAGAGTCAAGGCATCTGTGACAACATGGGCTGAATGGTTTACGTGTAGAACCTCTGGCCTGAGATTAGCTGTTCCGAGTGGGCTTTCAGTGGCCAGCCTCAGGATATGGCCGAAATCCGCTGCATTGTGCTGCGATCGCAGGACAACAGGCCTGAGTGGCCTGAGCATGCTTGAAAAAGGCGATTCTTGAACATACCACTGGATTGGTTGCTCGGTAAGATGCGCCGGGTGCCGGGTTCGGGGGATTGAGCTCGACTTAAGCGCAGAGAAACTGGAGCCAGTACTGGATCCACAGAAGATTTCAGGAATCTCCAATGCAAACTGGCAGATACATGAGAATGGGCTCCGAGCCCAATGCAAAACCCCAAGACTTTATCATACTCCGCGGCAACGGTGTCCAGAAGCTCCCTTGACCAGGAGGCGGCCATTGCGCTCATCAAGCGGAGGAGTTTCCGTGTTGGTCGTTCAGGGGGTTTAAGGCGGATCAGGGTTCAGGTCTTTGTTGGCCCAAAGCTCTCTTTGCTAAACGAACGTTTATATCATTACTATTATTTTTCATCATCTGTTTGCTTCGTATGCCTCTTCTCATTACTATGGTCAACATTATTAGCATAAAGGCTATTAGTATTACTATTGTTATTGTAATTCTAATGATTTGTATTTTGTTATTAGTACCATTGCTATTACTATTGTTTTTACTTATTGTTATTCCAGTTATTCTTGTTATTGCTGTTTACACTGTTTTTGCTGCTATTAATTACTGTCATTACTGTAATTGTTGTTATTAATTGTAATTTTAACGCTACGCGACCCGCCTCGGCCCGGCCCAGCGCATCCGCGTGAGCATGGTGATTCCGCAGCGCCCAAGTCGCTGGACCCCAAGCAATAAGGGTTGGGTTTAGGGTTTAGGGTTCCGGGTTTATGGTTTATGGTTTGGGGTTTAGGGTTGAGGGTTCAGGGCTCAAGGTTCACGGTTGGGGGTTCAAGGTTCAAGGTTCAAGGTTCAAGGTTCAAGGGGTTGAGACGGTTCGGCTTGGATTGGCCCTGGCAGCGCGGGGAGGGAGGGGGGGCAGGTAGGGGGGGCAGGGAGGGGGGGCAGGGAGGGGGGGCAGGGAGGGGGGGCAGGGAGGGGGGGCAGGGAGGGGGGGCAGGGAGGGGGGGGGTGGGGGAGGGGGGGGAAAAGCGGGGGCCTGCTAGGTGCCCCGGTCCTGGCGAACCGTCCGCTTTCAGATCGTGGTCGCCCACGGGGGGGTACCCTGGAACATATGGCTTTGAGCTTGGGGGGAGGATCAGGAGGGGGGTGCCTGTTCTGACAACCTATACACCTTCGGCCCGAGGCCTCGGCGGATTATTGTTATTACTGTTATTACTATTATTACTGTTATTATTGTTATTACTGTTATTACTGTTGTTACTGTTATTACTGTTATTACTGTTATTACTGTTATTATTGTTACTACTGTTATTGTGATTGCTATGACTGCTATTACTGCCATTACTGCTATTACTGTTATTACTGTTATTATTGTTATTACTGTCATTACTGTTATTACTGTTATTACTGTTATTATTGTTATTATTGTTAGTACTGTTACTACTGTTATTACTGTTATTACTGTTGTCACTATTACAACAATTTCTACTCTGACCACATTGTCATTATTCCTCCTCAGCATAGCGCATGCATTGGCATGGTAGGAGTGATGTTCACCACCGCCAGAAGGAGCTCTGCTTGCCATTCTGTGGCTTCGTGTTGAGGGTGCGCGGTGCTAATTCCCCCCCAACAGCAGAAGATCAACACATGACTTTGCGGATTTGCTGTTCAGGATGTCTTTTTCTCTTTCTCTCTCTCTCTCTCGCCTGTGAGATCCTCCTGCCATGCTGTTTGCCAGGATGGCTGGATGCCGATCCATTTGGCCAGTCGCTTCAATCACAGACAGGTGAACAGGTCCGCACCGAGTAACATCTCGTGAGCCCCTTACCTTATGCCAGTAGTGGGTAACCTTGAGCCCCAGGTGATCATGGCTCTCGTCGAATACAGGGCGGACCCCAATGCCAGAGGAGTGAACGGGAAGACTCCGGGCCAGTGCTATGCCCAGCAGGGTGGCTGCTTGGACGTGTCAGACCGGCGAGAAGGAACATATTGGAACATGGGTCTTTGTGCAGCTTGCTTTCAATGCCAAGGCTCACTGTATGGTGTCTTTGACGAGCTGCAGCAAGATGATAGTGGGCGCAACGCCCTGCACACTGCAGCGATCCATGGCCACGAGCTGCTCCGGAGTTGCAACCAGAATGGGTAGGGGTTGCCCAAGGGATTGGGTCTAAGCAGTGTCCAAAGTGAAGCCATGCCAGTGGCCATGCCCAATGGAGTTATTATGAACTTGTGGGTATGTGTTTCGGCGCGTCAGGATAGTTGGGTAAGAGCACCAGCCGCTTGTAGGTCCTTCTCTCAGTATCACATGACAGAGTTTAATCCTGCCGGTGTGCAGCTGATCAATGGCCTGGCAATTGGAGATGCCCGCGGCTCAGCCAGCTGGAGAGTGGCGCAGCGCCGTGCGATAGTATTGCATTCATGCCGTTTTTGGGGTATGTTCAGTACTACGGTTCTACACGCCATTCCTCATTTGCCAGAACATCTTGATTGGTGTTTCCATGTCGATTGCGGTCACAGCCTCACCCGAAAACCTGGAATCCACAACCCAGAAATTCAAACATTCACTCACGCTGTTGGAACAGCTTCCTGAGGACGCCTGAAATCCTGCAACCCAAACCGAAGGCCTGAAAGGAAACAACTGCTAAGCGTGAAAACGGTTGAGATTACAAAGTGTGTCGATAGACACATGTTGCCATATTGACACCCGCCTGACCACGGACGCCTAATAAAGAAGACCTTGCCCCCGCATCGAAATTGCTTGTCACTAGATCTTCCGGAACCCGTCTTCGTGCATGCGAATATTTCGCTCTGGCATGTGCGGAAATGCTCAAGTGTGCTTTGTACCACCGCGCAAAAACGTGCCGCCACCGGTGCAGGGATGTGCAGGGATGTGCAGGGATGTGCAGGGATGCGCAGGGATGCGCAGGAATGTGCACAGCGGTGCAGGGCATGTTCTGCTTTCGTTAGAACGGGTATGCATGGGACTTGAAGGCGCAGGGGCGGACACCCCTCCATCTGGCAGCAGCCTTCGGCCGACACCGTGTGGCCCAGAGCTCAGGATCCTGTTCAGCTTTTTGAGTTTCAGCCTGTCAGACTTGACGCAATCCGAACGGGTTATGGACACAAGTTGGCAGGTGAAAGAGATTCTCGAGAGATTCGTGGATGACGATGGGAATTTCAACAAGCGTTGCTTGGCCAAAGAAGTCACGCCTGCTACGTTCTCTTGCGCTCTCCTCTGGCCAAGGCTGGCATCGACCGAAGTCTCGCTACCACCACTTCCGGAACGGCCCAAAGCAGGATGAAGAGGCCTTTGCAGCGGAACAAGGCCGAGTTGCAACATGTTGGACAGTTCTCTTTGCACCGCCCAGGAGGAAGAAGAAAGTGGTCCGGAGCCACCTGGAATTCGTTCATTGTTGCTGATTTTCTGATGATTGCCGTTTGATGTGAAACCTGTGAAACCACACCCCACAGGGCACGATTTCAGTGTATATGTTTCAAAAGGTATCATCGACTTCGTGTGCATGCAAACATGTGGCATATACATATATATATATATATATGTATATGCACAGACGGACACGCGACACACAATCTCCTGCGATTTTTTAGCAGAGGGCAAATAATGATAACTTTGCTTTGTCCAAACCATGTTTTGGAGTCAGACTTGCATTCCCAAACCCTCTACATCCCTAACCCTTAAGCGCCTAAACCACTGCGCCCTAACCCCTACTAAAGCCTCAGCACCCGAAACCTTGCACAGCCTTGGCAGATTAGTCCAGGCCACCGCTGCCCATCCTCGTGCGGGATCGCAAGGGCCGGCTTCCGCTGCACTCTGCCGCGCAGGGCGGATTCCCGATGGCCGGAGGGGGGTGTAACATTGAAGATGCCGCCCGCGGGGAGGAAGGCTTCTGAATCGGGGCAGTGATATGGATCGAGTTGTGGACAGGTAGTCGGCCAGCTGGTTTCCTTCATGATGGACAAGTTGGACTGCTCAGTCGCTCGCAAGCAAGTCTTGCCAGCAGCGAATCCGCGAAGCTGACACATCACACGACTTCTGAGCTCGGGGCCCTTCTTGTTGGACAGGTGGCAGACATCTTGCGGCCTGACGACCAGGAGCGTCGTTCTTTGTGTAAAGCAGGAGCTGGGAGTCAGGAGTCACGTAGCAATTTTGCTCCCGAAAAGCCGGTCCCGAACCCGACTTCTCGGCCATACCTTCAATTGGGGGCAAATTGTGGGCAATGGCCAGGGAGCCTCGGCGCTCGACCTTGCATGCCGCAGACGCGATGATGCAGCTGCCAGGCGGGAGGTGTGTAGCCATCTTGCCAGCCACAGTGCTCTTCAGTTCCAACCTCTAGACTCCTTCAGCCAAGAGAACCTAACAGGCAGAAAACAATAATTGTAGACCGTAAGCCCCTTCGGGAGGCGCCTTGCGGAGAAGCTGAGTGTGGAGCTGCCAGCGACTTCGAGGTGGCAAGGGAAGCTACTCGCCAATGGTGACGAGGCGCCTTGATGTGATACTATAGGCCCAGCCTCAAACGCTCCAGTCCCCAGACGTTCAAGAAGCCCAAAATGCTCAGTGTTTTTTAAACTGCAACGTCCTTAAAGCATGAAAGTGCTAAGCTGCCCAACCGTGTGTGGAAACTCATTCAGCTGGATGCAGGTGTGCATCAAGCAAGCCCTGCAGCTGGGAGAGCACGAGCTGCCCAAAGGCCATTGGAAATCATTGGAATACAATTGTGCTCTCCAATGCTCTCTGGTTCCACACAGTCTTGAAGATGGCCCTACGGCTTCAGTCCTTCAGTCCTTTCAGAAGGTATGCTCGGAAGAGTCAAGAGTGCATCTGACAGTGCGGTGGAGCTGCAGCCCCTTGGTTGCATGGAGCCCCAAAAGAAGCGTAACCCTAAATCCCTAAACCTACTGCTCAGACTCATGAACAGGTGCATGCCAAGAGCACCGTAGGTGACACAGCTCCGGTTTCTTTGCCCGGCGCCAAGCCTGATGATCTCACGCTACAGGAGCCTCCATTTGCCTTTTCCATCATCTTGTTCTGTTGAACGATCCAACTTTGGAAAACCTCCATTACATTCCAATTGTGATGGTACAGGAACTGCATGGAACTGCTAAAGATTCTTGCGTTTTTCATGAGCATCTGTTGAAATGATTGTATACCCTTTTTGTTAGATATATCATCTAAGAATGCAGCACCCTAACTTCTTTTGCACATCAACAGAACATAACAGAACACATTTCCAAACCGGAATGTGTCACCACGCGTCACAGTTTTTCAAAGCAGAATGAGATTCCGGGAACGCGCAATTTGATTTTATGCCAGACTCTGGACAGTCGCTATGTAGCGGAGATGGGCTGATTTTGTTGCATTCCGCACCTCGTTCTCTGCTTCTTTGGCGAGGTTCACAGTGGGCACTGCAGGATGGCTGACTTGCACCGACTTCTCGCAGCACTGCGTCGGCAAGCGGAGGTGCGGTGCCGAAACGTTCGATTTACCTCAGTTGGCCTCACTTGTCACTTCGGGTTGGGGCTTATCTGTGAAGACTCTCCATCGATTTCTTCGTGTTTGCTCGCTTGCTTGGGAGGTATATCGTCAATGCCTCCAACTTCCGCAAACGCTTGAAGGGCAATCGAAACCTGCGGCCGCTCATCATGCATGTCGTGTTACATGTTGCCGCTTTCATTCCACGCAGCAGATAATCCGGCTTTCGTCTGGCAATGCTGTACTGCCGAATGCGTCAATCAGCAATTCCGAGTGAGGTTGTCGAAGCAGGCCTTCATGCCCGCAAGTCTGCAGCAGCTGAATTCCACAGAAGACGACGATGCTGTTCCAGAGTTGCCGTCTGAGAGTCGCACGTCTGATGGACCCAGAGGGTGTATTTTACTTTTAATTCCGAATGAGCGACCCCGCCAGATGGAGAAGGCCTCGTTCAATGCATGGATCATTGCGTTTAGACTGTTAGTGTCAGCCCCAGGGAAGCAAAACAGTCCTGGCGAGGCGCCCTAAATGCTCAAAACAAGTTCCTACAAAGGTTCGGCAGATGTGGAGGAAGGCTGTGCCGCTCAGCTGCAGCTTTTCTCGCTCTGTTCATGTCGAAAAACCCTACAGCTCTACACCATTCTACACCCAACACATCCCAACACCTGGAGCCCTTTCCAGACCATCGTCACCAGGTTCTGGAGGGCTTCGACCTCGGCGACGGTTGGCTTCAGCTGTGCAACGGTGGCTGGCTGCGACTGGCTCGTGATTGAGTCTACGAGTTGAAGAGGACATTTCTGAAGAGGACATTTCAGGACTTCAAAACATCGGCCCGAAACGATTCAGCCGGCACCCTGCTGCTTCGATCCCAAGACCCCGAAGCCTTCTTTGGGGGGGGGGGGGCCGAAGCTTTGAGGTAGTTTGACATGTCTCAGTTTCAGGCCCACGCATATCCAATCCAAGAGCTCCAGGGGCATCTCGGTGCCCTGGCATCCAAGCGTGTGACTCGATTCGTCTGAGCCCACCTGAGCCACAAGAGGTGCTCACAACGTGGAGTGGTCCATCCATCAAGATTGGTGATGTCGTGAAGAGCCTCGGCTTTTTTAAAATACGGCTTTCAGGGCCTTGGACGCGTGGCCGCTGGATGTGGCCTCAAGATGCCTCAAGACTGTGCTGGAGTCGACTGTGCTGTAGTGTTTTACTTTCAGCATGATGTGCTGAGGACGATCAAGGAGCTGACGCTGCCTTCTAATCGGGCGGCTTACCAGCACCTGGATAACAATGCTTTCAGACGCTGCGCTGCCACGCCCGCGCACAGTAGCAAGGCGGTGAGAAGGCACGTAACATCTCACGAGCTTGATAGCGTCCAGATATGTCCAGATGGAGTGGAACAGAACAGTTGCCACTGTTGCCACACATGGCCAGAAAGTGTGATGGGTGCTGTGGTCCAGGTCTTGAAGAAAGATTCAATTGGCATAGTCCAACGCCTGATCTCGGATGCAGCAAGAGTGAAGTTTGACGGGGCCAAAGGCTGGGAGACACGACGAGACCAGCTGGTAGGTTCGGTAGATGTCGGTAGGGCAGGCTCCGTGGGTATTCGTAGGGTGCTCGTCATTGCAGTGGGCAAGCGCTCTGCAGGGACTCTGTCGCGGGCGCTTGATGCAGGCGGTTCCGCGATCTCGTTGCCTGACACTGCCTTTGCTGAGCATGTGGAAGTGACGGGCTATCGTTGCATCATGGAGGCCAGAATGTTCCGCAGACAGAATGTTCCATTTTTATCCTAAGTAGTCCGCAATTCCTGGCTGGCCTGTCCTTCATCATCCCAGATCCTTCGACCAGGAGCCACCCATGGAAGGCCCGCCAGAAGGCTTCCTTGCTGCTTGTTTGCACGCAACACGCTTCTCGCATCGTCTCGCAGCGCTTAGTCGGGGGAGCTCGGATTGCTTAGGTCAAACACACACATCTTGGCTGCGGAGCTGTGCAGCTCCTCAAGATCTCGCGGCACGTGGGGGCCTCGTGACTCTACACTTATGCCGCTCATGCCAGCCCCAAATCGGCATATCCTGGCACTGAAACATGGAAAGCTCTCTCGCTCTCTCTATCCGGCCTCCCTCCCCTCCCCTCCCTTCCCCGCTCCCCCCCATCCCTATTGCTCCTCTAACTTTACTGAACTGAAACTCCCAAACCCGAATCCCTAAATATTCGAATGATTTTCTCCAAATCCGGATTTCTATGGGGCGTTGAAGGGGTTTCTGTGCGAAGCCGCAGCGGAAGCTGTTCAAAAGGCGACCATGCTCACTCCGAGGATTCTGAGCGAGGCTGGAAAATCGGCTTCTCCGTCATCTTCGGTGATGGCTCACGGAGCCAGCCACCTGACAGGACATTTGTCGAATTTTGTCGGAGTGACGCTGGGCGTCAGAACTGCTCCAGCAGCTGGTTCTTTGGGGATGTTTGCCGGTTCATTCAGGCTGCCTGCAGATCGTCGTGGTATACGACTCATTGCCGTGCCTCCCCGCCCCGAGGACTGTGATGGATCGGAGCGCTTCGGTTTTGAGCCACATTGTTGATCAAGATAGCGGTGCAGAAGAGAGCAGTTCTTTGCAATTTTCACCGAATTGCATGCTTTCAGGAAGTTGCTGCCTACCTGCAGCTGAAGGAGCAGACGCTGCGACGGAAGATCCCGGACTCAGCAGCGGCATAAACAGGCGGACGTGCGCGAATGCTGGGAATCAATCACATCGGCTCTTTTTCGTTGTGCTGTGCATTCAGGGCAATGCATGATGAGGATCCGGGGTCCAAGAGCTATCGCAGAGGTGGTGAGGACCTGGACAGTGTGAGGCTTGAACTCCGAAGCTGAGCTGGCCTCGATGGCTCCTTTGTAAGATGATCAATGCACCACTCACATGCCATGCGCAACAGCCAAGCTGC
>CAJNDS010000529.1:0-71115 GCA_905221605.1 Symbiodinium natans
GAGAAAAGAGAGAAAGAGAGAAAAGAGAGAAAGAGAGAAAGAGAGAAAAAGAGAAAGAGAGAAAAAGAGAAAGAGAGATAGATAAGCGAAGAAAGAGAGATAGATAAGCGAAAGAATTACAGCATTATAAAGAGAAAGAGAAAGAGAAAGGGAAAGGAAAAAGACGAGCGAGAAAGAGAGAGAGAGAGAGAGAGATCACGTCGGAGCGATTTGGGGATTCGTTTCAGATCGAAGAGGATGGGCGGGGCCACGAAGCCTGGAAGGACAGCCTGCCTTCATGGTTCATCACGGGGCGCTCAAGGGGGGTCTGCTTCGTCTGGGTGAGGGTTTTTTCTCTAGGGGGGGGTTGGTGTGGGTGAAGGTTTTTTTTGGTTTGGGGGGGGGGGGGGGGGGGGGGGGGGGAAGGGGGGAGGTTAAGCTTTATATGCGGGATCTGTAGTCTCAGTGAAGGACAGAGCGGCGCAAATGACATAAGGCAGTCCCCATGTTTTATAGTTCCAGCTAGAGCAGGCAGCTGCTAACTCATCGCGACACAGATCCATGCCGTGGGAACCGAAGTTACTACACGTAACATATATGTATGCATATGCATTAAGCTGGATTGGCATGATTCCATGTCTTCGTCCTGATTGCCCGAATTTGCGCAAGCCACGCTGCTTTGCATTGCATCGCAGTATTCATGATCGAAAGCAGTGCTTGAGCTTATCCCGCCACTCTGTCGGCAAGGAAAGCTGCCTGTTTGACCTCAGATAAGTCAGCACCGCCATCATCTGCGCATCACCCCAATCGTCCTGAAGATCCAGGAATTTCTGGAGCATGTCAACATCGATCGTTCTGGCAGCAGGTGCCTGGGATAAGGTCATTTGCAGCCAGGCTTCTAGCGAAGGGTTTAGGGTTTCATGGGGAAAGAGGGATTGCGGGTGTGTCGCCAGGACTCCTCCATCTCGAATCTTCTGGTCTCTCGGTTCTCCCGTAGCTGTTCGAAGCTGCGTAGGTAACGAAGAGCAAAGCCCATTGGGTACTGCCTCGCTGAAGCCAATCTGCAATCCACACACACACACATGCAGATACAGACACGGTCGATCATGGAGCAATGCTGCAGACAAAGTACTCAGACCGCTTCATATGTTTGTTCCCATGATACTTGGCCCGCCCATCTTTACCGATAGTTCTGGTGACCAACTTGCGACAGCCGGCTCTGTCTTTCCTGGTCAACCTACCAGTGCGGAACCGTAGTATCGCTGGGTCATTCGAGACAATGACCGACCTCTTTGGTGTTAAACTTCCGTACTTTCTCATCCAGAAGTAAACAGTGTGCACCTTGGATGCATATATACATGTACGCAGCCTGAGGCGGCGCGTGCACCCTAAACCCCTCAAAACCCTAAACCCTATAAAGACAGCTATGCAGTCTGAGAATCCTTTACAGCCTTGGCCAGTTGCCGGAACCTCTTGTGCCGGAACATTAAGCTGGAGGAGGGCTGTTCCAGCGTCCACGTGATTCTCAGCGCGGACATCAGGACAGCCAGCAAGCAGAACCTGAAATAGCAGGCGAGGTTACAGGGGGCTTTGGTTTAGATTAGTTCGCATTTGGCTCAACTCTGGGAGGGCCGAAACGGCGAAACACAGCTTTCACAGAATTGCTGTCCTGATAACCGACTGACCATCGTATTGGCCTCCCGGACAGATCGTTTAGAAGTGTCCCCATGTGGGGCAAGCCACGTACGCAATGTACTTCCACGACTCACCATCACCCAGCTGCTGCAAGCTAGCCCAAAATGGGCCACCGATCGCGGCTTCATCTTGAGGATGGTTACCAGAAGCAGCCTTAGAGTTTGTTACTTCGAGGCAATGCAGGGTTCTACCTCTAGCAGTTGCAGGACATGTGTTGGGCCAGGAAACGCCATGCCACTTGGCTCCAGCATGTCCAGTGGGTTATGCTGGCTTTGTACACGAGGGTGCTGGGCGGGGTCCCACATTTTGAGGTCCAGGGAGGCCACTTGAAAGCCGGCGAAACGTAGGATTCGGGTCAATCTACCCGAGCCTGCACAGCCTTCCAATGCATCCCACTCCTGCGAGCAAGCGCGCGCTCGCATGACCTATCTGGAATTAAAGAAGTCCTACGTCAGAAGCAGCAGTGCCTAATGCCCCCCACCTGCGTCAAATCCAGCCCTTGCATCTGCATCAACAGGAGTACCGCCAGCATAAGAACCTGGGCTGAATATGGCTGGAGTGTCTTATATGTGGGATCACACACTGGATATAGATCTTGAAAAACGCTTATGATGCATAAAGCTTAGGGACGCCAGGTGCTCCAACACGAATCAGATGATGCAGGGTGCTTTGCAATCTAGGCCATGGCACCGCCATGACGCAGAGCAGTGTCCCCCTAAACGCCTACAAAGACAGCACCCTTCCTTCTTCCAAACGCTACACGCATCATGCAGATATATAGATCATCGTGTCACAACTCGATCAATGACCCGTCAGACAACGCAGGGGGCACCGGGCTTCAGGAAGCCTTTGCGAATCTTCCACGCCTTGCTCATCCCTCGACATTGGTCTGCCACCACCACCTGGCAAATATGGCTTAAACAATGACCGGCGCAACAAGACCAGCCACTCCCTTGTAAGCACTATGGATGCTGTCGTTTTGAACTTCGCACGCGCACAGTCTACTCGGTTCGAGCCAGATTGCCCTGGCAGCCTGCAGCCTGGCCACTCCGAGTGCAAGTACTTGCGTCTTAAGTTTTGTTTGACAAATATCGAAAGGGCCCTATGCAGCAGGCTGCTTCCCAAACATGCAAGGATATCCCTGCATGTGTAAAGTCTGGAACTCGCTACGGCAGCTTATGGAGCACGTGTTCGAGCTAGTCCCCCGAGCCTCATCTTTTAAAGATCCTTAACGAATCCACACAGCAAATCCACATATCACCGTCGAGGGCGGCCAGGCTGTCCTCGAGGAACATACCCCGGTCGGCGACACTGACTGCACCCGCTCGCAGACTGCCGGCATCTGCTGCACCCGTAAGCAGGGCGATCATTGGCATCGTTGTGGGCGTTTCCACGCCCCGAGTTGCCAGCTCCACGGCCACTGCCACGGCCGTTTCCACGGCCGGCTCCGCGGCCATTTCCACGGCCAACAACGAGGGGCTCTGTGGCGGCCTCCGTGGTCTCAGTCTCTGCTGTCTTCTTCTTACGATTCTTCTTTGCAGGGGCGGGCTCCTCATCGCCCGGCGGCGTCTTCTTCGCTTTCTTCTTGCCATTGTTCTGATCATCCTCATCGGCCGCACTTGGCCTCTTCTTTGCTTTCTTGGTCTTCTTGTCCTCGTCCTTCTCGTCCTCGTCCTCGTCCGTCTCCGGCGCCTTCTTCGCTTTCTTGGTCTTGGCCTTCTTGTCCTCGTCCTTTTCGTCCTCGTCCTCGTCCGTCTCCGGCGCCTTGTTGGCTTTCTTGGTCTTGGTCTTCTTGTCCTCGTCCCGCTCGTCCTTGTCGGTTGTCGCCGGCGCCTTGTTGGCTTTCTTGGTCTTGGTCTTCTTGTCCTCGCCCTTCTCGTCCTCGTCGGTTGTCTCCGGCGCCTTCTTCGCTTTCTTGGTCTTCTTGTCCTCGCCCGTCTCGTCCTCGTCCGTTGTCTCCGGCGCCTTCTTCGCTTTCTTGGTCTTGGTCTTCTTGTCCTTGTCCTTCTCGTCCTCGTCGGCCGTCTCTCGTGCCTTCTTCACTTTCTTGGTCTTCTTGTCCTCGTCCTTCTGGTCCTCGTCGGCCGTCTCCGGCGCCTTGTTGGCTTTCTTGGTCTTGGTCTTCTTGCTAACGTCCTTCTCGTCCTCGTCGGTTGTCTCCGGCACCTTCTTCGCTTTCTTGGTCTTCTTGTCCTCGTCCGTCTCGTCCTCGTCGGTCGTCTCCCGCGCCTTCTTCGCTTTCTTGGTCGTCTTGCCCTGCTTGGCACGGTTTCCCACATCGGCTGCGCTCGGCTTGTTCCCATCCGCAGCATCAGCCGTTGGGGCCTTCTTCTTCTTTGCCTGGAGTGACTGACGCAAAGCTGCTTGGCTCGCTGGAGCCACCACAGCAGGGTCAACCTGACAAACTTACAAACATGCACTTTAGACCAAATCGATCACCATGCGCTGCACTACCCTAGGCCATGGGGTAAAGATTCGAAGAATTTCGCATCAATGTTTGAGGGTCAAGGTCGGAGCGTCCGGCCTTGGGCGGTGTAATGTCCGGCACACTCTTGTCCAAGGGTGCAGGGGTCACCGGCGGGCTGCCGTGCGTAGCAGCTGCTGACATGATGGCTTCCGCGTCGTAGGCCTGTGTCTCCTGTATGTGAGGTATCCATCTGGAGCTATGGACAAATGTGCTGGAACGAATTGCGGGAAATGAGAGGGATGCCCTGTCCTGGTGGTCCGGAGTGGTAGTGGCGCGGCGAAGCTTCGGAGGGCTGTCTGGAATCAGAACTGCATCACCTGCAGGCGCCACGTGTGGATCAAAAGGGTTTAGGGTTTAGGGATCAAGGTTAGGGCTGAAGGTCTAGGATTTTTGTCAACGCCAAGCTCGATCTAGGGCTTATAGGGTTTAGGTGATTACATTTCCCTCAGTCCACCTTCCTGGCTCATAGCCGCCAAAGCAATTGACGGCCAAAGGTTTCGCTTGGGCCTGTAGCGCAGTTGTGCTGTTACACGGTTACACAGACGTCTTGCGGATTTGCGCATCAGTTTCACGTGAGTATACTGAACACAACAGAAATCGTATTAACACATTGACCTAGCCACCCTGTACCCAGTTCGTCTTGCAACTCCTTGATTCTCAAGAGCTTGGCGTGCAAGTCAGCACGTTTGCTTTGCAAACCCGAAGGAGCAGCATCTGGATGGGGCCTAATGGCATCGTGCATCTCCCTGGGCGATGGCATTCCGCGAGTCTCTGCAGCATCATGATGCCCCTCGTCTTCCTCAACCTCCTCATCATCCTCTGCTTCCTCTTCCTCCCCCCCTTCATAGTGTTCCTCACCCTCGTCTCCCTCCTCCTCCAAGTTTGTCTCCTGGATTTCCTCCTCCTCTGGATACGAATGCCCACTCAGCTGGGCACACTTACGGAAAAGTTTGCGAACCTCCCAAGCCTGAGCTAGCAAAGTAAAGCAACGTACACCAACAGCCAAGAAACATTCGCCTAACCTGAATGGGTTCCTCATGCAGCCTATCTACAGGTACACTCCTCAGGAATTGGGCTTGACCACACAACAAGTATGGCCGACGGAACAGTAGGATTCGTAGGCTTAAGGTTATTTTAGGATTCAGGGTGATGTAGATACAGAGTTCAGGCTGCTAATAACATGATGTTTGGAACTCAACTGGGTTTTACGATTGGGACGTGGGTTCAATGCCAAATGTCTCTGGGAATCTGCTCCCTGCGCTTGGCATCAGCATAGCGACGCCAAAGGAAGGAATACAAGCTCTTCAAGCTCCAAGCATCTCGGTAGCTTTGCTTCGCTGACGGCGTGTAGGCGACCTTCTTGAAGAGACGCACCACCTGAGATACGTTTAGCTTAAGAGGTGCCTCGATCAAGGTCCCTAAACCCTAAACCCTAAATGTAAACCCTATGAACCCCATAAACCCTCCTATAAAGCACATAAACCCGATATAGACCCTATAAAGCCTATATCCCCTATAGACCCTATAAACCCTATAGACCCTTTTATCAACCCTATAAACCCTATAAACCCTAAACCATAAGCCATTGACATCCTATTGTCAAATTTCTATAATGCAGACCAGAGCACCTCATACTCCCAGAGTGCTAGGGGTACCTTCTGAAGCTCCGCTGCTTCTAGGACTTCATAAAGGATTCGCCAATTGGCTTGTAGGGTTTGGGTACACGTCACAAGGTCCTGGTCATCATCGTCCTTTGGGATGTGTACCCAGTCAGCCTGGATGCGAAAGCGCCTTCGCACCACGCTTAGCTTCTCCCAGCGGCTAGCCAACTTCAGCGACATATCCTACTCAGCCCTGTGCAAAATGCTCGTAAGGATCGAACAAGAATAGCTGCAGCAACAACTGCAACTTCAGAAGTGCCTGCATGCACGCCCCCCTTAAGCAGCCTCAAACACGCAGGGTGGACATTGGATCATCGGATTGACCGCGCTGAGTTGACGCATCAAGCCTGCCAGCTTCGATAGTCTTTCTATTAAGAGTTCAAACCAGGCCATGATGTGTGCCTCGAGCGTTCAATCTCGATCAGCATGCGCAACCAATAGACCCAGATCCTGCAGATTTGGCCCAATCTGGCTGTACGATGCTTTGAGGGGCTTTAAGATCCACAAGGCCTTTTAGCTTAACCTCAACCCTTGCAGTCCTGCATCCATGGTAGCTGCTGCGCAGCCAAGGAATGTCCATTGCAGTGAGCGGCTGCTCTTTGATTTTTCAGGGTTTTGCTCCGGTGAATCCCTATGCTATCTCAAGCCCTGGGAGGCCCGAAGATCCGAACAGCCGTACACCCCCCTTTATACATATTATATATATATATATATACACATATGTATATATATATAGATACATATTATATATATATATATAACTGTAAATTTATAAATAAATAAATAAATGATTACAGGTATACACTTACTTATAACACACATTTTGTATAAACAACCATAATTAGAAAGTACGACGTTTACGTATATATATATATATACACATATGTGTATATATGTATATATGTATATATGTATATATATATATATATATCCTGAACGGTTTTTGAGCTATATAGACATACATACGTCAGACGACCGCCCTAGCGTGCACCTGCAGAAAAGCCCAGCAGGCCTGCAACTGCGGGATGCCCAGGGTTGATGTTGCTTGGGGTAGGGTTTAAGGGCCACAACCCCTCATAGAAGCTCTGGCAAGCAGTGGGATCACAGGGATGAACGGCATCTAAGACAGTTTACTGGAAGTCCATGCCCGCTTGGACTAGGATATTCTGCGATGCACCAGCGGAATCCTATCTAAAACCATAAAACTGCGGTTTTCCAGGTTTTGCTGGAAGGTTGCAATTTTTCTGGCAACTTCTCCGAAGACGCTACTTTTTTGAAAGTTGCCAATTATTTTTGGACACTTTGGCGCTCTAGGTAGGGATTTCTACTTTTCTGTTTTTGAATGTTCTTAAGCAATTAGTAGTCTTGGGGCTGCATGGTCCCTGCACAGTCCAAAGGTTAACCTTGGTGTCTCCCCGGAACACGGGGCAGGCAGCGCTTGGAACACTAAATCCCCGAAAGCCTTCACCCAGAAAGTTCCCCCTGTGATCACTCCATGGGCCGAATCGGAGCAGTTGTCTGTGGCTCTTGTACAATATGGCCAACGTGACCTAGGTCTCGCTAGAGATGGGGCACCAAGGGACAACAGCCGAACTCAGTAGTTCATCCTGCCTGAGGGTTAGACCCTAAACCCAGAGCATGCGAGGTGTGTTGGCTGCACCATAAGAACCTACCCCCCCCCCCCCCCCTAAACCCTAACCCCTACACCCCTCAAACCCTCAACCCTAAACCCCTAAACCCTATACCCCCTCCTCCCCCCCCCCCCCCTCCAGGCTTTCCAGAGCTTCTTGCCGGAAGCCGGGCATCTCACGGCACCCCCGGCAAGTGATTGCGCAGAGGGGGGTTAGCGGCCCGCAATTGGGGTTTAGGGTTTGGGGTTTAGGGGTTAATGGTAAAATTTCGGGGGCTCCAGCCACCCGTCCTCCAGCCACCCACCACAGCAACCTCCCTCCAGCCACCCTCCAACTCCAGCCACCCGCCCAGCCACCCGCCCAGCCACCCACCCTCCAACCACCTCCCTCTTTCCAGCCACCAGCCACCCACCCTCCAGCCACCCACCCTCCACCCACCCTGCCTCGTGGTGGGAGGGTGGGTGGCTGGAGGGTGCGGAGTGGCTGGAGGGAGGCTGGCGTGCCTTAAATTATAACAGGAACCCGAATATGATTTAAGGTAGATTCCTGAATTAAGGGGTTTCGGAGTCTCCGGGTATCTGGCCCCAATTTTTTGAGCGCGCTTTCGGTGCGGAAGGCGGGAGGTTCGCTGACCCAGAGGAATTCGGCCTGCTGGAGTTTAGGGTTTAGGGTTTAGGGTTTAGGGTTTAGGGTTTAGGGTTTAGCGTTTAGGGTTTAGGGTTTCACGGTTCAGAGCCCTGTGCTGCTGCACACCTCCTCCCCCCGAACTTGAAAACCTGAGGGATTACAGGAAGTTCAGTCATGCGCCCCTCAAAGCCCTGGACCCTAAACCCTAAGCGCGGGGGCTCTAAGCCCCAATGACTTTACGGCCACTTCTCTACAATATGGTCCCTTTTGGGTCCTCATTAAATTATACGGCTCACCCCAAAAAAGGAGCCGCAATTTGGAGAGCTATCTCTTGGAAAGTGTTATGTGAAACCAATACTAATGATTTCCTCAAGCGCGTAGACACCACGGAAGGCACCTGGCTTCAACTTGGCGTCGGTCTCGGGATTGCAGGGTTTAGGGTTTAGGGTTTAGGGTTTAGGGTTTAGGGTTTAGGGTTTAGGGTTTAGGGTTTAGGGTTTAGGGTTTAGGGTTTAGGGTTTAGGGTTTAGGGTTTTGAAGCCAGGATATTGACATGTCCAGCAACCGGCTCTCCGACCGATCTGCCAGGACCTTAGCACCGCTGATGGCTCCGGTTTTAGACCAAGGGATTAAGACAATTTAGGGGCCTTAATACTTAGAATTGGGTTTCGGGGGTTATTGTAGTATAATTGTAAACGGACCATGAGGGAATACTATTAGCACTTATTCGAATTATTCCCTATAGTAACACTTTAGGTTGTACCTCCAGGTTTCCCTCAGAAGACTTCGTTTATGGCCCATATATTCCTTTTAGGGAGCATTGCACGTGTGCAAGTAGGGACAAGTGAGATTAGGAGATGCAGCAAAAACATCCGCAGATCTTTCGCGGTCCGAGCTGCCAGAAGCTTCTTTTTCGAGTTGCTATGGCCCCAGCTGATGCGTTTGCGACCCCGTCGACTACCAGGTCTATGGAGGCGGAGAGCGGAGCTGAGGCGACGGCGACTGACACGCCCGTTCGTGTGCCTGACACGTCCGGGGACGCTGCCTTAGCTGAGCATTTGCAAGAACAAGAAGCCCAGGCCTCGAACCCCCAGTCCGACCGCGTCAGAGTTCGAGAGGCGTTGATGGCCCTGGCCAGTTCCGATGCCGACTTGGTGGCCGAGGAGTTGGTGTGGGGTCCGCCTGATGTGACCAGGAGTTTGGCTCGCCTTTTCGTCAACGTGGCGCTCGACCGCTTGGAAGACACGCGTGCGCCGGATGAGGACTCTAGCAACTCAGAAGATGGGACAGGCCCGTCAGATCAGCCGGCATCCTCGTCACAGCAAGTGGTGCCCATTCAGAGCCCCCAGCGGCCCACACGTTCACGGAGGCCTTTGCAGTGCCCCAGGAGCAGTTCGTGGACAGCGTGGCCGTCGAGAACTACGGAATGGACCATTCAGCGGGCACGGGAGTGCAGGTGGACAGCCTGGCAGGACAGCCCAGTTCGAAGGCAGCCGTTGAACAGAAGGTGGGTCAGGCTGTGATCGTGAAGACCCCGCCTCCCAAGAAGGCGTCGCCGACACCGCCGCCGGCTCCAACCCCTACCTCTTCGACTACGACAGGGAGCGCCTGTCCGTGTGCAGATGGAGGCCCTCGCCCTGGAGCCCGTCCGTGTGGGGGGATCCTGAGCCCGCCGAACACGTTCACTGGAGATCCCAAAGCGAGGCCCGTTCGTGTCCGAGCACCGCGGCTACCACCATGGGCACCGGTGCTAGCCCGTGACGGCCTCCCATACAGCATCACACCACCGCCGTACTGGGACCTAACCAGTCGGTGTCGAGTCAGATGTCCCGATTGCCATCAGGGACTGTGTTCTCGCACCAACAAACCAGGATATCGTCGAGCTCACAGTCGACATCGTTGTGGGCCATGTAAGGATCAGGCATTGGCCAGAGGCGAACACTAAGCCGCTACCAGGTGGACGTTGACGACCTGTTCGAGTGCCCGTTCGGCAAGGTCGTTGGGTGGGGGCACTCGTTCGTCATAAACTTCGAGGCTAGTGGTAGCTTTGGCAGAGCCCAAACGTGGCCCTGAGGATCCGTGGCGCCGTCAGGCAGCCGGAGCAAAAGTGTGCCTCACGTCAGTGCTCAGTTAGGGATTGTGTGATGCTACCGTCTAGGATGCCTCCGCCGCCTGCGTGTGTGCTCCAGTGTGTGCCCTTCCGGTGTATGTGTGTGTGTGTGGGTGTGAGTGGGGTCCTGTTTGTATTTGCGTGCTCTCTCTTTCTTGCCCTCCTGTCTTCGGTGAGTGCAGGCCCCTCCCCCCCAAAAAAAAAAACACACACACACACACACACACAAGACATTGGGAGTTGCCTCAGTGGGCCCGTCAGGGCGTTTGGTGACCCGTCAGGGCATTGCGAGCTCGTCAGAGCAGTGTGTGTTGGTCGGCACCGTGTAGCCTTCGGGCCCAAAGTTCCGACGTGTAGCTAGCAAGGTGGGGCAAGCAGCAACATGTGGTCCTCAGTGTTGAAGTCCCCGCCGCACACGTTTGCTAGTTTGGTCGAAGTCCTCCGAGCTCGCGACCTGTTGAGGTTTCTGCCGCAATTGCAACAGGCTGGCGTAAAGTCGGCCTTGCACCTGGAGTCCTTTTCGAAGTCGCAGTTGCGAGCGATCATGGGAGACGTGGCCTTGGACCACCTCTTCGCCCCAGTGTCCCGCACCCGTAAGCGCACCCGTCAGGACATCCCGGTCGTGCACGAGAGGACTCGCGGATCTTTGCAGCGGATCGGAATAGAACCCTCTCCCCCCTTAGCCAGTGACGCACCCCCGTTAGACTTGGCGGCTGTCGACGAGGCTTTCTTGCGGGACAGGTGGGCGGCTACGTCACAGGCGCCGCGCGAGTCCAGGTGGGTTACTTGGCAGAAGCTTGCAGCCCGCCGTGGCTTGGCCCCACTGCCCTTGACACGTGAGTCCTTGTTCGCAGTAGGGGCACTTCTCAAGGCAGCAGGCTACCGTTCGGCATCACAATACTTCAGTGTCGCCCGTCAGAAGCACTCCGAGGCAGGTCACGAGTGGACTCCCGAATTGCAGGAGGCCCGGGCACAGTCACTCCGAAGCATCAACCGCGGTATCGGTCCTGCTACCCCCAAGTTAGACCTTTGCCTCGAGAATGCACGTTCGGATTTCTCCCAACAGGTTGGCCAGGCTTTCGAGACCCTCAGGTGCGCTCCCGACGAACGCATCAGCTTTCCATCACAGGCGTGCGTGACAGCCTCGTGGTTCATGCTGCGAGGCATAGAACTAGCCAACGTGCAGGGCCGTGACGTCACGTTTCGTAAAGCCAACCGAGAGGTCTCCCTTTCCCTCCCTGTCAGCAAAACCGACCCTGAGGGTCGAGGTTGTTCCCGTGTGCACAGGTGCATTTGCAGTCTCCGCCACGAGGCCTCATGCCAGCAGCGTTGCCCGGAAGAGCACTTGTTCACGCCGCTGCAGCGGTGCGACTGTTCGTACGGCCGCAGCCCGTTGTGCGTGTTTCATGCGTTGTTGCAGGTGGTGGTGAGTATCCGCCAGGCCGGACGTTGGGCCCCCGAGGTACACCTGTTTCGCGCGCCTTCCAGTTCGGTTGCGTCTCCAACACAGGTCGTGCATTTGGCCCGTGCGTGTGCCCTAGTGTTGCAGCAGCAGGTGTTGGAGGAATGGGGGGCCGAGGCGGTGAAACGTTGGGCCCAACACGTGTTCAGAGTGGCGGGTGCCCAACTCTTCGCCCGTTCGTACCTCGACCTACCGTACATCCAACTAATGGGGAGGTGGGGTAGCATGGCAGTGTTAAGGTACGTACAAGAGGCAGCCGTGCAGCTGCCTGCTAAGGCATCCGATGCCGTTGCCATGCACTTGGACGGGCCCCCCAGGCCGTCGCAGGTTCGTTCGTCAACCCCGCCCCAGCCCATGCAGGTCCCACAGCCATCAATCCTTTCCCCGCAGCTGCAGGACTTAATCCGTTCGGTAGTTCACGAGTCGATGGCTAGCCAAGGGGCCCTCGTCCACAACGTTAGGTCCAAAGTGGCGCATAAGCCCGCCCTCGACGAACAGAACTTGCCCAGTACGTCGTGGGTGTCTCGTTGCGGGAAGTGGTGGTATGGCTTGAGCTCGTGCATTAGGAATCCCCACCTGGTTAATGGGTACGTCAAGTGTGCTTCTTGTTTCCAGGTCGCGCCGCAGCCGAACGAGCAGGTCCAAGCTGTAGAATCAGGCACGGAGTCCTCCACCTCCGCCTCCGATGCCGACGGCCACCGGTCCGCAGGCCCTGCCGACAGTTGAGACCTTGGCCGGGTCGTGTGGGCTGGACAATGAGATGGTAGCATTCTTACAGGACAAAGGGGTGCTCACGTCCGGTGTCATGTACCATCTGTTCGCAGACCGGGCCAAGATTGAAACCTTCTTCGCGCCCCTCCAGGCCGGAGTGACTTTGGCAGGGACCACCGTCCGACGCACCGCTGAGGAGCTCATGGTGATCGGGGCGGTGGTTCGGGCAATGCTGGACGAAGTGGACCGCTTGCGGGCCGTGCATCTACCGCCACATACCACGCCTGCGGCGCCCACTACATCGTCGACGGCCGACGCCAGCGACCTGAAGGTTCCCAAGGTTCTCCCTAAGGGCTACTGGAACACGTTAGTGCAGGAGTACGAGGCGGTCACCATCCAAGGCAAGAATCGAGTTTTTCCAGGACACCTCTTGTTAGGAGCTGAAGAAATCTTGTCCCGCATGGTGCATGAACATCAGACATCAAAGTTGTACACTCCTCTGAAGCTGGGGGAAATCATCTCCATTAGACACTTCACCCCTACCAAAGCCATCAACACGTTCGCGCAGAAAGAGGATAAGGTTTCGAAGTTGCTGTTGGATGACCAAGGGACGTGGGTGAAGCAGCCGCGATGGATTCCTGAGCCTCAAAAGTTGACCACCCTGTTAGACGCCTTGGACTCCGTTAAATGGGCGATGATCTTCGCCCGATGGGGTGAGGAGTCCGACATCTGCGAGTGGGTGGAGCACTGGTCATTCATGTGCCGCGACTACCACACTAAGTTCCCACAGATCCGAGCCTTTTATCTTCGTGCCTCCTGGCAGTTAGCAATGGACCTCCGGTCCGGCAAGAGCTTCAAGGAGAGCACGCTCGAGATTCGTCAGTGGCCCAAGCACGATGACCTCAACCGCTGGATGCCGTCCGATTCCCCTAATCACCCCTTTAAGGGTAAGGACCCTAAAGGCAAAGGCAAAGGCAAGGAGGGCAAAGATGGGAAAACCCGTCCGGGACGCACATGGACGCCTTCCGGCTCGGGATCCCCGACTCCCCACAGCAATGGTCCGTACCAGCGCCCGGCATGCCGCCTGTGGGCAGCCGGCAGCGCGTGCAAGTTTTCCCATGGCCAGTCAGGTGCTCAGCATCCCTTCCCTCCCCCAGCCCCGCCAGGTCTGCCCTCTGCCCGCACTTAGGGACAGCGCGGTCCGCTGGGGACCGCCCTCGCCCCAGCGAGAGCCGACACCAACGGGCAGCAGGGCAGGAGAGGGTCCCAGTTAGGAGCGAACTCCACAGCAGCCCCCCTCACGCCGCAGGCTCACGTGCCCGTCAGCGCTACAGTCCTTTGGTTCAGTCTCCCGGCACGTCAGTTCCACCGTCTGGCAGTCATGCCACGCAGCATGGACCCTTAGGTGCCTCCCCTAAGACCCCTAACCCGTGTGCACCGAGCACGCCTAGCCAGCAGGTGCAGCTCCCCCTAACCCTAGACCCGAACCCGTGTGCAGTGAGCGCGCCTTGCCAGCGTGCGCCTTGCCAGCCGCTGGCGCTCTCCCCAACCCCAAGCCAGGTCATTAGCCATCCCAGGTCAGGTCAGGTGCCATCCATTACGGGCCAGGCCCTGCTCGAGCAACTGACCACCACTTCACAGCCCCAGACTACGCCGTTGCGTGCATGTGATGCGCCTTCGGCGTCCAGTCCTCACCTAGGCGGCCGCGACTCGGTAAGAATACAGCCAGTCCAGGTCCCAGGCGACACTGCGACGCGCAAGCGCGCTCCTGCACTTCCACTCTGCCAATCTGCCGAGGCGCCAGGTCGAGCACCTCACGTGAGTGCTCCAGCTCAGGCAAGTGTTAACCCGTTCGGCGCCCAACAGCGCCCGGTCGCAGTTCTGTCTTTCTTTTGTGGCATAGGGACCCCCTTCCAGGCGTTGAAAGATCTTGGAATCTCCCCAGTACTCTCCTGGTCCTGGGAGACAGACCCGGAGTGTATCGCAGTCACCGCTAATCGGCACCCCCAGGTTGTATGCAAAGGTGATTTTCAAGCCACCGATGCGCAGTCGCTCCGTCCGAATTGCATGCACAGTGCCCTAGCGATGCCCTGATCCTCGTGTGTGCGGCGCCGCCTTGCCCAGACTTCTCGCAGATAGCGCACAGCGCCAGAGGACTCGGGGGCCCTGAAGGCCGCAAGTTCGCGCAATGGGCACAGCTGTGGCACGCCCTTTCGAGCTCGACCAGTTTCAAGTTCGCACTGCTGGCTGAAAACGTCGTCCCGACAGAACCGGTGCAACGCCAGTTAGACTCGACGCTCGGCCTGACCTCGTTTCTTCTGGATGCCAGCTCCTGGGAAGTCATCAGCAGACCACGTGTGTGGTGGTCCGATCAACTGTCGATCCCAGAGACGAGCACATCCAACCCGGAGCCGGTCCTGTCCGGAAGCGGCCGTTGGCGCCGGTTTAACAGGATGTGGCAACTGTTGCCCGCGACGCCACAGTTCGTGCGCCAGAATGCAACGGACTGCCCGTTCGCTTCTTTCCACCCAGAAGTCATGTCAGGTCGAACATTATTTCCATGTTTAACCACGCCGGCCCCTACGGAGGAGGGGCGCCCTCCCCCGGCCAAACGCTCAAAAAGGGCGGAAAGCCCTGAGACACTTGCTAGATGGAAGGCCGCGCGCCAGCAATTTCCACCGTGGCAATACAGAGCTACCGCCCTGGTTGCTGAGCCACCGGGTAGTTCGGATTGGAGGACGCCCAGTGCGGACACTAAGGAGTGGTTGCATGGATTCCCTTCCGGCTACACACAAGGCGTCCCAGAGAAATCACGCCACCGCATGTTAGGAAATAGCTGGCATCTAGAGGCGGCCAAGTTCCTTTTGTACTTGACTTTGCTCCAGACACAGGTATTGCCAGTCGGAACGACATGCATCCCCCCGTGGTACCCGTCGGTGACCACGCCGATGGATTGTAAACGGACCATGAGGGAATACTATTAGCACTTATTCGAATTATTCCCTATAGTAACACTTTAGGTTGTACCTCCAGGTTTCCCTCAGAAGACTTCGTTTATGGCCCATATATTCCTTTTAGGGGATCTTGAAATTGGGTCCCCAAACCCAAGCCAGGGTAGAGTCCCTTGACTGGAAAGCTAGGACGCCCAGCGGTGCCCTTATGCCTTTTTTGGGGGGTTTAGCATCCCTTCTAGTAGGGTAGTTTCATGGCTCCCTTGTGGTCCCTTACCTTCCTTAAAGGCTTCCGAAGTACGGGCCAATGGGTTTCATAGGCAGTGTATATAAGGGGTATATAAGGCTTCCCCAATTAAGGGCCCAACCCTAAACCCTAAACCCTAAACCCTAAACCCTAAACCCTAAACCCTAAACCCTAAACCCCATGTCCAGGATTCAGGGTTTGGGCTCAGTAGGGTTTAGGCTTGGGGCTTCCCTGGTTAAGAGTTTAGGACCTTGCGCCATTGAAAAGATCGTTTTGGGGGGGTTTAGGACTAAAGCGTGTATGTCTTATGGGTACGCAGGGGTTCGGCGCTTGTCGAGTTTAGGTTCGGAGGCCAGCTGAGGAGAAGGTTCAGAGCAGTTGCTAGACACCCTCAACCCTAAACCCTAAGCCCTAATTTCCCAGGGTTTGGTTCGGCTTCGCGGCGCTTTTTGTTCACCTCGCTGTTTTAGCTCTGTTTCAGCTTCGGAACGGCCAAGGGAGTTTAGGGTCGGAGGGTCCATGGTTCAAGGCGGTGGACATCTCTCATACTTCGAGTGACGCGCTGGTGCAGACGTTCGTGGGATCCATAGCTCTTGCCATGAGGCCTGGTAAGAGACAGTCTGCACGGTCGTCACAAAGACCATGGATTTTGAAGTCAGGCCAATTTTCCACTTTTGTTGGTCTTTTGTTCACTGCAACGGGGGCACTATCCCGAAGCCTTATAAGCCCCAAGCCCTAAGCCCCAAACCCTAAACCCTAAGCCCTAAACCCTAAACCCTAAACCCTAAACCCTAAACCCCCAAAGGGTTTAGGGGCCCTTTGCTTCCAAACGGACGACCCTCTTGCTCTCCAAGCCATCCCTGCCAAACACCCGGCCAACGCCAGGGCCATGTTAAGGGTCTCAAACGAATTTCGGATTTTAGGGTTTAGGGTTTAGGGTTTAGGGTTTAGGGTTTAGGGTTTAGGGCTTAGGGTTTAGGGTTTAGGGTTTAGGGTTTAGGGTAGTAGTAGAGTAGGTAACCTTTAGCCTTTTTGGGGTAATTTCACCCCCTTAGAATCCCAAAGGTTAACCTGTAGTTCGCCTAGGTACTGGACAACTAAGGTCGGGTTTTCTTGAAGGGGCCCTGGATTTTGGGGCTTAGGGGTTTAGGGGTTCAGGGGTTTAGGGGTTTAGGGATTTAGGGTTTAGGGTTTATGCTTGGGTTACTTGGGATGTTTCCAACATCAAAAGCCGAAGCATGGCAACTGAGACCCAGGTGTCTAAGCTGTGCCTGCAGCTGTCGCAGCACTGCCCCCAGCTTTGGCGACTGAGGCTCTCTGCCCGGCCCCCAGGTGAGTTCGCAGAACTTAGAAAGTGCTTTCCTCAGGCCTAGTCAAACCCTAAACCCTAAGCCCTAAACCCTAAACCCTAAACCCTTATTCCTAAACCCTTATAAACCCTAAACCCGAAACCCTAAACCCCAAAACCCCTAAACCTTAAACCCAGACCCTAAACCCTAAACCCTAAACCGTGTGGGTTGGGAGTGCTTTGGTTCGAGGAGGGCGTCTAGGGCCTAGGCTTTGGGGTTTCGGGTCCAGTTGCTTTGCTGTAGTTCCCGTAAGAACTATGTTTAATGGTTGTTTGTGTAAGACCAAGGGGATATTCAGAATTTAGCTTTGATTATGGCTCGAAGGGACTAGGGTTTAAGGTTTAGAGTTTAGGGTTAACGGATGGGAGTCTTGTGTTTTGGGTGGGTCGAGGGCTGAATCCATGCAGGATCCTAGTGTACTTACCAAGGGCAGAGGGTTTAGGGTTTAGGGTCTAGGGGTTCAGAGACTCCATGGATGACGGGTCCCCAGCTCCAGCGACTTTTAACGCTTGGGCACCAGACCCTCAAATCCCACAAGACCCTACATTCTCGAAACACTCCGCCAGTCTAAACCCTAAGCCCTAAGGCCTAAGCCCGAAGCTTAAACCGTACACCCTAAACCCTAAACCCTAAACCCTAAACGCTAAACCCTAAACCCTAAACCCTAACTAAGAACCCTAAAAGCCCTAAACCCTAATCCCTAGACCCGAAGCCTAGACCCCCCAAGAATGAGGATGTCCAGATCGGCTACGACATCGACACAGGGGCGGCCCTGGGCAGCCTCGTTGTTTGGGCGCCAAGAGCTTGAGGGGTTTAGGGTTTAGGGTTCAGGGTTCAGGGTTTAGGGTTTAGGGTTTAGGGTTTAGGGTGTAGGGTTCAGTTGTGGTCGAAGAGGTTCAGGGCTGGTCTCGGTGCCTTTAGCCTGCCATTTTGTTCTGTCGTGCATCGGCTCGCAAAGGTTAAGCCTCATTTCTGCAGGAAACTGGACTAGTTTGGACTAGAGGCTCAAGGGCCCATGGTCCGCAAAGGTTTAGGGTTTAGGGTTCAAAGTTTCCCAAATTCTAATCGCATAGAAGCGCTAAAGCTCCGATACCGTTTTGTTGGGGTACGTCTCTGCTGTCGATATTTGGGGCTTCTGCTTGGTCCAGCAAAGCAAGATGCCTCGCACAATTTGCGTAGTGGTCTCAACAACGGTGTCCCGTGACCCTAAACCCTAAACCCTAAACCCTAAACCCTAAACCCTAAACCCTTTATGTACCCTTTAAGGGATTAGATAGGGCCCTCATTCCCTCGTTCCCTACTAAGAACCAGCCAGTTTCAACTCAAACGATCCAGAACAACATCCATTGCGTTTAGGGTCCACTGCTTAGGGTTCAGGGTTCAGGGCTTAGGGTGCAGATTCTGAGACGCGAAGGTCGCCGTCCCGAAGATTCGGTTCCTGGACGTCCTGCCATGGCATGTTGCGAAGAACACCTTCTAGGGTTCGGGGTTTAGGGTTTGGGGTTTAGGGTTGAGTGCTTTTCTGAGGCTAGTTACATGGGCCCTTGGTATGGTCTCTTGCCTCCCTTAAAGAGTTCTGAAGTATGGGCCATTGCGTTGCATAGGGTATAGAAGGGGTATACAAGGGGTCCCCATGTAACGACCATACTAAGCGATCATGTAACTACCCCAAGATTGAGTCTTGTAGTTTCCCAGTCCCATAAGAGCCCCAGAATCGTCGTATGCTAGTCATGAGGTCTTGCGATTTGGGGTTTACGGCTTAGGGTTTAGGGTTTAGGGTTTAGGGTTTGTGGAACGCAGACGAAGCTCTTATTAAAAACAGGCTTCTGCTCTGCTTCTGGCTGGAGAAGTCAGCACCAATCTCATTACATGCGAGCGCGCAAGGTCTTGGGCATGTGCCTGGCATTCCGCTTGACCCTGAAACCCTAAAGTCCTAAAAACCTACATCCCGAAACCCCAAAACCCCGAAAACCCCCCCTAAAACCCCTAAAACTGCTAAGACCCTAAACCCTGAACCCTAAACCCTAAACCTATACTCTAAACCCTAAACCGTCTTGGGGTGTTGGGGCAGCACGTTCGCAGCTTGGCCAAAAAGCCCGCACACTTCGAGCGCGAGCCCCCGCAACCCTCAAGCCTATGTCGGTTCAGGGTTAGTATTTAGGGTTTAGGTTTAGGGTTGAGGGTTTAGGGTTGAGGGTTTGGGGTTTAGGGTTAGGGGTTCGGGTTTAGGGTTTACGCCTTGAAGCCCAACAGACACCCTTTGCCAGGTGAGCTTCAACCTGTTCCACGGCCATGGTCCTCCTGGCGATTTACATCGGAATCCTAGGATCTCTTGCGCATGCTACGCGAGCCGTTTTCAAAGCCCAAACTCTAAACCCTGAACCCTAAACCCTGAACCCTAAACCCTAAACCCTGAACCCTGAACCCTAAACCCTGAACCCTAAACCCTAAACCTCAAGCCTCAGGCCTCTACAGTCAACCCGCAAAGGCGCCATCGCCTTCTTCAAGGGCCTCATGGCCTCTCGGCCAGGGCCCAAGGTTGTCTTGTCTAGTTTAGGGTTTCGCACCCTCGGAAAGTGGGGCAAACGAAGGCGATGAACCCAGGGTTTAGTGTTTAGGGTTTAGGGTTTTGTTTTTGGGTGCAGGTGTTTTTTCGTCCAAGTAAGCGACAAAGCACCTGAACTCAAAGCCTATGGAGGCCCAAAGTTAAACTCAAAACTAACAACAACCCTAACTTTTGACCACCCTCATGGAAACCCTTAACCCCAAACCCCAAACCCTAAACCCTAAACCCTAAACTCTAAACCCCTGCCCAGGCTCAGATGTTTGGACTTCAGCTGGAACTGCCTGGGGAAGGCGGGTTGAGGGTTTAGGGTTTGGGGTTTGGGGTTTGGGGTTTGGGGTTTAGGGTTTAGGGTTTGGGGTTTAGGCTGGACCCGTGGTCCCAAGGTATACAGCCGGGGCCCACGGATCTTGACTTGTTTTTGGCTTAGCAAGCAAGGGCGATTAAGAATGAAAAGCAAAAACGTCCGAACACAAGCGCCTGTAGTGAAGCAGGGGCACATGCAACACTAGCACTTTCCACACAAGCGCAAGCTACATCAAGCGCCCTAAACCCTAAACCCTAAACCCCAAACCCTAAATCCTAAACCCTAAACCCTAGGTTCAGGGAGGAACACAAAGGGGGGATGTTGTAGGGTTGCGGATTGGCAGCTGCAGCCGCGACAGGGCCCTCAGTGCAAGGCCGTCGCTGAGGAAATCGCCACCGCCCAGCTCCCGGTGAAACGCCTGGGTTTAGGGTTTAGGGTTTAGGGTTTCGGGTTTAGGGTCTAGGGTCTAGGGTCTAGGGTCTAGGGTCAGGGTTCAGGGTTTATGTTTTGGGGCTTAGGGATTCTTCGGAATAGTTTTTGATTTTTTGGGTACTGCAATTCCCAAGAAAAAGCTACAAATACATGTTTTGCTAGGGTTCCAAGTTCAGCATATGGGTAACCCTTGCTAGTCCAGTGGTACCCTTTACACATTTTTGGGAAGTCTAAATTCCCTTGTAAAGTAGCTAATCAAAAACAGCGTACCCCAATTTAAATATAGTTACTGGGCTACGAAGATTCTCCAAGCCCTGAACCTAACCTCTGTAAAGTGTGTTTGCTGTGTTTGCTTCCAGGCCTGAGGCTTCCCCCATGGCAACCCTACTCTCTGAACCCTGCTCTCTGAACCCTACTCTCTGAACCCTACTCTCTGAACCCTACTCTCTAAACCCTAAACCCTAAACCCTAAACCCCAAACCCTAAACCCTAAACCCTAAAGGGCCTTGCTTTGGGTTGGGGTGGGGTGGTGGGGGGGGGTTTAATAGCCCTAGACCCAGAGCTCCTTGTGCTAGATTCATTAGGGTTTAGGGGTTAGTGTTAGGGCACAAGGTTTCTGTGTCAGTTTCTGTTTGGTGTTTTGTGGCTTCCATTGCTTTGGCTTATGTTGTAGGGGTTGGTGCTCAGGCCTCTTTCATACAGTTGGGTCCCATATTTGCAGGATAGGTTCTCCGAGATCAAGCGAAGATGGCTATACCCTAAACCCTAAACCCTAGGGGTTTAGGTTTAGGGCTCAAGGTTTCCTAATCCCTGGCTGCGAATCTAACCTGTCAATCCTTGACTTAGGCAGTGCGTGCGGCAGAAACGCTCCAGCATCTTGATATCTCCTTCAACTGCCTTCAGATGCAGGACGGACTGTAGGGTGTGTTTTTAGGGGGGTAGGTTGGGTTCCGCTATCATCGTCATTCAGCAAACAAGGTTCCCCGGACGTTTCCGAGACTAGAAAGGGAAATCTCAAAATCTGGGTCGCGTAAGGCTGAGGGTTTATGGGTTTTGGATGTTTTTTTTGTTTGGCCTTCGGGGGCTTCAACGCTTTATCCTTCTGTGGTGCAGAACCGCATGTTGCCACTTAGGGCCACGGACCTCCGCCCACCAATTCCACTCAAACTGAGAATCTTCACTCGTCACCCAAGCAACCCCTATTCTCCACCTCGGGGTTGGAGGGGAAACAATGAGATTTTGCGGGGTGTAGGTTTGAGGGTGTAGACTCAGCTGGGGAGCAGGCTTTCTGCCTTTTGGATCCAGAAACCTATACAAACACTACTAGCTACTAGGGCTTAGCCCGAAACCCTAAACCCTAAACCCTAAACCCTAAGCCCCTCAGGGCTCTCGAGTCCAGGAGATGGGAATCTTGGCCAAGGCGGTCAGGGATACCAGCCAGGGGCTGAGGACATCTTGCAGCATGCTTGACGCCGCTCGCCCCCGAAGACCCTAAACCCTAGCCCTAAACCCTAGCCCTAAACCCTAAACCCTAAACCCTGAACCCTAAACCCTGAACCCTGAACCCTAAAGGACTCTCCGAGCCCAAACCTGAAAACCTTGAACGGCCCTAGACCTTACTCCTCTAAAGTCTTGAAAGTCCGATAACCTAAACAGGTTTAGGGCTTAGGGCTTGGGGCTTGGGGCTTAGGGCTTAGGGCTTGGGGCTTAGGGCTCAGGGCTTAGGGCTCAGGGCTTAGGGCTTAGGGCTTAGCAGTTAGGGCTTAGGCCTCAAAACCTCTGAACCTCTAAACCGGGACCCTCCTTGCAGTAAACCCTGAACACGAACTGATTCCAACTGCCCTTCAGAGCTTGAAGCCCTAAGCCCTAAACCCTAAACCCTAAACCCTAAACCCTAAGCCCTAAGCCCTAAGCCCTAGGCCCTAGGCCCTAGGCCCTAAACCCTAAACCCTAAACCCTAAACCCTTAAACCCTAAACCCTAAACCCTAAACCCTAAACCCTAAACCCTAAACCCTAAACCCTAAACCCTAAACCCTAAACCCTAAACCCTTTCCTGTATTCGGGCATCCGCACCTCGGGTGTAGGGTCCGGCGTTTGGATTATTAGGGGTGGGTTGCAGGGTTGAGGATTTACGTTTATTATTGGCCCCTTACTTTAAAGCTCACCCCCCCCCGCCACCCCCCAAAAAAAAGAAAAAATGAATAAATAAATAAACAGGAAGGAAACCTTTGTCTTATGGGCTCTAGATACGGTCACAAAAGCCTGAACGCGCAAATCTGAAAGCTTATCTCAAGAACCCCAAGCTCATTTCTTGATATCTTCTCAGAGGCTTGGGGCTTTTTTCGTAAATGCTTAGAACCCTGAAGAGCTAGTCCCCTAAACCTCGAACCCCTAAATCCGAGCTTAGGGTTTAGGGTTTAGGGTTTACCTAGAAGCCCTAAAAGACCCTAAAGACCCCTAGACCTCGAACCCCTGAACCCGAACTAAGGGGTTCAGGTTTATACCTACAAGCCCTAAAAAGCCCAAACCTGTTTCGAGATCATCTGTGGGGCCTTCATGTCGATGGAAACGCCGGTTCCGTCGCAGCCTCATAAGGGATCAGTATCCCTAAGCCCTAAACCCTAAACCCTACACCCTAAAGTGGGGGGAGCCCTTCTATACCCCTCATCCTCCCGCTCAAGCTTAAGGAAACCTGGAAAAAGGGACCTGTACTAACGGCCATTGTAACTACCCTTTAGGATTTACGGTGATTGGGTTTGGGGTTTAGCGTTGCTTGGCTTTTTGGGGCAAGGTTTTGGTCAAGGCCCTCAACAGTTTAGGGTTTAGGGTTTGTGGATTCTTTGGCAACGTACACGGGTTTTTAAATTTTGGGTTCTGCAGGCAAGCTTTACGGTTTGGACGAAGGGTTTTCTTAGGCTGTCTGTTCTCAAAGCTCGGGCCCTTTTTTTGTTATAAGGGCTAGGTTTGGGGTTTAGGTAGGGTTTAGAGTTTAGGGCTTAGGGCTGAGGGCTTAGGGCTTAGGGCTTAGGGTTTAGGGTTCAGCGTTTAGTGTTTAGGGTTAAGGGATTGGGGTGTCAGCTATAGATGCTCAAAATGTATGGACCCTGGCACGAGCACAGCAGTTGCTCAATAGACCCATGATGCTCGAAGCTAAGCTAAATAATCCATTTCTGCACAGGAAAGTATACTGGGACCCAAAGCAGGCCCTTATTCACTTTTTTGTGGGCTTTGGTTCCCTTAAAAGCCCTTTAAACCAAAAAGGGCACCCTTGTAGTCCTAGGTCACTCTTGTGTCTACTAGTGTAGCTAGCTTCCAACAAAGCGCAGCGATGAAGCTAAAAGACAGTCGGCAAGCCCCCTGCATGCGTGCTGAGCTGGGGTCTAGACCCTAGACGAAGGTTTTCCTGACCCACTCCTACATCCTAAAACTTACAGTCCTCAGTAGGGACTCTCATAAGGGTGCTATAATCCTTACTAAGAACTGTTTGTTTAAGCGGGAACGATCCTAAACCCTAAACCCTTTACCCTTTGACCCTGGACCCGTTTAGGGTCAAGAAGAGTCCTTTCTAGTTTCGAGGCCAGCCCAGGTCATGAGCCCTCAAAGCCTTGAAAGCCCCTGTACCCTTGACGAACAGTTTAGGGTTTAGGGTTTAGGGTTTAGGGGTTAGGGTTAAGACTCTAGCAGCTTTCGGCCTCCCTGCTTTTCCGAGATGGACCTCACGGGTCAGCTCACGGCAACGCACGCGGAGTATCTTCCGGAAGACAGCCCCAGGCCAAAGACTTGCTGGGCTTAGGGTTCAGGGTTTAGAGTTTAGGGTTTAGGTTTTAGGGTTTAGGGTTTAGGGTTATTATGGGCTACCTCTGCCCTTCATTCCCTACTAAGTGCCACGTAGGAAGAGTTCGTTTGCGGGTTGGGGATTTGGGGCTTAGCCCATAAACCCTAAACCCTAACCCTAAACCACTCGTTCATATATAATATAAATGTTAATGACTTTGTGGGCAAGGTCATATATTTAGCGGGCGAGGTCGTATATTTAACGGGCAAGGTCATACATTAAGCGGGCAAGGTTTATATTTAGCGGGCAAGGTCATATAAACAGTGGGCAAGGTCCATTAATAAAAATGACCTTGCCCACTAAATATATGACCTTGCCCGCTAAAGGGCGACCTTGCCCCTACATATCAGACCTTGCCCGCTACAATGGCCCGAATACAATATTTAACCCCCCCCCCCCCCCACCCCCACCCCACCCCCCACCCCCACCCCACCCCACCCCCCACCCACCCACCCCCCCACCACCCCCACCCCCCCCCCCACCCCCCCCCCCACCCCCCCCCCCACCCCCCCCCCCCCCCACCCCCCACCCCCACACCCCACCACCCCACCCCCCACCCCACCCCCCACCCCCCCACCACCCCCCCCCCCCCCACCCCCCCCCCCCACCCCCCACCCCCCACCCCCCCACCTCCCCCCACCCCCCACCCCCCACCCCCCACCCCCCACCCCCCACCCCCCACCGCCCCACCCCCCCCCCACCCCCCACCCCCCACCCCCACCCCCCACCCCCACCCCCCACCCCCCCCACGCCCCCACCCCCCACCCCACCCACCACCACCCCCCCCCCCCCCCACCCCCCACCCCCCAACCCCCCACGACCCCCACCCCCACCGCCGCCCCCCCCACCCCCCCACCCCCCCCCCCCACCCCCCACCCACCCCCACCCCCCACCCCCCACCCCCACCCCACCCCCCACCCCCCCACCCCCCACCCCCCCACCCCCCCCCCCCCCCACCCCCCCCCCCCCACCCCCCACCCCTTGAAAAGTTGCTAGAACTTTGAGATGCTGAACCCTAAACCCTAAACCCTAAACCCCCTAAACCCTAAACTCTAATGAGGGTTTCCAAGGTTCCTGAAACCTCAAGGAAGCCGCCCTCGCGAGGCCCAAGACGTCACGAAGCTCCACGAAGAAGGGCAAGGCACCTTCCGAATGGTTGAGTGCTTAGGATTAGGGTTTTGGGTTTTGGGTTTTGGGTTTTTAGGGTTCAGGGTTTAGGGTTCGGGGTTTAGGTTCAGGGTGGGTGGCGTTGGTTTTTGAGGATCTTAGAAGTACCTTTTCTGGAACTCCTATCATAAGATATCGTATCTGGGGGTGGGTACCCTGCTGTTGGGGAAATGCCCATCTACTGGCTGGTTCTGAGCCGGGAATGAGGGAATGAGGTACCCTATATAATCCCTGAAAGGGCTTTTGTAGGGCCCGAATTCCCTCATTCCCTACTTAGCGCCAGGGGGTCTAGGGTGTATCAAACCCTAAACCCTAAACCCTGAACCCTACACCCCAAACCCTAAACCCTAGACCCTAGGTTCGAGGTCGGGGGCTCTGGGTTAGCGTCGAGTTCACCTTGCTCAGGCTGCCTTTTGGACGATCATCTCATGGCATTCTTTGCTTGTTTTGGGCTTTTGGGTTTAGGGTTTGGGGTTTAGGGTTTAGGGAGGCATGGCCTCCTGATCGTCCAGCTCTTGCAGCTGACTTGTACATTGTAGAGAGAGAGAGAGCGCGAGAACAACAAAAACAATGTGCCATCTGAAAGCACAAGTCTAGACTGGAAACCGATTTCCTAAACTTAATGTGGAGGTTTCCGAAATTCGCGGTACCTCACAGGTGCTTATTATAAGGGGAACCCTAGTATTTGGGGGTCTAGTTTAGGGGTCCATGTAGGTGCCTTTGTGATACATCCGCGGCATGTGGGCAGGCAGTCAGTGGTGAGCACATGAACTTGAAGTGCAGAATCTCCGCTGGGTGATGCCAAGATAGGGGCAGAGCCCTAAACCCTAAACCCTAAACCATAAACCCTAAACCCTTAACGCAAGCTAGTGTTGCTGAAGAGAAAGGATCCAAGAAGTCTGTCCCTGCGCACCCTGTGCACCTGGCCTCCACCAGCGTTTAGGGGCTTTAGTGCCCTATGAAACTCTGCAAACTCTACAAGACTCTATAAGCCCTAGAAACGCTAGAAACTCACAAACCCTGGACACCACAACTCTAAACTTTATGAGCCCTCAATCTACCCACCCTTCACCCCCCCCCCCCCAAAAAAAAAAAAAAAAAAAAAAAACAACAATAAACAAATCACAAAAACGAGAGCAAAAGTAACAACGGCGCAATAGCATCTGTTTGTGTGTGCGGGGTTGACGCGAGGCAGGCAAGAAGGCTCAGCAGAAGAGCAAGGAGAGATGGCCGGCTTTGGGAGTTTAGGGGCTTCAGGAGCTTTGGGGTTTAGGGGTTCAGGGGTTTTGAGGTTTAGGGTTCAGGGGTTCAGGGGTTCAGGGGTTTAGGGGTTTTGGGTTTAGGGTTTTTTCGGTTTTTAGGGGTTTTGGAGTTTCGGGGACCTGGCGTCTGATGGTGGGAACTTTGGGCCAGTTTGTAGCGAGGCCCTTGTTTGTGTTATCATTTTAACAATCAAGACGTGATCTTCCAGGTACGTCCACGCTAAACCCTAAACCCTACACCCTCAACCCTCAACCCTCAACCCTAAACCCTAAACACTAGTTAAACCCTGACCCTAAACCCTAAACGGCCCAAAGATGCCCACAAACATGCAGCGTCATGACGCTCAAGCCCAAAACAAGAGAACTCTGAAACCCCCCAGTTAAATCAGGGTTTAGGGTTTAGGGTTTGGAGCAAGCACACTGCTCGATCTGCCCATGCAAATTAGATTGCTCCCTATAGTATCAGCTTCTCAATGACTTCTCAAGTTCGTGTCCAAGCATGATGAGAGCATGTTTCTGGGCGAATGCCTCCCCCGCAACTCCTCTTTTTGGGGTCCTCATTATAAGGGGGATCCTGGTATTAGGGGGTCTATATTCGGGGTCCCCTATATTCGTAAACGCCCATATCTTAGCGTCTATAGTGGCCTTCATCGGGGGTTTGTGTGTGGTCCGCATCTAGGTGCTGTCCCAGACAAGCCGGCGTTGTTCTGCGTAGTGTAAAGCACTAGACCCTGAGGTTTCAAGACTCTACCCCGCCCCCAAAACCCCTCTAAGCCCTAAGCGCTGCACCCAAACTACAAACTTACTGCTTCTTGGCAGGGAATGAGAGAATTAAATATCTTATATCCCCCGAAATGCTACCTGTAATTTATAAACATATACATATATATATATATGTTTTACTTATTGTTGTTTGTTTTATATATTTGTTTATTTTGTCATAGTACGCTTTCAGGGTACAAACCCTAAACCCTAAACCCTAAATCCTAAACCCTAAACCCTAAACCCTAAATCCTACACCCTTTCCCTACGAAGTCGCCAGCGAGTAGAGGAGAACGCCGATGCCGAGATCAGCGTTGCCGGAACTCTGCTGACGCCCGCAGAGCTGGAGGCGGCCTCGGTTTAGGGTTTAGGGTTTAGGGTTTAGGGTTTAGGGTTTAGGGTTTAGGGTTTAGGGTTTGGGGTTTGGGGTTTGGGGTTTGGGATTTGGGGTTTAGGGTGTGGGTTTTAGGGGTTCACAGGCTTCCAGTTGCAGATTTGGGGCTTAGGGGTTTGTGGTTTTCGGTGTTTTTTTGGGGGGAGTTGGGTGCAGGGTTTGGGGTTTCCCTACACTGCACCTTCGGATACGAAGTCCCCGATTTTGAGAGCCATAATTAAGAGGAGAACAGAACCGGCAGAAGGGAGAATCCCGAAGCTATGCTTGTACAGGCCTAAACCCTAAACCCTAAATGCCAATAGGAGGTTTTGTGGGCTCCTGCGCTGCAGGTGTTCAGGGCTTCAGGGTTTGGGGATTTCGGGTTTCTTGGCTCTAGGGGTTTGGGGGTTAGGGGTTAGGGTTTAGTTGTTTAGGGTTTAGGGTGTAGCAGAAGGGATCATAATTTTGACAACCACCCATATAGATATGTGTATATATATATGTATATATGTAGGCATAGTCCCAATACAACCCTTACAATTATGTTCTATATGCTTCTTAGCTAAACCTTATATACCGTAGCTAAGATACCCCTACCTTTGCTCTTAACCCCAACCTTTAATCGCTTTGATCCCGTAACGCCCTTCAAACCCTTTCACCTCTTTAAGCCCCTTAAAACCTTAGAGCCCTCGCCACTGTACTCCCTTTAAAACCATTAAGCCCTTCTAGCCCCTTTACGCCCTTTTTTAGTCCTTTTAACCCTTAGAACTTGGAACCCTTCAAAAACCCTTTATAGGGGCTAAAACCCCCTGAGAACACTTCAAAAGTATTAAATAACCCTGTAAAGCCCTAAAACCCCCCTCAGAACACTTCAAACCCTTTAAAAGACCCTTTAAAGCCCTAAAACCCCCTCAGAACACTTCCAACCCTTTAAAGTCCGGTTATCCCGAACACCTCAAAAGCCCCATTCCCGGAGGCGCGCTTGCAGGCGCTACAGTGGCAGCTCCACATCCACGACCTGGCAGAGGCGACGTGCGTTTATCCGCACCCTGGGGTGTAGTTATTTCTTCTTCTTCTTCTTCTTCTTCTTCTTCTTCTTCTTCTTCTTCTTCTTCTTCTTCTTCTTCTTCTTCTTCTTCTTCTTCTTCTTTGGGGTGGGGGCGAGGGGGGCGGGGGGGTGGGAAGTCAAGGGGGAGGTCTGGGGGGTTTGAGGGGTATTGGGGTGTATGAGGGGTTTGGGGGTTTGTGGGTTTGAGGGTTTGAGGGTCTGAGGAATGGCTTCAGTGTTGTGGGTGTAGAGCGCCAGGGGTTTTGGGCATTTGGGTTGGAGCTTATCTGGGGGTTTATAGAGCTCGGGCTGGGGGAGGGGGGGGGGGGGGTCGAGCAGGAACCCACCTAACCCCTAAACCCTAAACCCTAAACCCTAAACCCGCAGAGTTGACAACAAGACTCCAACCCCTCGGACGACAGGAGTACCAAAAGAAGCTCGACGAGGAGGCTCACGGTCTGCTTGTTTTGGGGTTTAGGGTTTAGGGTTTAGGGCTAGGGGTAGGGGTGGGGGGGGGGGGAACCGAGGGGGGTAGATCTATAAGTCTAGGCCCATGTTGGGTACGAGGAATCTTGCGGCTAGTTCTGGGTGTACAGTACATTAGCTAGTCGGTTTAAGTGTTCAGGGTGTGTAGGGTTCAGGGCTATTCAGGTTTGGGGGAATGTGGGTGAAGGCTTGCGAAGCTAAACTCTACCAGCTCCATGCCTAGACTCGAAAGCTCAACGCCCTAAACGCGAACAACCCTAAGCCCAACCCTCCTAAGGGCCCAGAGGGCTCAAGCCCTCAACCCTAAACTCTAAACCCCCAAGCCCTAAACCCGAAACCCGAAGCCCTAAGCCCTAAACTCTAAACCCCCAAGCCCGAAACCCAAATTTCTAAACCCTAAACCCCCAAACCCTAAGCTCTAAACTCCCAAACCCTAAACCCCAAAACCTAAACCCTAAATCCCTAAACCCCCAAACCCTAAACCCGAAACCCCAAACCCTTAACCTAGAGATGAGGAGAAGGAGCAGATCAAGGAGAAGGCGCGTGCGTGGCTCGGATGATGCAGAGAAGTCGACTCCGCCCACAACTCGACCTAGGGTCCTGGGGTTTAGGGTTTTGGGGTCATGTGGGTTGAGGGTTTAGGGTTTAGGGTTTAGGGTTTAGGGTGCAAGAAGCCCTAAGCCCTGTATGTTTAAGGTATAGGGTTTAGAATTTAGGGTTTAGGAGTTGAGAATTGAGAGTCTAGGAATTTTGTGGTTCCAAGGATGACAACAGCGACGGGCACATGGTCGCTCTCCTTGCACCATGGAGGCATAAACCCGATGAAGGGGTATATGGACCCGACACCCTAACCCTAAACCCTAAACCCTAAACCCTAAACCCTAAACCCTAAACCCTGAACCCTGAACCCTGAACCCTGAATCCTGAACCCTGAACCCTGAACGGGTGTTAGGGTTTACGGTTTAAATCCTAAACCCTAAACCCTAAACCCTCAACCCTAAACCCTCAACCCTAAACCCTAAACCCTAAATCCTAAACCCTAAACCCTACACACTCAACCCTGGGGTTCGTTTGGTCCCAAGGTACTCCAAGTCCTTGTACTCCAGTGGTTACTCCAAGGACGTCGAGGAAGACAACAGGACACCTGATGCGTTTCACCCGCAGGGCTCAAAAGGGTTTAGGGTTTAGGGTTTAGGGTGAGCCTAAGCCTAGTACCCCTAAAACCTAACCCCTAAGCCCAAAACCTTAGCAACCCTCAAGCCGAAACCCGAAGCTCGCAAACCCCAGGCCCTAAACCGTAAACCTGAACCCCAAACCGCCAAACCCTGAACCCCAAGCCCTAAACCCTAAACCCTAAACCTCAAAAACCCTAAATCCTAACTCCGAATCTGGGTGACAGGATGCCTATCACGCTCCCAGAGCTGATACGCAGGCCGGCGAAACAGTGTTTAGGGTTTAGGGTCATAGGGTTTATAGGGGGCTCTAGGCTATCTGCGAGTTTCCGTACGCCCTGGCCAGAAAACTCGAGCCCTTGAAACTCCCGCTAACACCCCCCTTAAGCTGCCTTAAATTCCCTCCAGATACACTCCGCCTCTCTAAGCCCTCCTAAACCCTAAAAGGCCAAAACCCGAAGTCCTCAACCCTGGATGCCCCCCCCGAAAAGCCGGACGCCCCGAAGAAGTGCCCCTTAAGTCCCCCCTTCGGTCCCCTACAGCAAGATGCCTTAAACACACTAGGCAGGGTTTCTGGTTTCGGGTTTAGGGTTTAGGGTTTAGGGTTTAAGGGCTTAAGGGTTTAGGGTTTAGGGTTTAGGGTTTAAACCTTGGCATCAGGCTTCCTTCTGGCCAACCCCTGAGTCCAAGAAGTCAGGACAGCTGCCTTGGGACTCTGTCTTGGACCCCAAAGGTTGCACCCTTGGGTTTGGAGAATTTTACAGATCTTCTCAGGAAATTTGGGGGTTCAGTGTGAGGTCCTCTTCACCCTACTTTTTGTGGAAGACTTGGGGGGTGGAGGGGGGGCGGGGCTTCACGCTCTTCAGGGCCGTCGGTTTTGGAGGGTCTGGGTTTTGGAATCAGGAGCCCTAAGCCCTAAATCCCTACGAAGCCCTGTCTGCACCCTAAAGTTAGCTAGAGCTCTTCTGTTTAAAGAAGCCACCGCTCCCCAAGGCCTAACCCCTCCTAGAGCTAAAAGCCCTACCTGAACACTTTGGTTAGCCCCTGGGCCCTTAGCCTGAAGCAGAACCCTAAACCCTAAGCCCGAAACCCTGAAACCCAATTGTAGAACCCTAGAAGTACCCAACCCCCCCAAAGCCATCCAAGTTGAGGGTTTAGGGTTAACCCTAAACCCGAAACCCTAAACCCTAAGCCCTAAGCCCTATCTCAAGGACGAAATGCTGCAGACCTTGGCCTTGGAGACGAAGCCCGAAGTCGGCGCCGCGCTGAAGGCCAAGACCTCGGCGCACGCGCAGGGCGAGCTGTACCTGCACTTCGGGAAGGAGGGGGCGGTTTGGGAGGGGGGTTTTGGGGGGGGTTTGGGGGATTTTGGTTTTGGGGGGTTTTGGGGGGGTTTGGGGTTTTGGGGTTTGGGGTTTCGAGCTGTACCTGTGTCGGCCTTGGGAATTTGTTGAGATAAGGTTTGGGGTTTATAGGAGGTCCCTGAACTCATACTCGCACCTCGCGAAGGAGGTGGCGTTAAACCCTAAACCCTAAACCCTACACCCTAAACCCTAAACCCTAAACCCTAAACCTCAAGTTAGCCCTAGAACGTACGGACTCGTAGGTTGATGTTTAGGGCGGCGGCCTCTCTGGGGTGCTTCCAGGCGCCCACAGCTAGGTGTAGCCAACTCTACCTAGCTCTCCAGAGCACGAACGAGCCCTAAATTGTCTGTAGTTAGCCCTACTGATAATTTATGTTATCTAAGAAGTGGTAACTCTAGTGGTCCCTAGTAAGCCCTGTTTATAGTCTTAATTCATTATATTAAGTCTGAGAAGTGTGTTCCGGTATGGTCCGCAGCTTGGTGGGATTTCGTTTTTGCTGGGCAGGTCAGGGAGGTTTGAAGGCTTGCCGATTCAGGGTTCTAAGGGCTCATACTAGCCAGAGTCTCCTTGAGAGTTATGGCCTATTGTGGTCAAGGGTTTGGGGCCCCTAAACCTTGAACCCTAAACCCTTTAAACCCGACAGCCTCTACACACTAAACCCTTTAGACCCAAAACCCTCAACCCTGAAGATTTCTAGCCTGCCCGGTGATGGCCCTTCTTGGTGTTCTCGGTTAAGCTGACGTAGCGAACCCAATATGGCTACTGAGCTGCTGGGTTCAGGGTTTAGGGTTTAGGGTTTAGGGTTTAGGGTTTAGGGTTTAGGGGTTAGGATAAGACCGACTGAAGCTCCTTTGCTAACCCACTTGTCTGCGGCCAGAAAGCCAGGCACCTTAGGCTTCGCGTAGACGATAGCCGAAACGCTACAGAGGCCACCCCGTGGCCTCGAACCCTTGGACAACTAGATCCCAAGCGGGTTTAGGGTTTAGGGTTTAGGGTTTTAGGGTTTTAGGGTTTTAGGGTTTTAGGGTTTAGGGTTTAGGGTTTAGGGTTTAGGGTTGGTCAACTAGATCCCAAGCAGCCCCTATTCTCAAGAGATTTGTAAAACCCTGAGCCCTAGCCCTGAAACTCCAGCGCCCTAAACCCCACACTGCCCCACGCTGCCCCACACCCTAAACCCTAAACCCTAAACCCTAAACCCTAAACCCTAAACCCTAGACCCTAGACCCTAGACCCTAAACCCTAAACCCTACACCCTAAACCCCACACCCTGAACTCTAAGTCCTCAGCTCCGTCGAAAGGAGGGTCTCAATTCCAAGCACAGCAACTGCTGGCTCTGCAACGAGTGGGTAGAGGCGGCTGCTGTGTACTGTTTGGGGTTTAGGGTTTATGGTTTATGGTTTAGGTTTAGGTTTTGGGGTTAAGGGTTTAGGGTTTAAGGTTTAGGGTTTAGGGTTTAGGGCCTGAAGCCTAAATCCTGCTCCTAAGCCCTAAATCCTCAGCCTGAACCCCGAAAGCCTCAAAAATCTGAAAGCGGCCCCGGCGGATGAATGATGCTTGCCTTGAGAAGAAACTTCGCCCGAAAGAGAGGACCAGCCGATGTGCAGATGTTACACCTTGCGGCCGGAACCCTAAACCCTAAGCCTGAACCCGTATTAAACCCCAATTAAACCCTAAACCCTAAACCCTAAACCCTAAACCCTAAACCCTATCATATCACCCCCCCCCTCCAAGCAAAAATGATACACATGATAGATCATGAAACTTAGCAGAATAATCCTACGTATATATATATATATACATCTACGCATATATATATATATATATATGCTCGCCCCCCCCCCCCCCCCAAGATCTACGTTTAGAGGTTTCCAGAATCCAAAAAAGTCAAAAGCGGCAAAATCAGGATGCCAAAAAGCCCAAACCAAAAACAAAAACAAAACCAAAAAGACATTATTCCGAGACTCTTGGAAAGGTGAACCCAAAATAACCCAAACCCAAAAAAACAAAACCAGAGAAAACAAAAAGCCGAAAAAACAAAAACAACATTATTTCCGAACTCTTGTTGTCAAGGGGTAATGATTCCCTTTGTCCAAGAGTCTCGGAATCGTGTTTTTGTGTTTTGTTATTCTTGTTTTTTTGGTTCGTGTTTTCGATTTCATATTTCCAAGAGTCTCAGAATAATGTTTTTTTCTTTGGTTTTGTTTTTTTTTGGTTGGTTTGTCTGATTTTGCTTTTATCTTGTAGAGAAATAGTGCGTGCCCAAAACCAAATATTGAACTAATATGAAAAAGGCAAGTGAACTATCCTAGCTTTTGTTCACTCATAAAATATCTATGGCAAATATAGCGATTGTGCTCGCATTTTATCGAAAAATGAATTTTTAGAGACAAGATGCTTTTTTTGAAAAGCAACTCGTTCTGTTTCTAGAGAAGCAGTGCTTGTCCCAAGCCCAGGCAAATACGTTTCTGAACACATAGTGCGGCAAAAATATTGAATTACTACCATGTGAAAGAGGCTGGCTAGTGAAGTATCCTAGCCTTATGTCTAAAAACACACAGATCGCATAGAGAAGCTTACAAGTACACAGTTCTCCTAGAAACGTAGAACTCTTAAACAGCATAGACAAGCTTGCAAATACATACTGCTCCTAGAAACGTAGAGTTTTTCAACAAACACGACTTCATGTACCAGATTTGACCATAAAACAAGCAGTTTTCATTACGTAATGATGGAACACTGCTCTTGCACTAGCTAAATACCACTTGTATTATGTCTCAAAACACACAACTCGCATAGACAAGCTTCTTTCAAACCTATTTGCCTCGTGAAGATCATAGTACTCGGAAATTCCAAATCCTAAAGCCTTGGGAGAATCTCTGGCGAATTTTGGGCTTTTGGGTTTTCAGGTGTTTCGGTACAAATAATGCAATTTTTCTCAGCAACGCCTTTTTCCAAACAAAATGTGGATGAAATAGGCAAATTAAATACTATTGAAACTCGTAGTACATTTTTGAAAGCACACCAATGCAATGTTCATTGCATAGAAATTCAATACTAAGTATACTGGTTTTGTCGAGTTAGTATGAATTTCCTAGTTTCAGCTTGCTTGGAGTGAGCAATGAAGGACAGCTATTGGGACACACGCCGCAAGCCGCCCGATAAGCAAGACTTGGAGTTTGCATAACCCCCGAAACGCAGCGGCCTTATCTTCCCACGGAACCAATGATTACTATAAATAGTAGGCATGAGAATATTGTTATGGCTAGTGGTAGGAATTGTCCTACCATTTGCTGTTATTGTTGTATGAGAGAAAGAGACCCCTTCCTGGGGTGGAATCCTGAAAGAAGCCGCGTCAGACCCAGTGTTGACACTTGCAGCTCAGCACGTATTTGTTTACGAAGACAACAGTAAAAAAAACACGAAAAGCACGAGTTTTTTGAGGTGTTAACAGCAAAACTGCTACACCTTGCAGGTTTTTTGGCTTTCGGAGTATATAAGGTCACATAAATTCAACCCGAAATTCGGTTGCAGATTTATAGACATTTTGCATGTATGATGTCGATATTTACAGTGTCTTCGGCGTGCACTACTTGTACACAAGTGTGTGGAAGCAAGCAGAAGAGTAGTGTAGACAAGGAGGGTGTAGATCTTGGGGGGGGGGGGGGGGTGGTGGTGTGACCATATTTAAAAATATATGTTTCTAGCAGAGTCATGGATGACTCTTACCGTGACCACCCCTCCCCTCCCAATAATCACCTGAGCTTCCCTAAGCCCCACCTAACCGAAACTGAGGTAATATCCTAAACCCTCAACCCTCAACCCTAAACCCTAAACCCTAAACCCTAAACCCTAAACCCTAAACCCTAAACCCTGTACCAAAGTTTCAGAGGTGGAGTTCCAAGTGCTGGAGGACGACCTGCTCGTGGATGTAGCCTTGCCTGGTTCCTCGGAAGCCCAATGATACTCCTTGATTGTTGCTCGCTTGTTGTCAGGGGCAAACCGATCAGGACGGCGTATGGGGGCGGATGGCACACAGCCTTCGGCAAAGGCCGTCGAACCCCCCTAGCCTTCGTCGAAACCCTTGGCCTTCGTCGAACCCCCTCCCGGCCCTTGTGGCCTTCGTCGAACCTCCGGCCTTCATTTAGCCTTCGTCGAACCCTCGCGTTTTTTTTCGGGCTTTGTTTTGGCCTTTTGTATCGGCCTTCGTCAAACCCCCTCCCCCTTCGTCGAACCTCCCGGCCTTCGTCGAACCTTCGCCCGGCCCCCCGGCCTTCGTCGAACTTCGCCTCGGCCCGTTGGTATCCCGAGTCTTCGTCGAAGTTCCCCGGCCATCCTGCTCTTCGGCCATCCTGATGTGTTTCCCCTTTATGTTGCTCCTTCTAGGGTTTGGGGTTTAGGGTTTAGGGTTTAGGTGTTCTGAGCGTCCTGGTTTTTAGTAGAAAACGAACAAGGGACAAGAGCACCCTGATGTCAAGCCCCTAAATTCCCCCCCTGAAATGACCTTAAATTTGGCTTAGTTATCCCGAAAAAAGCCTTCTTGAGTAGGGGAATCCATGATTATGGAAATCTGGTTGTTGGGCTGCCTAGGTTCGGAGCCACCCGATCTGGAAGTCTGTGTCCTGCTGTCGGTGGATAACTTCTCTCAGCCAGTGCCTCTCCGTTTCGAGGCCAGCAGGGGGCATCCCAAAACCCGAAACCGAAACCCTAAACCCTAAACCCTAAACCCTAAACCCTAAACCCCACTGTAAACCCGTGGTAGGTAGCAGCTCACAGACCGCAGCATGGGGGCTTGAGGCTCATAGGGTCGGGCTGAAGGCATGTTCAGGGTCTGTGGCCGTCATACCTATGTAACCCGATTGCGGACCCCAAAACCCTACACTCCCGGCCCTAAACCCACAGAAAGTCAAATGCTGCTCTCAGTTTTCTGCAGGGCCACGCAAACCCCCCCCCCTCCACTTAAATCCTAGGGCAAGGGCAAGGTTCCAGTTTTCGCGAGGGCTTCGTGCTCAAGAGCTTAGGTTGAGGGTGCAGGGTTTAGAGGGTTTAGGGTTCAGGGCGAGGCGGAGAGGGAGAGAGAGAGAGAGAGAAAAAGCCCCAGAATACCTGAATGACTCACGGTTCCGCACAAGTCGAAACCCGGTTTGGGGTTCAGGGTTGAGGGTCTAGGAATCCTCTAAACTCTACAGCCAAGAAAATCTGCACCCCACTTGGACCCGCAAAGTGTGTGTTAAAAACATAGCCCGAAACGCATGATTTGACGTATGTTGGGAGTTTAGGTAAACACCCTAAACCCTAAACCCTAAACCCTAAACCCTAAACCCTAAACCCTAAACCCTAAACCCCCTTGCGAGGATGGCTGCTGGCTCGGCGCGCGCTTCCTGCCCCCTGCAGAGCGGATCTTCGCCATCTTCCGAATGGGGGGCCAGCTCTTTGGGGTGCTTTATGTGGAGGGTTTCAGGAGTTTAGGGTTTCAGGAGCTTAGGGTTTCAGGAGCTTAGGGTTTCAGGAGTTTAGGGTTTCAGGAGTTTAGGGTTTCAGGAGCTTAGGGTTTCAGGAGCTTAGGGTTTCAGGAGTTTAGGGTTTCAGGAGTTTAGGGTTTAGGGTTTCAGGAGTTTAGGAACTTCGGGTTTTGGGGAGTTGAGGGTTGGGGTTTCGGGTTGAGGGGTGTCCCCAGACTCTCCGCCGCTAGACACTAAGATACCTTTATCCTCAGCGTTATGCCCCTTCTTCTCTACGTGGCTAGTTCCGAAATTTCCGAAACCCAGAATACAAAGTCCCTGAGCCCCTACAGCCCCCGGAAGCTCTGCCTAAACACTAAACCCTAATCCCGAAACCCTATACAAAGCCTAAGCCCTAAACCCTTGGCTGTCTGAGGTTCAGCGTCCACAGGCGCCTTCCCGTGCGAGCGCTTCAACAGCCATTTGTGCTCGCTCTACAGAGGACACTCTTAAGTCCTTGCAGAAAGTTTAGGGTTTATAAACCCTAAACCCTAAACCCTAAACCCTAAACCCTAAACCCTAAACCCTAAACCCTAAACCCTAAACCCTACAGGATCCAGGGTCTGGGGTTTGAGTTTAGGGTCTGGGGTTTAAGTTCAAAGTTCAGGGTAAGCCCCCCCTGAAGCCCTTCAAACCCTTGAAACACCCCCAGCCTAAGCCCTTGAAACCGAACACTACACTGACTAAAACCCTTTAAAGCCCCTAAGCCCTTAAGCTAAAACCTTGGGTACAAGGTGGAGCATCCCAACTTATACCCTTAAACCACCTGAAACGCACCATCCTCGTGCCCTAAACCCTAAACCCTCAACCCTAAGCCCTAAAACCTAAACCCTAAACCCTAAACCCGCAGGACCGCTGGCCAAGAATGGGAGCCTGCCACCGTGGGAGAGTCCCTCGGCTGTTCTGAGAAGTCTTGTGCTGTCACAGATGGAGCACAGAACACACTTTAGGGGTTTAGGGTTCAGGGTTTAGGGTTAGATAAAGCACATAACACACTTTAGGGGTTCAGGGGTATCGGGGTTTAAGGGTTTCGGGGTTTAGGGTTTAGAGTTTTGGGGTTTCGGGGTTTCAGGGTTTCCGGGATTCGGGGTTTAGGGCTTAGGCCTAAACTAGGGCTGCTCATTTACGACTCTTTTTGTTTAAGGGAGTCCCTGCCACATCTGTCTCCTTTGTTTCTGGCTTGAATGTACGGCGCAATCTGCTAGAGTTCCCTGAACCCTAAACCCTAACCCCTAACCCCTAACCCCTAACCCCTAAACCCTAAACCCTAAACCCTAAACCCTAAACCCTAAACCCTAAACCCTAAACCCTAAACCCTAAACCCTAAACCCCCTGAGAGCCCCAAAAACTAACAGAAGCCCAGGGGGTCTGCACAGTCACCAGGGCCCTGCAACTGCGACCCTTTGGAGTTTAGAGGGCTCCGGCCATCTAACCTAAACCCCAAACCCTAAACCCTAAACCCTGAACCCCAAACCCTAAACCCCAAACCCTAAACCCCAAACCCTAAACCCTGAACCCCAAACCCCAAACCCTAAACCCCAAGCCCTAAACCCCAAACCCTAAACCCCAAACCCTAAACCCTAAACCCTAAAAGGATCAATATGCTTCGCCTGGGGAGCCTCGCCCTGGCCTACGGCTGCGGAGATGCCAACTGCCAGGACCAGAGCTGGCTGGGTTTAGGGTTTAGGGTTTCGGGTTTAGGCTTTAGGCTTTAGGCTTTAGACTTCAGGCTTCAGGCTTCAGGCTTTTGGCTTTAGGCTTTAGGCTTTAGGCTTTAGGCTTTAGGCTTTAGGCTTTAGTCTTTAGGCTTTAGGCTTTAGGCTTTAGGCTTTAGGCTTTAGGGTTTAGGCCGTGGGGTTTGGGGTTTAGGGTTTAAGGTTTTGGGTTAGGGTTGAGGCGTCAGGGTGTATGTCACAAAGCTTCTCAACCCCCCAAGGCGCCAAAAGTCTAGAGCAGGCCGCGCGGGTTCTGCGCACGGCGTCTGAGGCAGTCAGGATCTCAGTTGGGGGGTTTAGGGTTTAGGGTTTAGGGTTTCGGGTTTAGGGTTTAGGGTTTAGGGTTTAGGCGTTCGGGGCTTAGGGTTAAGGGCTTAGGGTTTCTAGCTAGACCCTCAGCCGTAAACACTTCCACCTCGCAGCCCATAATCTAAGCTGCCTCTAGGCTCTCTGGGCTTGGCATATTGCCGCTGGTACACTGCGCCTCCCGATATGTTTCGGGGCGTAAGTTTGGTTTAAGGATGCTCCTCAAGTTCCCCTAAACCCTAAACCCTAAACCCTAAACCCTAAACCCTAAACCCTAAACCCTATGTTCCTGAGTCTGAGTTCAGCTGTGTTGGAGGACCACATGGTCGAAGTCACTGCAGAAGTGTTGCGAGGGTTTAGGGTTTAGGGTTTAGGTTTTAGGGTTTGGTTTGGGTTTTACAGTGGCTGAGTTCTTTACTTGGGCGTCGCCGGATCGCACCAGGACGGTGAAGGACGACGTCATGAGGGCACGTCCCAGAGGTCTTCAGAGTCCCCCATTGAGAGACCTGAGCACTCGAAGCATTCCATTGCACCCTAAACCCTAAGCCCTAAACCCTAAACCCTAAGCCCTAAGCCCTAAACCCTGAACCCTAAACCCTAAACCCTAAGATTGAGCGTGTTGCCTTGGTGTCATGCCCCCGGAGCCTTTCACAAGAAGAGGACAGTGCATGCATGCTCAGCTGCTGCACCAGTCTTGTGAGTATGGATGTGCAAGCGTGAGGGGGGTCGTGGTAGAGGAGACCGCACCACGATTCTGGATTCAGGTTCGGTGTCTAGGGCACAGGAATTGGCGGTTGACACAGGGGTTTGTACTGCGTAGTGCTGTGGATTTTCACGCTCACACTTGACTACCATAAACCCTAGACCCTAAGTCTTAAACCCTGAACCCTAACCAACCCCCCCCCCCTCCCTCTAAACCCTTCAAGCTTCAAAGCTTTCAGCTAAAAACCCTGCATCCGAAAGCATGCCCGAAGGCGGCGACACATGGAGACACCACTGAGGCCCCAGAGAACAATCACGGTTCCCTGTAAGCCCGAGTCATTTAGAGTTTAGGGTTTTGAGTTCGGGGTTTAGGGCGTTTAGGGTTGAAGGTTGAGAGTTTGGCGTCCCTAAGCGCAACCCTGAACGCTGAACGCTAAACCCTTACTCATGCTAGAAAGCCTCCAAGGCCACTGACAAGGCGGCTACATCGCCGACATCAAGGCAGTGCTCTCGCTTCTTCTAGGGGTTTACGCTCCAGAATCTGCAAGGATTATTTCGGGGTGTGACATGTAAGGTTTGTCAGGCTATTGAGTTATGGGGTTGAGTTTTTTTTTTTTAAAAGGGTTTGTAGGGGTCTTTGGCTGCATTGTGTATGGGCCAACAGCGTTCAGGTTTTAGTGTGTAAGTTACAGGAGCGGAGTTCGCCAAAGGCGAACTCGCTCTCGGATGATCTGCTTCGAAGAGCGAAGTCAAAGATCGTGTGACAACTGTAGTTGTAACGCAGGTGCTCAGTAGGAAACTTTTGGCTTGTTTGGGTGTCATAACATGTTCCGTCAGACCAAGAGCTTGACTGTTTATCCCCTGCACAACTCAGCCCGCAAGTTAATCAACCGCCGGCAGCCGCGGCCGCCGCAACAGCAGCGCAGGTATTTCAGAAAAGTGTGCAAGCAGGAACAGCCCCCCCCCCCCCCCCCCCCCGAACCCTAAACCCTTTTAAACCCTAACCCTAAACCCTAAACCCTAAACCCTAAACCCTAAACCCAGGGTTTTATAGTTTAGGGACTCGAGGTCCAGCCGAGCATTGAAGGCCGGACAAGGATTCTGCTTTTTGGTAGGCAGTGATTGGCCCATTTTGGGGGTGTAGGCTTCCCTTACCAGCCCATGAAAGCAAAAGGGGTACCCTGTTTATTCTCCTAGCTTACTCTGGAATCTAGTTTAGAAGCGTTTCGCCGAGGCGAGAGGCTGATTTCAGAATCAAGTGTCCTTAATTTTGCTCTTTTGGAATATCAATGACTAATCATAAACCCTAAGCCCTAAACCCTATTTACGTTCTTGCAAGCAGTGCCTGGCCCACCAGAACATCCATGCTCGAAGGATGGTAGCGTCCATGCCACCAGTGCATCCATCGACGGCTAGGTACCCTCAACAAGGTGTAGGGTTTAGGGTTTAGGGTTTAGGGTTTAGGGTTCAGGGTTTAGGGTTCAGGCGACTTCAAAACTCGTTGCATGAAGGGCAGACAGCCAGGAAAATGGAGGAAGTCTCGGACCTTGGAATAGGGTTTAGGGTTTAGGGCTTAGGGTTTACGGTTTTGGGTTTAGGGCTTAAGGTTCAGGGTTTAGGGTTCGGGGCCAGGGGTTCAGTGTTTAGGGTGTAATATAGGAGTCGGAATAGTTCCTAGTAATCCTCCTTATGGCCCCTTTGTAATTGTTACTATAATCACCCCCCAAAACCCTGTTCTAATCATTCAGGCCCCTATATTATGCTTGCCATAGTGTTGAAGCGTTTCATCCCTAACCCCTAGGTTTAGGGGATAGGGTTTAGGGTTTAGGGTTTAGTGTTTAGGGCCATACTCTACTCAAGGAGCAATTGGACAAACCTCGAACACGGAGGTGCGGGCTCGTAAAGTGTCCGAAGCCCTTCACTCGGATTGATCTGGAGTTGCTTTTAAAGGGCTCCATGTAGAGTGTTGGGGGGGGGTGACCCATTGAATAGGGCTTCCTCCCAGCACTGTGGACCAGCCCAGCTCCATTTGTTCGACAGTTTGGGGAATTTGGGGGGGGGGGGGGGGGGGGGGGGGGGGGGGGGGGGGGGATGGGGGGGTATACCCTATTGGTAGGTAAGAACCCTGAAGCTTTCGAGAGCCCTTCTTCGGTTCGAGACGGCGTGCATGCTGCCAAATCTCAAAGTAGGCCCGAAACCCTAACCTTGAAGGCCAAAAGCCCCAAGCCCCACGCCCCACCACGAACTGCACCCGCCAAGAAAAGAAAGACAGCCCTCGAACCCTTGTGCGGAGTATGAGCGTATAGGTAACTTAGGGTCAGGGTTTCGGGTTATAAGGGGAGTAGAGCTTGTGAAGTAGCACAAAGCCCCCCTCAAATTCGAAAGGTTTAAGGTTTAGGGTTTAGGGTTTAGGGGTTTTTCAAGCAAACTCAGTCAGGGAGCACGATATGGTGAGGCCGCAGCCGGCTCCTGTAGCCCCAATTCCTTGAAACCCATGAACCCTTACATCCTACATGTTCAATCCTTCTCTCAGAACCCTCAAGCCTAAACCCTAAACCCTAAACCCTAAACCCAGAATTCGAGTTCTACCCTGAGCTAGCGCCTCTCCTCCAAGCGGACTGGCGCGCACCATGCTGGTCATTCTGTCAGCTGCTGCCAGGCGCATCCTCGGCTTCTTTGTTATTATTATTATGATTATTATTGTGATTATTATTGTTATTTTTATTGTTATTATTATGATTATAAATATTTCCCAAAATAGGGTGGGGGGTGGGGGGGTACCCCGTTGATACCCCACACAGAATACAATCCCTTTCAAGGGACCCCCAAAAAGGGTACATTCTTTTTTTGAGAAACCCCCATTTCAGGATCGAGAGATAAGGATGTAGGGTCTGAAGATCAACCCTCAACCACAAAAGTCTTCAAGGTGTGCATTGATGATTTAGTAGGGTGATCCTAGGTTGAGGGGCTTTCTCAAAGATCTTTGGGTCTGGAACCGTATCCTAGCAACAAGCTTTCGGAAATATGTTTTCGGCAAGGAAGGGAGAGATCTATGCATGGCACGTGCCTTTAAATTGCAGTGAATGTCTGAATCCTGAATCTTGACAACCAAAATGTGCTGAAACTTGGGATGGTCCGCCTTATACCAGTCCTTAATAGGGATTATAGAACCCCTTGTTATAATCTCTATGAAGGACTGTTCGTATAACGGGGAGCATCCCAACCCCTTAACCCTAAAGCAGCTCGCTTTTGCGAGACCCACATCGCCACAGGTACGACTCCAGGGTCTTCGGGGCTCCTGTGCACTCCTACATTGTTACATGCCTACACCCTACCTAAGCTACTAATTGCTTAAGAACACCGAAAGAATACAAATATTCTTCCTTATTCATAATGTAGGGATTGTTTTTTTAAATATTCTTTTGGGGGTCTTAAGCAAATAGTAGTAGGAGAAGAGGCATGCCTAGACAAACATGTACCCTAAACTCCCAGTCTGTCACCCTCAACCAGCGAATCCAGGTCGTTTGCTCTAGGTACTCCATTCCCTAAGCCCCTAAACCCTAAGCCCCTAAACCCTAAACCCTAAACCCTAAGCCCGAAACCCTAAACCCTAAACCCTAAACCCTCATTCGCCCTTAAGCTTCGTGAGCCGGAGATTTCACTCGAAGCCGGTGGAGGAGGTGGTCAAGAGGAGCACGCCGAGGCTGGCCAGCAAAGCGCAGGCGCCCTCCTGCATGGAGTTTGGGGTTTAGGGTTTAGGATTTAGGGTTTCGAGTTTAGGGTTTAGGGTTTAGGGTTTAGAGTTTAGGGTTTAGGGTTTAGGGTTTAGGGTTTAGGTTTGTAGGGTTTATGGGGTTTCGGGTTGGGACTTATGCCAAAATTTCTTGTGTAAGAACATACTGATGTTGTTGCCAGAAGCCACCCCTTTTGGGGTCCCTTTATATAATATAGGACGCTCTATATGAAAATACCCTGGCCCAGGACCCAGGGAACCTAAACCCTAAACCCTAAACAAACCCTAAACCGTGGGCGGCCATGATTTCAGAGAGCTGCCCCGTTCTAAGGACTGGCTACATGTGGGGGGGTCGAAGGGGCAGGGTGGCAGGATTCACGGTTTAGGGTTCAGGGTCTATAGGGTTGAGCACCCCCCAGCCTCGAACCAAAAGCCCTGAGGGTTTAGTGTTTAGGGTTTAGGGTTCAGGGTTTAGGGTTTAGGGTTTAGGGTTCAGGGTTCAGGGTTCAGGGTTTAGGGTTTAGGGTTTAGCCCTCAACACGATCTCCCAACCCTGGTATTTCTCCGGCCAGAACTTGGTCCAAGAGCTTTGCCGCCTGGAACCCAAGGACCCTTTGCTGCAGAGCCTTTGTAGGTGTCGGGGGTTTAGTTTTAGGGTTTGGCGTTCAGGGTTCAGGGTTCAGGGTTCAGGGTTTAGGGTTTAGGGTTTAGGGTTTAGGGTTTAGGGTTTAGGGTTTAGGGTTTAGGGTTTAGGGTTCAGGGTTTAGGGTTTAGGGTTTAGGGTTTAGGGTTTAGAGCGAGTTGAGAGGCTGAAACCCTAACCGTAAACTCTTGAAGCCCACTTCGGGGCTGTTCAGTTTCCCCATCTGCGTTTCAGGGAGTGGCCCTCAGGGCCACAGTCTATGAGTTATAGTAGTTCCCCGAACTGCAGGCGTACCAAGATACTGGTTTAGGGTTTAGGGTTTAGGGTTTAGGTTTTAGGGTATTCACCTCCCTCAACTGCAAACCCTAAACCCCAAACCCCAAACCCCAAACCCCAAACCCCAAACCCCAAACCCCAAACCCCAAACCCAAAAACCTAACAGGGCGGCTGAGCCTCCTGGGTCTGTTGGGGGCTCAGGAGTTTACCATTAGTGAGGCTTATGAACTTTAGGGCACTTAGGGTTTAGGGTTTAGGGTTTAGGGTTTAGGGTTTAGGATTCCGGGCCTTGGGGTTAAGGGCTTTGGGTGGGGGTCCCTTTCAGAATTTTTTTTGCTGCGTCCGGAGGATCAGCCCCGCCATGGTTTCCTAGGACCCAGAGTCCCAGAGTAGGCCCTTATTCCCTTTTTGGGGGGTTTAGGCCAAAAAAAGGTACCCTTTGTGTTCCTAGGATAATCTTGGGTCTAGATGGAAGAGTTCAGAGTTCAGTTTTGGAAGGTGGGATTGTGCCTTAACTGGCGGGGAAGTTGGCACTAAGGACATCAAGAAGCAGCTGCATGTGAACGATGCCTTGGCCAAGCAGTATTCACAGCACATGAACCAGTTCCAGGCCCGAGATGGCTTCGGCTTAGGGTTCGCGAAGCAGATGGGCTGGAATCTTAGGGCTCTTCTTTTGGGCAAGGGGGTTTAAGCCCTAAAGCTTAACCCATACAAAACCCACCATCCAGGTTCTATTCTTCCCACCCCGTCCACCCCCCCCCCCTCCACCCTCCACCACCACCACCACCCCCCACAAGCCCTGAAGAGATTGCGGCTTGGGCTGGGAGGGAGTGCTCCATGCGGGTGTTAGCCGAAAGGTCCTTCTTGGGGGGGAGGGGGTGTCAGTAGCATTTGGGGGTTAGGCTTCGAATTTAGGGCGCAAAACTTATCTGGGAGCAAACGGGCATCCTGCAGCCCATCTTGAGGACCCCCCCTAATCCTTCCCAAGCGCTACTGCACCCTGTAGGCCAAACAGCCTGTGCCATGCTGCTGTCTCTATGACACCTCGCTCTTCAACGCGACGCGGTTCGCGGAGTTCGACGAGGAGTTCCACAACCAGTTATGGGGGTTCTTAAGGGAGGGGGCCCCCCCCACCACTCCCTAAGGCTCCCTAAGGTTCCCTAGGTACCTACCCCCCTTGAACCCCTTCCCTTAAGAACCACATAAACCAGAGTTCGTATTTGGGTGGGGCCCGGAAGGGGTAAGGGATTTTGGGGGTTCAGGTTGGCGTTTGGGAGCTTAGGGTTTGGGCTTTTTGGGGCTTCTGTAATTAAACCCAATACTCCGAGGTTCCAAGACCTGCTTTTGTAGGTTTCCTAAGAATCCTATAAGAGGTTGATGGTAATTTCCTACAAAACACGTAGGATCACGTGGGTGTAGGACTTTTGGGCATTGAAAGTGAGGATGCGCCTGGAGCTTGCTTAAAACAGAAGGGGTCCCCTGAATATACCGTTTGTGTTGGTTTAAGTAGTAGGGGTTAGGGTTTCAGGTTTGGGGCTTAGGGCCTAGGGTCTAGGGTTTAGGGCTTGGGGCTTGGGGCTTGGGGTTCAGGGTTCAGTTTTAGAGCTGCGGATTCCCCCCACTCAAGATCGGGATCCCCAACTCTGAGTCCCACCGCGCGCACATTCTGGCCTCTAGTGTGTCGGATAGCTCATACGGAGCCCTCAACCCTAAACCCGAAATCCTAAACCCGAAATCCTCAACCCTAAACCTCTTTTCCTACTTCAAAAGCGTGGGCAAAGGTCCGGCGGGCCTATGCCCACGGAAGTTTGTGCCTTTGGCTAGGGCCTTGCTGGCCTGATGCTTTAGGATTTAGAGCTACTGGGCCTTGAGCTTTAGGGTTCAGGGGCGACTGGGCCTTGGGCTTTAGGGTTTCGGGGCTACTGGGTTTTAGGGTTTAGGGCTACTGGGCCTCTGGGTGAAGGGAATATAATGTTGTGGGATCCACTGGGCGGGTGGGGTTTAGGGTTCAGGGTTTAGGGTTTAGGGTTTAGGGCTTAGGGTTTAGGCTTTAGGCTTTAGGGTTTAGGGTTTAGGGTTTCTCCGTATCTTGCCGAGCAGTGAATGCTTGAACTTGAGATGCTGAACAAACTCTACACCCTAAACCCTAAGTCCTAAATCCTACACTCGTACTGTTGGAGGATGACGCAGACTGGGCGAACACCCATGTGCGAATCTTCTCTGGTCCTGGGCCCCGGGGGGGTTCCAGGCTTTATGGCTTCTGTTGTTGGGAGTTTAGGGTTCAGGGTTGAGGATTTAATTAGGGTTTGGGGTTTAGGGTACTAGAGATATGCCATTATGCCATACCTTTGCTTCGGGGGTTTTAGGCACGTAGCTCACTCCAAGATACCTCCAACACTAAGCCCTCAACCTTAAACTCGAAGCCCGAAGCCCTGAACCCCATACCCTAAACCTCGGAGCCCCAAAAACCCTAAACCCTAAACCCTAATCCCTGAACCAAGCTGAGGCCTCTACGGCTTTCTCCGGCCCTTCGATGAGATTCAGACGCCTGGTTCCCGGGGCCCTCGATGCAGGGAACCTGAAGCCTCTTAAGCCTTAGGCGGGGCCTTTAGGGTTTAGGGACTAGGGTCTAGGGTTTTGGGTTTTGGGTTTTACGGTTTACGCTTTACGGTTTAGGGTTCAGGGTGCAGGGTTTAGAGCCTGTTGGGCTTAAGGGTTTAGGCACAGGCCCTCTCGGCCCCCTTCTCATCCACTGCTACTTCTGCAGGGCGCAGGGATGCCTCTTCTAGTCGTCCTAACTCCTCGGGCTACTTGTGTTTCGAGCTTGCCCAAAGTTCAGAAGCCTAAACCCTAATTCCTGAACCCTAAACCCTAAACCCTAAACCCTAAACCCTAAACCCTAAACCCTAAACCCTAAACCCTCAACCCTAAACCCTAAACCCTAAACCCCAACCATTCCAAACAAAGCCTGACCGGCCAGGCTCAGCTTGCCCGTGGGCTTGAGCACCAAGCTCAAGAACAGCAAGGCGCACGTCTGGTGGGTTTAGGGTTTAGGGTTTAGGGTTCAGGGTTCAGGGTTCAGGGTTTAGGGTTTAGGGTTTAGGGTTTAGGATTTAGGGTTTCGTGCTTAGGGTTCGGGGTGCAAGGTGTTTTAGCTCAAGAACCTCCCCCGCCCCCCCACCCCCTCATGGTGATAAGGGCAATATACGGATTGTTGTCTTTCATTTGCGGGAGGGTTCTTAAACAAATAGTAGATAGGGTCTAGGGTTATAGGGTTTGTAGGGTTTGTGTGGTTCATAGGGTGCATAGGGTTTGGGGGGTTTCTAGCCTTGAGAGGGCTTATGGGGGACAGGGTTCATAGGCTTCGTGGGACTTATAGGGTTCAGGGTTTAGGGGGTTCAGGGTTCACTTGGTTTACAGTATAATTCGGGTCTGCAGGGTTTATAGGTGTATATATGGGGCTCATAGCGTTTTAGATTTGTAGGGTTTACAGGGTGTTTTGCGGGCTTTCGGGGAAAAAACGTTCTGGAATCCCTATGTGACCCCCCCCCCCCCCCCCTGAACCCATCGAGGTGTCCTCCCTACGCCCCCCCCCTCCCCACACACCCCCTCCCCACACACCCCCTCCCCACACACCCCCTCCCCACACACCCCCTCCCCACACACCCCCTCCCCACACGCACCCTCCCCACAGTTCAAGCCCTAAACCTAAACCATCAATCAATGGGGGAGGTCAAGTTCATGGGCTCTTTGGCGGTTACCCACAATAGGGTTCAGGGTTTGGGGTTTAGGGTTTGGGGTTTAGGGTTTAGGGTTTCGGGTTTAGGGTTTAGAGGTAATCAACAAAAGACTCTAGTTTCGCCAGAACTTGCCAGATGGTTCAGGAGGATTGTCGCCTCGTGCTAAACCTCAAACTTGGGATGTTCCCCCTTAGACGAACAGTCCTTACTAGGGATTCTAATAGGGGGTACTATAATCCCGATGAAGGACTGTTAGTATCAGGGGGAACATCCCAACCTCAAACTGTTAAGCCCGAAGCCCGCAGGCTTTCGCCTTACATCTTCATGCCTCGGCATGATCTAGAGTTATTCCTGCGATTTTGAACTCTGTTGTGGCTACCCGTGACACATGATGGAGACGGAGAGGGTCTTGAGATCGCGATGGCTTTCTTCAAGCTGCGGGGCCATGTCTAGGGTTCTAAAGGGAGGGGGGTTCGACGGGCGGTCTGTAACCGTTCCCAAATACTCCCCAGTACTGCCGAAGGCTCGCTAAGCTTCCCTAATCCGAGCTCCTGTTTGATTAGGTGGGGGCCCCCCCCCCCCTCCCCTCCCCCCCCCCCCTCCCCCCCCTCCCCCCCCCCTCCCCCCCCTCCCCCCCCCCCCCCCCCTCCCCCCCCCTCCCCCCCCCCCTCCCCCCCCCTCCCCCCCCCCTCCCCCCCCTCCCCCCCCTCCCCCCCCCACAATAAGGAATGCAGGGTTCCGCAATAGTTGGACCATGGCCCTGTATTGATTCTCTATAAAAAACAATAGGCTGCAGATCCCTGAGGTGCTGTAGCTTCGCATCTCCGCAAGCAAAACAAGAAGCCTGCCGACAGATTTGTGAACGCCCACCAAAAAAACTCCTTTAAATGTGGGGGGTATCCCCATACGAAATCCACCCTAATGGAAAGTAGTCTTCCGCCGGGCTTCCGGCCGAAAAATTCTTTAAATGTGGGGGGTCTGATTAAACAGGAGCTCGGATTAAGGCATTGCACATCTGTCTGGAATTGGCCTTCCTTTAACAACTAAACCCCTAAACCCTTAAGCCCTAAACCCTAAGCCCTAAACCCTAGACCCTAAACCCTAAACCCCCTTAAACCCTGTAACGTTTCCACCCCTAGCCCCGGATTGAATCTCATGCTCAGGGTTCATGGTGGAAGGCCCAGACCACAAGGCCGAAACCTAAGGTTTAGGGTGTAAGGTTTAGGGTTTAGGGTTTAGGGTTTAGGGCTTCGAGCTTAGGTGTTAAGGGTTTAGGGCTTTAGTTGTTAAAGGAAGGCCTTCAATTCCAGACAGAATCGCAGTACAGGAGCCTGAAGAATCACTAGTGGTACCCCCGCCCCCTACCCTCCCTAAATAACAATATCAGTTTCACAAATGAGAAGAATCATGAGAAGTGCACCAAAATGCCTTTTCATAATTGAATTAATATATAACCTCGAGCACGCAAACGCAGGGCGCTTTCCTTCGAGACTTCTGGCAAGAATCCATCGACAAGGACCGAGTTTGGGTCATTTATACGCACTACGTGTGTTTGCTCTTGCTGCTTCTGGGTTTAGGGTTAGGGTTTAGGGTTCCTGGTGGGCTATCACAACTCTAAGCTTTTGTTTTGATAGCTTGCCGCAGTTTGGGGTTTTGGTTAGGGCTTGGGTTTTATGTTTGAGTCAAGTGGGTTTTAGGCGCGGGTTTAGGAGTTTAGCTCTTGGGGTTTTAGGCCTGCATGCCCTGGACGCACGTCGCAAGCGAATCATGCAAGAGCAGGCGTTGCGGGCAGATGCCTTTTTCCGCCCGCCTTTGAGCTGCATGTGGCCGAGAACTGTTTAGGGTTTAGGGTTTAGCCGCAACATCATTGCATCTACTGTTCGTGGACGGGAGCGTGCGGTGCAGCGACCAAAACAGTGCCCCGGTTGCTCAACAGGATATACCAACGGCAGCCGAAGAAACAAGGGAAGCCTTGGCATTTCTTAAAAAGGTTCGGACATGTACAGGGCAGTTCCCGAAACCCTAAACCCTAAACCCCTGTTGATTTTAAGCCTGAACCGTAAATTTCTTGGCTTGTAGGATATATATTTATACTTATATTTATATTTATATTTATATTTATATTTATACTTATACCTATATATGTATATACATACAGAGAGAGAGGTGTATCTGTGTATATGCAATTGATACGGGTGAGTACGTGCATTGACACATAGAACGTGTACATACAGCTGCAAGGGCTGCATTATCAAATAATGGATAAGTATACATAAATACATAAATGTATATACATATACATACACATATGCATCTGCATATACATATACATATACATATACATATACAGAAACATGTATACAGACACATACATACATACATACATGCATACATACATATATATATATATACAGACATATGTACATACATACATACATACATACATACATACATACATACATACATACATACATACATGTATGTATATATACATATATACCTAGAAGGAGAAACACAGAGAGAGAGAGAGAGAGAGGGAGGGGGGGGGAAGAAAGAGATAGAGAAAGAGAGAGGCTCGTGCTTCAGTCTTACATGGCATATGAGGCCTGCAGTTTTTATGGGCGTTATTGTGGGCATGATGGCCATATTATGGGCCTTAGAAGGCTTAGAGGGCTCCTGTTTCTGCACGAAAGGGCTAGGTCAGCAAACCGACTGCCACAGCTGCTTAGCCACTCTCTCGCCTTCAAAGCTCTTTACGAAAATGTTCTTCCGTATGAGGGCAGTATAAGGATTATCATCTTCATCATTTTTTGGGTTTCTTAAGAATAGTAGTTTACAGGCTTCATCTTTTGTCAAACCATAGATACAACCCTGATCCTCCCAAGCCTTTGCACTGTCGAGGTGCTGGAGAAGTAAGCAACAACTGTGCACCGGTTTAGGGTTAGGGTTTAGGGTTTAGGGTTTAGGGTTTAGGGTTTAGGGTTTAGGGTTTAGGGTTTAGGGTTTAGGGTTTAGGGTTTAGGGTTTAGGGTTTAGGGTTTAGGGTTTAGGGTTTAGGGTTTAGGGACCCTGCTTCTGTTAGCATCAAGGGGTATCAGGAGGGACCCGTAGAAGGGACCCTGGTTCTTATTCCCCTATAGAACCCCCTATATGTACCTTATATAGCCCCTATAGACCCAAGTAATGAGCCCCTAAATAACCCCCAAATAACCCCTAGGGTCCCTGATCAGGGTCCCTCCTTTAGTCCCTTGATAGTAGACGCCTGGGAGGAAATCGAGGACGCCATGCAGAAACTCTACGTAGCAGGGCCGCACGCGGTTCAAGGGTGCATAGGGTTTAGCTCATCTTTGACTTGCTTTGGTCTTGTTGGGGTTGTTTCGCTGGTGCCCTAAACCCTGAGCCCCAAATCGTAAACCCTATGCCCTAAACCCGAAACCCGAAACCCGACGACACATGAGACTGACAGAGGGCCCGCGCCCGAGATCAACTTCCAGTTTTGGAAGGTGTTTATTCCGACTGCATGCGTCAGACGGTGTTTAGGGTTTTGGTAGGGTTTAGGGTTTAGGGTTTGGGGTTTAGGGTTTCGGGTTTAGGGGAAATACTAGCAACCCCCCTCCCCCTCCTTAGAATCATCTATCCTGTGTGTGCGGTACCCTATGGAAAGTATGTTCTTTACAGGGCTTCGCTGTTCCGGACCTCAACCGGGAATCCCTTGAATGCCTAAACCCCCCACCCCAAACCCTAAAGGCAAAACCCTAAACTAAACCCTTAAACTTTATACAGTCCTAACTCCCCGAACTCCCCCTGAACCCTCTCTTTCCTAGACTCTAAGGGAAGTTACATGGTCCCTTACTTTGCGTCCTTATCTGGGGATCCCTTATATGCCCTGATATGCCCTACAACACCCATAACTCAGAACCCTTCAAGGAAGGTATTAAGGGACCATGTAACTTCCGTTAGATGAAGCCCTCAATCCTTCAACCCGCACTCCCTCTTAAACCCTCAACTCAAGCCAAAAACCTAGGGGTTCAGAGCGTAGGGTTCCGAGCAATCTGCGGCCAAAAATGAAGTGGAAGCTCTCACATACAGAAGCCCATGAGCTCGTTTGCTCGGTTGAAGAACCTGATCTCTGAGCCCTACGCACTAAATTTAGGGTTTTTGGGTTTGGGGTTTTAGGGTTTTAGGGTTTTAGGGTTTTAGGGTTTTAGGGTTTCAGGGTTTCAGGGTTTTAGGGTTTTAGGGTTTTAGGGTTTTAGGGTTTTAGGGTTTTAGGGTTTTAGGGTTTTAGGGTTTTAAGGTTTTAGGATTTTAGGGTTTTAGGGCTTTAGGGCTTTAGGATTTTAGGGTTTTTAGGGGTTTAGGGGTTTAGGCGTTTAGGGGTTTAAGGTTTACGGTTTAGGGTTTAGGGTTTAGACCCTGCAACCTCAAACCCTTTGCCCTGAGAGCCGAACGCGGCAAGCAAACGAGGCCCCTGTCATCGTGAACATGGCAGCGGAGGAGGCAGCGCCGACTTGGATTGTCAACCCTAAACCCTAAACCCTAAACCCTAAACCCTAAACCTCATAGAGCCTTGCAAAAGGGTGCTGCAGCTGATGTTGGTATCCACCCGAAATACGGCCCAAACGCACCCTCTGCAAAACTTCATTCACCCTGAACCCCCTAAACCCTGAACCCTGAACCCTAAACCCTAAACCCAACCCTAAACCCTTCAAAATCCTAAGCCTATGCCCTGAACGAAAAACAATCCCCACGCCTCCCCCCCCCCCCCAATGTGGTCATAAAGAACTGACTGTATCAGGGTCTATAGGGTTTCAGGTTTTAGAGGGTTTTGGGGTTCTTATAGGGGTGTAAGTTTTTGGGCTTAGGATTCAGTTTGTAGGGTTTATAGGGTTTATAGGGTTTGTAGGCCATTTGGTCGGGATTGGTCTCCTGCTGGTTTTCCGTCAACCAGCGAATGCTCTGGATAGGGTTTAGGGTTTAGGGTTTAGGGTTCAGGGTTTAGGGTTTAGGGTTCGGGGTTCAGGGTTCGGGGTTCAGGGTTCGGGGCTCAGGGTTTTGCAAGATTGCGTCAACCAGTCCGCTTGCACTACAAAACCCAGTGTGGTCCTGCAGGCGAGACCATCACTCCTCACCTGCAGTGGGGACTGCGGCGCTACGCGCAATCTTTTCAGCCATGCAGCGTGCTACTCGACATCAACAGGAGAGACTAAACTCCTGGAAATGCAACCACTGCAAGCAACAAGTTAAGACGACAGCCAACTTCTGCCCTCAGTGTGGAAGTCATTGGCAGGTTGGCCTGAGTCTTTCGCAGCAGGCGGCCTAAACCACCAGGACGTAGCCTGTTCCCTGGAGACAACAACGGTCGGCTTCTCCTCGCACGCCAGGCCCTTAGGGCCAAGGGCAAACCTAAACCCTACACCCTAAAGCCTCAAGCCTCAAGCCTAAAGCCTAAAGCCTAAAGCCTAGAGCCTAAAGCCTAAAGCCTCAGGGACCTGGACCCTAGACTTCGGTGGGGTTCGGGGCATCTCGCGTTTAGGCCTTTGTTTGGGTGTACCCCCCCCCTTCCCCCGCCCCCCCCCCCCCCCCCCCCCCCCCCCCCCCCCCCCCCCCCCTCACCCCGCCCCCCTTTTCCCCCCCTTTTCGGGTTTAGGGGCCTTCCGGTCGATCGTACTGTGCACCTGGCCCCCGCCCCCCCTAGTGTTGGGGTTTAGGTTTCGGGTTTCATGGAACGCGAGATCATTTTTAGGGTACCCAACAGCGACAGGCTGGCCTCCCGGTTTACCGTCCAAGACTAGCACCCCCTAGACCCTAAACCTAGGCCCCAGTCTAGGTCACTCGGAGACCTGGCGCGCTCCCTGAGGATCAGATACTTCTGGACAAGGAGAAGTTGCCGGAAGACACCCGCATCATCAAGGTGCCTCAAGGAATGGGTTTGGGGTTAGGCTTTAGGCTTTAGGCTTTAGGCTTTAGGCTTTAGGCTTTAGGCTTTGGGGTTCAGGGTTCAGGGTTTAGGGTTTAGGGTTTAGGGCTTAGGGTTTAGGGCTTAGGGCTTAGGGTTTAGGGTTTAGGGTTTAGGGTATAGGGTATAGAGTATTTAGGGTGAGGGTTTCGGGTTCAGGGTTCAGGGTATAGGGTTTATAGGTATCCGTGTATGCACGTGGGGAGCGCGCCTTTTCTTTATATTTGGGGGCGCGCTCTCTATTGCGCACTCGCGCAGCAGAGTACCCCCACCCCACCCGGTTTTCTGGTGTAGGGCGGGGCTTTGTTGGGTTTCTGGAATTTGCAAGGTTCTAGGCCAGGCCTTTGCTTGAACATGTCCCAAGAATCCCAGCAAAGTGTTTGTGTCCCAGACATGACCCGACAAAAGGTTTCAGGGTTTAGGGTTTAGGATTTAGGGTTTAGGGTTTAGGGTTAGGGTTTAGGGTTTAGGGTTTAAGTGGAGGGTGTCAAGAATGTCCCAGGGGTGTCCACAAAGTTCTCGATGCAAGGTGGGGGAGGGCGCCCAGAGTAAAACGTGTCAAGCCCTAAACCCTAAACCCTAAACCCTAAACCCTAAACCCTAAACCCTTTATATATATATATATATAACCCTATAAACCCTAAACCCTAAATGAACCCTAGCTGGTTGTGGAACATTGTGAGGATCATTGAACATCCAGCCTGTCCTTGCATAACCCCTCCATGGGCCCTGGGGTTTAGGGTTTTGGGGTTTGGGGTTTGGGGCTTGGGGAATTACAGTGGCCAGCGAGAGCAGAAGCATTTGTTTGCCTTGTTCCCCTTTCCCTGCTACACCACAGCTTCCTGGCGGCACTGTGATGCATATGCACTTGCGGCGCGAAAAGCACAACTTCAGAGACCTCTGCGGCTCCATATGGGGGTTTCCGAAAATAGGGGTACCCTTTTGGGGCGTCCCTTTAAGGGGGTCTATACTATTTGGGGTATAAAAGGGGTACCCCTATTTTGGGAAATGCCCGTATCAGACTTCGGGCAAGTGGCTGCACAGTAAATAGAGACAAGGCGGGCTGCAGACGACGAAAGAGCCAGAACCGTGACGGAGCCGGCTGCTGGTGCAAGCAGCAAGCAGATGGGTATAGGGGGGGTCTAGGGGGGTATAGGGGGGGTATCGGCGGGGGCTATGGGGGGGGGGGGGGGTTATAGGAGTGCAAAGTGTCCACTCATTGTTGCTCAGATGTATCTTTAGAGCCACGTGGCCGTGACGGGCATCAGCCCGATCCAAGCCGACACAGACTCCCCTCCACCTGGTCATTTGGCACCATTGAACCCTACAGCTGCACTTTAAGGGTTTAGGGTTTAGGGTTTAGGGTTGAAGCCTGAATACCCAGAAGCCCTCATGTAGGCTCAAGGAGCTCTATAGATTACCCATAGGTTTCGGGCTTCAGGGCATATAGGCTTAAAGGCTTGAAACCCAAAGCCCCTAGACCCATCGACGCCTTAAACCCTAAACCCGAAACTACTAAACCCAAAACCTTGCACTACTAAACCCTGAACCCTAAACCCTAAACCCTCAACCCTCAACCCTGAACCCTGAAACCTGAACCCTGAACCCTGAACCCTGAACCCTGAACCCTAAACCCTAAACCCTAAACCCTAAACCCTATGGCCGGCCCAGGTGGACTTCAAGATGCTCAGAAAGGATGAGGCACTGGAGGCCAAAGGAGAGCCAGGAGCTGAGATGTCAGGGTTTAGGGTTTAGGGCTGAGACCACCCTAAACCCTAAACCCTAAACCCTAAACCCTAAACCCTAAACCCCCCAGGTATGACGCAACTGAATATACACCCCCACTGAGTCCCAAAAACGTTCTCGGGGCGTAGCTGTCACTGCTGCATCCGAATCCCTAAACCCTCAACCCTGAGCCCTAAGCCTTAAACCCGAAGCCCTAATTAAGCCCTAAGCCTTAAACCCTACTTTGCAGCCACGAATTGCACGGCATGTGTCCTCCCGGAACGTTCGGCTTTGGGGCCCCAAGAAAAGAAGAGGCCAATCTGGCAGGCCCTTTCTCTAGAGTTTGAGATTAGGGTGTGCAGGGTTTCCGCAACCTCAAACCTCCAAACCAAAGCCTCATAGGATTCTACGTGTTTTCTATAGGGTGTATGAAAGAGGTTTTCTATAGGGTTTATATAGGGTTTTTTTGTAGGGTTCATGTCGGGTTTCTTTCGGGTTTTTTTATAGGATTTACATATAGGGTTTCATATAGGGTTTCATAGGCTTAGGGGGTTCCCAGGTTGCTACGTTGGATGTTGCAGACCCGCTGCATGACAGTGGAGGCACCGTCTGCAGGGCTTACCAGGTGATCAGGATTTTAACCCCTTAACCAGGTGATCAGGGTTTTAACCCCTAAACCCTAAACCCTAAACCCTCAACCCTAAACCCTCAACCCTAAACCCTAAACCCTACACCCATCTTCGGTGTTTTAGGGTTCAGGCTGTAGGGTTTCAGTGTCAAGGGTTTGAGCTAGGGGCCCCAAAACCACAGAACTAGAAGGATCCTACCATTGGGTAGAAGGGCCCCGATAAGGGGGGGGGGGGGGATTCTGAAAAGCCCAGTTTGTAGAATCCTTATGTTTGCGCGGTTTTTCGGGCACTATCGAGGTTCAACAGCCAAGCGCTCCCCGCACTCCTAATTGGAGCTTCAGAGGGTTTTAGATGTTTTTAGGCGCCAAGGGGTTGAAGGGTTTAAGGTTTCTTGGGGGGGTTTTTCGGGGTCGAGGGTTTATGCGGCTTAGGGGCCACCAGCACCAGTGACGGTGACGCAACAGGTCATGATTGATGTCAACTTGGCGTTGTAGGGCCTTGTAGGGTGTATTCGGGTTGATGAGGGTTTAGGGGTTTAGGGGTTTTGTTTAATAAGGGGTTTAGGGGTTTAGGGATTTAGGGGTTTAGGGATTTAGGGGTTTAAGGGTTTAGGGGTTCAGGGTTAGGACTTCCTTTGCGTGGTTCTCTGAACTCCAAACCCTGCAATTTCGCAAGAGGTTAAAGCCCGCGACCGGTGCAAAACCTCAAGCTCTGCCAACCCTAAACCCTAAACCCTAAACCCTTGCAGGAGCTTCTGGACTTTAAAGGCTTGGAGGAGGAGGAGGTCCTCTTCACCTTGTGGGATCTCGGGGCTGTGCCAAAACCCAAAACCCTAATCCCTAAACCCTAAACCCTAGGTCAGCTTATGTTCATGATGACTTCGGTAGTTTCGACTTCGACTTGCTTGCCAACATATTAGGGTTTAGGGTTTAGGGCTTAGGGCTTTAGGGTAGCCATCCTTGTATTTCGACTTGCTTGCTCACATAGTTGATGATCAGGCTAGGGGTTGGATGGCTTCATGTGGTTGAGCTACACGGCTTTTTATGGGGGGGGGGGGGGTTCCGAAAATTTAGGGGTACTTCCTTGGGGTCCTTATGAAAGGAAATCCTACCATTCTGGGATAGTTGAGAAAGTAGGTTGTTCCACCTTTGTCGACTGGAGGCGCCCTGCTGAATTCCAAAGGATATCCTTAAAGTATGCTGAGTGCAGATAGGAAAGCTCGGGCTTGTGTTCTTGGTTGGTGGAGAGAGGCGCATCTTCACAGATAAGCATGAGACACGGAGCCGTAAACTCCTAATCTCGAAGCCTAAACCCATCCGAAGCCCTCAACCCGAAACCCTAAGCCCTAAACCCCATACTCTGGGGTTCCAGGTATGGCCCCGTAACTTGGGTCCCCTGTTAAAACCCCCATATATGAACTGTACATAATAATTGCCCAACACCCTAAGCCCTAAACCCTAAACCCTAAACCCTAAACCCTAAACCCTAAACCCTAAACCCCATACTGCGGATCCCTACAAACAACGGCGAGGGGCCATACGCAGCGCCCATGGTTCCAACCCTAGAAGACCAACCCTGCAATCCGCACACTGCATTTCGACCTCCTGGAGTAGGGTTTAGGGAAAAGGGGTTTAGGGTTTAGGGCCCCAGAATTACAGGGTTCTTAAGGGATGGGGGGGGTTCAAGGGGGGCGTGTAACCCAAGCTTCCCTAATACTCCCTACTGCTCCCCAGGTACCTACGCCCCATGAAGCCCTCCCTTACGAACCCTAAGCACAAAGCTCTAAAGCCTAAACCCTACGCCCTACGCCCGAACTCCCTAAGCCGGCATGGCCAGATCCCCAAATTCGCACCCTGTAACTCAGAACTTGCAGGTTTAGGCCCTCTTATATGGGGTTTAGGGGTAGGCAGGCCCTTAACAGGGAGTAGAATAGGAGGTACTCTAGTTCCCTATTATGGACTGTTAGTATAAGGGGGAACATCCCAAAACCCTAAACCCTAAACCCTAGACCCCAAAGCCCATATCCCCAAATCAGGCGACCTCCTACCGACTCCACAAGACCCAGCCTTCGCCCGACACGCTGGTGTTTGAAGAGGCCCGGTTAGCCATGGCCTTTTTTGTGTTTTTTTGTTTTTTTTTGGGGTTTGGGGCTTAGGGCTTTTAGTGTTTTGGTTTTTGTTTGTGGGTTTTTGTGGGTTTTGTGGTTTTGGTTTGTTTTTGAGTTTTTGGGTTTTAGGGTTTATAGGGTTCGTTCAGGGTCACCTCAGGCTGGCAAACAGCAACTTGGTTTGGGGTTTAGGGTTTGGGGTTGGAGTTAAGGGTCTGGGGGAGCTCACAAGCCTAAAGCCCTTTTGTGTGATGCAGCCTGAGAGTGCCAGAACCGTGGTGATGGCGGCGATGGCGGCTGGAAAAAAAAGTGCCTTGGCAAGCCGGTCAGGGTTTGTAATACAGGGGTGAGGGAAGAATTGCTACTAGTATCCCAAAAAAAACTGCAATAACCCCCAAAGCCCTATCCTAATGCTTAAGGCTCCAATATTCGAGCAAAAGTTGGGAGTTTCCGAAACTAGAGGTACCCTTATGGGGGTCCCTTTGAGGGATTCTGTTCTATTTGGGGTATAGAAGGGGTACCTCTACTTTGGGAAATATCCAGTTCGACCCTACACCCGAAGCGCCGCGTTCTTTCCACCTGGGCAAGGCCAGTGTTCATGAGCGCGAATCTGAATGTCCCAAATCAAAAAAGGCCTAAACCCTAAACCCTAAACCCGCTGGTTTTAGGTTTCGGGTTGAGTGCCTAGGGTGCGAGACAAGTCCGAACAGCTGGGCTTGGGGTTTCGTGTCTTGCTTCTTTCCACTGACGAGTTTCACAGGGATGGGCTTCCATCTTCGAAAACTTTGAACCAACGAGCTACCGGATGCAAGATGGATCTATGGTTGCAACAAAGTTGTATAATTACTCATTTCGGCATCCTGAGTTAGGAGCTTGATACAGCAGCCCGGACAGACAAGCCGACCGTGGGTGACGAAGCTTCGGTTTACGGGCTTAGGGGTTAGGGCAGAGGCAAAATCTGAGTTCAACTCATCTAGGACCCAGAGTAGGCCCGCATTCCCTGTTTTTAGGGTACAGGTCCCCTGCTAGGCCCCTTTTAACCAACAGGGGCGGCCTGTTTATTCTAAGGTTACTCTTGGGTCTTGTTCTTTCCAGACCTTCTACAAGGAGGGGCCCCCTTACTGTACTATCTGTACTTAAGGGCCCTAGAACCCAATTTAGGGCTCTTATAACTCTACTTCTAACTAGGGGGCCCCTCCTTGCAGGGGACTTCGCTCGTAGCAGCAAGGCTTGCTGAGTTCGGTGGCTCGCAGCGGAAGTTTGTGAAGGACGCGGAACTACGCCGAAGCTCAGAACAGAGCAGAAAACTCCAAACTTGGGCTTCGGGCTTCGGGGGCCCTAAACCCTAGGCCCTAAACCCTAAACCCTAAACCCTAAACTCTGGAGGCTTGGGTGTAGGGTTTGGACTTAAGGCCCTAGGGATTGAGGTTTTCGTTTACCTGTGGCTGCGAGGCATGACGGCAGCTCAACAGAAGCCGGGATTCTGATCGTGTGGGGCTGCTGTGGAAGAACTATTCGAGGCTCACGCGTGTTTTGTCGAACAGCCCCATGGGCTTGAGTTGCTTGCAAACTGTAATCCCTCATAATGTCAAAAGCATGGACCAACTCTGTCGATCGGCCTCAGTCAATGTTGCTCTGTCTATATCCCTAAACCCTCGACCCCCCCCCGCCCGTCACCCAAGTAACCACCCAATCCCACCAGGAGTTCGCAAGTGGCAAGGACAGGCACCGCAGAGGTGAGATTAAGAAGGCCCTCGCAAAGGCCGGAAGTGATTCTTTTCAGTAGGTTCACGGTGTAGGGCTGCTGGTTGACACACTGCACGAAGTACCCTGAACCCCAACCCCAAAACCCTAACCCTAAACCCCAGACTCGTCGAATTTCTACTGGAGATCCTCCTGCCTGCTTAGGGCATCGCCTCGCAACTCTGCGGGTGTCTTTTCCCATCCTGCGTACACGTGCGGGTTGGGGCAAGTTCTGGTGTTTCGGAGACTCGGGATTCGAGGGTTCAGGGGTTTAGGGTGAAATCCGAGGCATGGGTTGAGGAGTTCGGGTAATGGGGTTTAGGGAGATTCCTTGTTGTTCTTCCTAATTTTCCTCGCCGTGATGTTTTGGTCTTGATAGCCCAGTCGTGTCCTTTTGTTGCACGGTTTGGGTTTGGGTTCCTTGCTACAGAAACCAGCACGAGAAAGGGTACCCTTGCTACAATTTGGTGATGGCGTTACCAGGTGGCGCTGCATGCACATCCTTAACAAAGGCATTCCACCACTGACGTTCCTACGTCCAATTGGGAGAACCCTAAACCCTACAGACCCCAGACGTCCCCAAACCCTAAACCTTTTCAAATCCTGGCACTCCGTGCCTATTGACTTACTTAGCAAGTAGTTGAACTTCAAGCTTGTTGGGGCTCCTTATTTTGCAGGAGTAGTTCCCCCTTGGTTATTGGAGAAGTATGTTGAGGACGAGAAGCAAAACCGGAAGAAGGCCGGCGCCTTCTACTGATCCGACTCAGCGACGTGCCATTTAGGGCTCCGGCTACATGCACCAACTAACCCACCAGGGGTTTAGGGTTTAGGGTTTAGGGTTGGAATGATATTGAAAACAACCAAACCCTACACCCTACCCTCCAACCTCCCTGAAGAGTATTTTTCGGTTCCAGGAACCAGGCTTCTTCTAACGCCCTACACCCTGAACCCTAAACCCTAAACCCCGAAAGAACAACAAGCCTTAATAGGTAGCTTCCTATGCTAGGCCAGGGCTTGCAGCTCTGTTGATTAGTTTGGGGTTTAGGGTTTAGGGTTTAGGGTTTAGGGGTTTAGGGGTTTAGGGTTTAGGGTTTAGGGCCCTAGGGTTTAGGGTTTAGGGCTGGTTCCACTGAGCACAATTTTCACTCTTGCTCGCGCGCTGCGAGGTGAAAAGCGATGTTTTGCTCTGGGAGGAACTCGACTTCGGGTAGAATTTCAACATGTAGGGTTTCATCACGATGCACAGCTAGTACCCTTGTTCCCGTTCTGGGGGGTTCAGGTCTTCGAGCCAAAGGGCACCCGTTCTAATCCGAGGTTAATGGGCAACCAAGTGCTCCCTAAACCCTAAACCCTAACCCCTAACCCCTAAACCCTAAACCCTAAACCCTAAACCCTAAACCCTAAACCCTATACGTGTCTGGGACCTTCAGGCAAGGATTGGGATGTTCGGAGACGCGAATCGAAGAGTCGAGCCCTAGATCCTAAACCATAGACCCTCAACCCTAAAGCCTAAACCCTAAGCTAAACCCTAAACCCTAAACCCTAAACCCTAAACCCTAAACCCTAAACCCTAAACCCTAAACCCTAAACCCTAAACCCTAAACCCTAAACCCTAAACCCTAAACCCTAAACCCTAAACCCTAAACCCTAAACCCTAACCCTAAACTCTAAACCTTGAACCCTAAACCCGCATTCCTTGTCGGCTTCAGCAGGGACGACATCGGCGTGAGGTGGCTTGGGATTTGGGGGCTTTCCGGTGCTAGGACCCAGGTCCCTTTTGGGTTTAGGGCTTAGGGTTTAGGGTTTAGGGTTTAAGGTTTGGCGGCTTAGCGTTTGCGGTTGAGGGTGAACATGCTTGGGGTTTGAGGTTCGGTTCCCTTCTACACCCTTTTTCAGCAAAACAGGGAACCCTAAACCCCAAATCCTAAACCCTAAACCCTAAACCCTAAACCCCAAACCCTAAACCCTAAACCCTAAACCCCAAATCCTAAACCCTAAACCCCAAGCCCTAAAACCCTATTCATAGGACCGGGTTGCGGCGGAGGGGAGCGCAGCCTTTGGCTCATCATCGCGGCAGAGCAATCGGGTAACAGCAAACTGCAGTTTAGGGTTTAGGGTTTAGGGTTTAGGGTTTAGGGTTTAGGGTTATATGCGCAACCTCTTCCGCCCGCCAACATACAAATCCGAAACGAAAAAAAACTCTAGCCCCGCCATCGCCCCAACGCGAGGAAAGGTTACCTGGAGAACCCTAAACCCTAAACCCAAAGCCTGAACCCTTTACCCCTTTCACCCTGCATAAGCCCCAGAATGCCCGAGTCGTCACCCTAAACCCTCCCTGAAAAAACCCTACAATTAGTGAAGTAAACCGTGAACTTTCTGGGGGTGAGGCACGCAATCCCAAAGGTATGCCTTGATTCAGTATCTCTAGTCCCGACTAAACCCTGCACCCTAACCCCAAACCCCTAAAATCCAATAGTTGAGCCCTAAATCCTAACTCCCAAACCCTAGACAACCCTGACCCCCAAACCCCAAACTTCAACCGTTGAACCCAAAACCCTAAACCCCAAACCCTAAACCTTAGTTTGTCAAAACAACAACGATGCGCGGCTTCGTCGCAGCTTGTGTCGGACTTGGCTTGCAATCCATGCTTGGAGGGGTTAATACAAGGGTCGGAATAATTACTAACAATAGTATTCCCTTATGGTCCCTGTATTGGTTATACTATAATGACCCCCTAAAAGCATCTTCCAATTATTCAGGCTCCTGCATTAGGGTCTCGGGGGCTTTCGGCTATAGGGCTTTCGGGGCTTGGGGTCTAGGGGTGTAGGGCTTCGGTTAGAGGGCACTTGGGCTTTAGGCCGTGGCTCGGCTCGTCTTGGCTCGGTAGGCTTGGCCTCGTTGGCTCGGCCATGGCTTCGAGCATTGTGTTTGCAAAAAGGGGGGGGGGGGGGGGACGAACCACCCCGCTTAAACCCTAAACCCTAAACCCTTAGTTGACGGGGGTGCGATGTTGACCCCTAATGAGCACGAAACCCGGCGAGAACACCCTATGTTGCCATGCCAGGCCGAGAAAAAGGAAACCTGCCGAGCCACACTTTTGCAAACACACACTAGGGTTTCGGGTTTAATTAGGGTTTAGGGTTTAGGATTCAGGGCCTCGCTTTAGTCGGGGATTGTTGCTAGGATGCAGGGCATGAAATTTTAGGGATTAGTCAGGGTCTGGTCTCATTTCCAAGTATTTAGGGTTTAGGGTTTAGGGAATCGGGTTTAGGGTTCAAGCTGCTAGCGATAAACTGGCTGCCCGAGTACAGTGCTGATAATACTGACAAGGAGCCACTCCTGCCACCTAACAACCCTAAACTGTGAAACCCAACCCTGTATCCCAACTAAAGCCTTAAGCCCTAAGCCCTGTGTTCGGGTGGCTATAAGTTATAATGCACACTGCAACCCCACCCCTCCTCCCGAAGATTTTTCTCTGGCAGCTCACCGATTTTTGCTGGCAGGCAGCATCATGTAGCCCTTTGTGGGGCATGGTCGGATGCTTTCTCCGAATTGCGGTTCAGGGTTTAGGTTTTGGACCCTGGGCCGTTCATAACGAGACTTGGTCTTTTTCGGGTACCGCCCAAAGGGATCAGAATTTAGAGAACAAACCTAGGTGACCCCACTGTACCCCACAAGCCCTTATCGTCCCCAAACGCTCATAAGCCCGACAAAACCTATTAAAACCTTCAAGCCCGGTATAGCGCTCAACTCAAATTTCCCTATAATTCAGCTGAACATAAGCCCAGTGACCCTATCTCTAAACTTGCCAAACCTTCTCAACCCTAGTAAGGCCTGTCAGCCCTGTAAGCCCTAAAATGCCAAAAGCCCTATAAACCCTATGAGCTTTATGACGCAAACTGACCCTATAAACCCTTTGACTCCTTAAGACCTGTAAACCCTATGAACTCTATGAACCATATAAGCCCCATAAACCCAACCCTAAACCCTAAACCCTAAACCCCATGAGCCCTATGAACTTTTATGAACCCTGGCCCCCGCAAATCCGGGACCACACGCCCAGGCTTGACTTTCGCTGCTGCTGGCAGTCGCCAGCTCAGCTTCGGGTTGTTTGGAGATTTAGGGTTTAGGGTTTAGGGGATTTGAAAGGGGAGGGAAAGTTTGAGGTGCAGGGAAGCTTGAAGAAGCTTGGGGGGAAGGTCGGGGAAGGCGTTGCCTCAACTAAATCCTCATCCCTAAAGATTGTGCCCTGCGCCTCTTCGTCGAAGGCCTAAGCTTCAACATTTTCTCAGTAATGCCAGTATCATCCCACACCCTACACTCTAACCCCTACAGCTTGGGACCCTTCTTCTGCAGCCGCTTCCAGAACACGAAAGTTGGGTGTTCTGGGGTGTGTATTTAGGATGTAGGGTGCCGGTGCCCAAACCGCGAACCCCCCTGTAAACCCTCGACCCTAAAGCCCTAAACGCGAACTTCTCAACCTCAAATGTAAGGGTTTCTGTTTTTTGTGGAAGCTGCGAATTAACGCATGCCCGACCCGAATGCCGGCGCTTAGATTCCGAGAGCCTCGGCTCCCCTCACCCTAAACCCGAAACCGCTCGACCCCTAGACCCCTAAGCCCTAAACCCCTAAGCTCCTCAGCCCCTAAGCCCCTAAACTCCTAAACCCCTAAGCCCCTAAGCCCCTAAGCCCCTCAAACCCCCTAAACTCCGAAACATCCCCAAAAACTCCAACAAACCTGACCATGTCGAGCTGCAAGAATCCTGGGGGGGCCGAGGTGGCCGGAGCGATGAGGAATGCCAGGCCCGGTGTGTGCGCAAGAAGCCATCCTGCCTTAGGGCCCCCTAGAAAGGACCCCTAAACCCTAAACCCTAAACCCTAAACCTCTTGTCCCCTTTGTATACCTTGTATGGTCCCTATATACCTAAAGAACTCCCCGTAAGGAACCCCTAAGGTCCCTTATGAGGTTCCCTCCTTTCGTCTCTTGAGCTTAAGAACCCCCCCCCCCCTCGCCCAAATATGAACATATCCTTCCTTATAGCTGCCTTATGGGTGCAGGGGCTAGGACTTCGAGAGGGTTTAGGGTTTAGGGTTTAGGGTTTAGGGTTTAGGGTATAGGGTTTAGGGTTTAGGGTTTAGGGTTTGCATACTTCGGGCTTCAGGGTTTCGGCGGTTGGCCGGTTGGGGGCCGGCGGCTCTGGGATTCTGAAGGCCAGCTACTTGGAGGGCCTGAAGCTCAAGTTTGAAGAGGTGCCCCTTGCGGAGGCTCGCGTCCACTGCTCTAGCACTTCTGAGGGTTTAGGGTGTAGGGTATAGAGTATAGGGTTTAGGGTTTAGGGTTTAGGGTTTAGGGTTATACAGATTACCGGGGTGGGTTGGGTTGGGTGGGGGGGGCGGGCTGGGGGGGGGGGGGGTCCTGCAAAAGCTTAGTTTCCATGGGTTACGCGGGTCATATACGGAGTAAGGCCCACAAAACTTCAACATGAATCTCAACTCAACCCAAGCATGGGTGTAGGGTTTAGGGTTTAGGGTTTAGGGTTTAGGGTTTAGGTTTTAGGGTTTAGGGTCTGATGAAGGGAACCCATCTCTGAACAAAGTGGAACATGTCACCGACAGGGGTATAGGGGGTTGGGGTTCGAAAGGGGTTTTGGGTTTAAGGTTTAGGGTTTAGGCTTGGAGTTTCGGGTTTCGGGTTCACCCTACCAAGTACTACTGAGCTACTGGGTGACAACCCAAGAAAAACGTAGGGTAACCCCTTCCCCGAGATCTAAGTCTAAGGGTGTCCCTTAGTATGGTCCCTGACCTTCTTTAAAGGCTTCTGAAGTAAGGGCCCTTGGTTTTATAGGGTATATAAGGGATTTTTAGGGGATCCCCCTTTAAGGGCCCGTACCAGGGGACCATGAAACTACCCCAAGACTTTACATGGTCCCCCAGTATGGTCCCTCACCTCCTTTGACGGGGCCGGTGATTTTTATAGGGTCTAGAAGGGGGAAATAAGGGTTCCGGGTTTAGGGTGTCGGGTAGGAAGGACGCTGAGATACTCCCTCGGATTGGCATGAGGGGGATCTTACTTCCAATGTCTTAGGAGGTGAGTCATAATCATGGTCTACCCCTCTGCCACAAACTGGCTGGTTCTTACTAGGGAATGAGGGAATGAGGGAATGAGGTACCCTATATCATCCCTTAAAGGGTACCCTAATTCCCTCATTCCCTACGAAGAACCAGGAGGTAAACCCAAAGCACTTTCCTGTTTATTCCTGGGCCCCGAAAACCCTAGACCCTCGACCCCCTCGCGCACATGTGGTTCGAGAAGCTTGCTGCCCTGCACCAATGGTTTGGCGTTCGGGTTTGGATTTTAGGGTTTAGGGTTTAGGGCTTGAGGTTTGCGATCCTATCGTCCAATCGCTGGCGGTTTAGGCCGGGAGCTTTGAAGTGGTTATGGGCCACGCATGCGTGGGTTCTAGGGGCACAGCCGTAGCTGCAAAGACCTTTCCCAAGAGCGACATGGAGCTTGTTGGCGAGGAGCTGCGAGCAGTGTTTCGGTTCCTTGCATGGAAGCCCCCAATGTTGTACTTTTTTGGAACCCCTGAACCCTTAACCTGAACCCTAAACCCCAATACACTGAAACCCCCCTAAAGCCCCTAAACCCTCCACGAAAGCTTCTAAACCCGGGGGCAGTCCGGTCATTGCAAAAGGGGTTGTGACAAGGTTTTACAAGAGGGCATATGGGCATTTCCCACAGTCGGGGTACCTCTTGTGTTAGAATAGAATCCCCTTAAAGCCCCCCAAATTTCGGAAACCCCCGTAGGAACAGTCCTTTCTTTTCTCCGGGGGGGGGGGGGGTTGTTCTATTGGGTTGAGGCACTTCTCCCCACAGGGCAACCCTAATTTAGAACCCCAAGCAGTAGATCCTGACCCTAAACCCTAAACCCTAAACCCTAAACCCCAAACCCCAAACCCTAAACCCTAAACCCTGACCCTTTTGAAAGGGAGAGCACGATGTTTTTCAAATCGGAGCGCCTTTTCTTTTGGGTTTAGGCTGAGGGCTAAGGGACCCTCAAGCCTGGGTTTGGGTTCTGGGCCTGTAAGGGTTTGGGGTTTAGGGTTTAGGGTGCAGAATTTCTGTTTCGGTTCCAGGTCTTGGTTTATGGTTTACGGGCTTACAGGTTTTTGTTGGGTTTATCGGGTTTGAGATGTGTTGCATCCAACTGATCTTGCACATGCCGCAGAGCGGATGAAGGTTCCCCAAACCCTAAACCCTAAACCCTAAACTCTAAACCCTAAACCCTAAACCCTAAACCCTGAACCCTGAACCCTGAACCCTAAACCCTAAACCCTGTTTTTTTTTCAGCGTCCTTAACCCCTCAAGCGGAGAGAGGAGGAATCCCTGGCCTCACTAGAGACCGGCTCGGCGCCCAGTTCATGTTGGGTTTAGGGTTTAGGGTTTAGGGTTTAGGGTTTAGGGTTTAGGGTTTAGGGTTTAGGGTTTAGGGTTTAGGGTTTAGGGTTTAGGGTTTAGGGTTCAGGGTTCAGGGTTTAGGGTTTAGGGTTTAGGTTTTAGTGTGTTCCTTTCGGGGAGGGGGCGGATTAAGGGCTAGGGTGAGGGTTTTGGGGCGTAGGATTTAGGGTCAAGTGTGCAGGGCTCTAAGGGATTTGAGGGTTTGAAGGTGATAGGGTTTTGAGAGCTCTGTACAGTTGAATTCTTTTGGGAGGGGGAGGACTCTGGAGTTTGAGGGACTGGGGCTTGGCAGGGTTTAGGATTTGGGCTTTAGGGCAGACTGGAGGATGGATCCTAAACCCTAAACCCTAAACCCTAAACCCTAAACCCTAAACCCTAAACCCTAAACCCTAAACCCTAAACCCTAAACCCTAGACGGTCATTTGCCTCTGCTTGCAGTGGATCCTCGGGGTGCAGAATGTCACTTGTGTTAGTAAGGTCGGGTGTTTTTTTTTAGGGTATTTCGCTTGGGGTGGATCCCAAGGGTGCAGAATGTCACTTGTGCTAGTAAAGTCGGTTGGCTTAGGGTTTTTTGTTCAGGCTTTTAGTATGAGGGGGTACTCCGTCACGTTGACATGGTGCGCGTTAATGTTCTGGCTTCCCTCATTGGCGTCCTTGTTGCTGTTGCCCTTGGGATGATTGGCTTCGAGTGGCTCGGACTCCAGCCCACAAAACCAGTCTAAACCTGACACCCTTACCCTCGATCTCCGCCACCCGCCCACTAAACCCTAATCCCTAAACCCTAAGCCCTGAACCCTGAACCCTAACCCTAAACACCTACCCTTTCTTTTGCAGGGCATGCTGATGCGCCCCTGGCACGCCGGACTCGCTTTTGTCAGCCACGGCTGATCTCAGGCGCAAACGGGTGGAGGGGTCAGGGTAATCCCAAACTACCCCACCCAGGGTCTTCAGCATTCGGGAGTTGGCCCTTGTGTAGGTGCAGTAAGGGGTTTAGGCAGGGCCATCCCCTACTATAGTTACTATAGTGTGCCCAGCATCTGGTTTGAGCACTGAAGACCTGTGGCATGCTTTCTGACAAAAGTTCACACCCTAACCGACTTGCCGCGCCCGATGAACTACAGAGGCAGGGCCGGGTCAGACAACTCCAACAAAGACAGCACAGCAAGCAGGCCTTCTTCTCCTGCTTGGCACCTCGATAGCGGCGTGGAGGACACAGAGATCCAGTCAAACCCTAACCCTAAACCCCAAACCCTAAACCCTAAACCCTACAAGCCCTACAAAGCCTACACAAAATGCCATACAAGTCTGACACATTCCCTCCCTACGGTCCCTGCAAGGAGCCTGCAGAACTGAAACTGCGCAGGGAACGTTCAATCCCTAAGCCGTTCATGGGCGGGTTTAGGGTTTAGGGTTCAGGGTTTAGGGTTTAGGGTTTGGGGCTTAGGGCGTTTAGGGTTGAGAGGTTAGGGTTGAGGGTTTACGGTTTAAGGTCAAAACCCTAGCATTTGGGGTTCGGGGGGTTTGGGGTCAAAGCCAGGGTTTTGGGTTTAGGTTTAGGATCGATGTGGGGTGATCGACAGTACGTGCCCACTCGGGTGGAAGGCCGAACAGTAAAACCCTAAGCTCTGAAACCTAGCACCCTAAACCCTGAATCTCTATGCACCCCGAAACCCTGAACCCCTAAACCCAAAACCCCTTAAACCCCCAAACCCCCAAACTCCCAAACCCCCAAACCCCCAAACTCCCAAACGCCCAAACCCCCAAACTCCCAAACCCCCAAACCCCCAAACCCCCAAACCCCCAAACTCCCAAACGCCCAAACCCCCAAACCCCCAAACCCCCAACCCCCAAACCCCCAAACTCCCAAACGCCCCAAACCCCCAAACCCCCAAACCCCCAAACCCCCGAACTCCCGAACCTCCCAAACTCCCAAACCCCCAAACCCCCCAACCCCCAAACCCCCACCCCCAAACCAAACCCCCGAACTCCCAAACTCCCAAACCCCCAAACCCCCAAACCCCCAAACCCCCAAACCCCCAAACCCCCAAACCCCCAAACCCCCAAACTCCCAAACTCCCAACAAACCCTAAACCCTAAGCCGTAAACTCCCAAACTCCCAAAGCCTGAGCCGGAAGATTCCTGCAGGATTGGCGGCAAGACGAGTGCTGGGCACCTAGGTCTCAGCATTCGCGACAGACAGGACTGTTCTAAATTAGGGGTTTAGGGTTTAGAGTTAGGGGGTTTGGAGTTCAGGGCTTCGAGGTTCCGAAAAATGTTGCCCATTTACAATTGGAACGTGCTGCCATCTTGGGGGGGAGTGGGGGTGGGGGGGGGGGGGGGGTGACAGGATGGCCCGAAGACGTGGATTTCGTAGCCAGCGGCTCCCAAAGCATCAGGGTTTAGGGTTTAAGGGCTTTAGGGTTTTCGGCAACCGGGAACGCTGAGGCGCCAACCACCGTCCTTGGAAAGCAGTTCTCAAGTTACAGGTCAAGCGGTGACTAAACTCGGCATATGAAGTAGGGCTTTTATTTCTGCTATGTTGGATATACGGCCAGTCCTCAAAATGATGGTCCCTGTTTTGGGTACCCTAAGTAGTAAGGGGCCACTTTACAAAAGTAACCTTCAAAAGGGCACCCCAATTTACATATGGTTTCTTGCAAGTCTTGAAGATTACCCCTAGAGACTAAACCTAAATTCAAGCGCTAAGGCCTAGGTCCCAGGCCTCGGGTTACCGTTACTAAAGTTTAGAGCACCGTTGATAAAAGCAAAGGAGCTGGAACTGAGGTTTAGGGAGTTTAGGGTTTGGGGTTTAGGAACCCTAAACCCTAAACCCTCAAACTACAGCAATGTCGTGAATTGCGTGGGGCGGGGGGGGGAGGGGGGGCAGCTGCTCGACATCCGTGGGTGCGCTTCAGAATTCGGGCCTCTAAACCCCGAACCACAACCTTGGGCCCTGATTAGAAAGCATCAGCTGTTGTACAGGGTTTAGTGATTAGGGTTAGGGTTTACAGGTTTCTCTAAGTCTGTGTCAACCTCGAACCCTGAACCCCGAACACACGAACCCTAAACCCTAAACCCTAAACCCTAAACCCTAAACCCTAAACCCTGAACCCAAGTGCGCTTCGAAGCACCCCGAGGTTGCCCCGAACACGCTCCCAGCGAAGCCCGCACGGGGGCCTACAGAGAGCGAGCCCGTGGGTTTTGGGGTCTAGGGGTT
>CAJNDS010000529.1:71215-78715 GCA_905221605.1 Symbiodinium natans
CTTTAGGGTTTAGGGTTTAGGGTTTAGGGTGTAGGGCTTTAGAGTCTAGAGGACTGACCACGTAGAGGTTTCGAGAAGCCAGGGCTGGGCTGCTTGCGCACTTGAGGAGGTCGAGATTTAGGGTTTAGGGTTTAGGGTTTAGGGTTTAGGGTTAGGGTTTAGGGTTTAGGGTTTAGGGTTTAGGGTTTAGGGTTTAGGGTTTAGGGCTTGAAAGGAGAGTGAGGATGTGAATTCTCATGAGACCCTGTTCCCCCCCTGCTATCCAACAGTAGTGTCTTTTCGTGCGTAGAGTTTATAGGGTTGTTTAGTATTTCGGGTTTGAAGTTTAGGGTTTTGGCGAGGCTAATCAAACTAGCCAAGAGGAAAAGCTCTGTAGTCCCAAGACCCTTTATACAATGGTTGCTTGAAGGTTCACGGGTAGTTCGTGAGGCTGTACGTACGCGAAATCAAGACGGTCACCTGTTGTAGCTATAGCCCCAAGCGCAATGCCAGTGCAACTACTCATGAACCGCAAAGGTTGCTTTGGGCCTTAGACACGACAAACCTTAACCCCTGAGGGTCCTAAACCCTAAACCCTAAACCCTAAACCCTGAGAGTCCTTCGCAAAATGCACGTGTCGCAGCGGACCAAGAGAGGAGGCCCTGGCGCAGCCAAGGCGGCATGGAAGAAGAAGACCCCTCTCCAAAGTGAGGGCTGAGTTTGGGCTTAAGGATTCAGGGTTAAGAGTGTGGGTTTAGGGTTAAAGACTTGGGGTTTAGAGTTAAGGATTTAGGGTTTAGGGTTAAGGATTCAGGGTTTAGAGCTTGGGGTTTAGGATTTAGGGTTCAGAGTTTTTTTAAGGTTTTGATGTTTTAGGGTTCAGAGTTTGGGTTTTGGCATTTTTGGGTCTTGTCTTGCTTGGGGTTCTGGGGAGCTGGATGCGCTACGTTTAGGACAAGTTGTTTGGGCCTTCAGGGTTTTTAGGGTGCAGGGCCTTGTATCAGCAGACGATGGCTTTGATAAAGAAAGACTTCGAACCAGCGGCGAAAACCGGAAAAGATCACGCTTAGGGTTTAGGGTTTAGGGTGGTTCTTCAGCAACTAGTGGTGTGCCCCTCTTGTTGACGTTTTTGTGCCAGGGCTTCTGTATGAACCCACGGAAGACACCCTTGCAGCGACATCCCTGCTTGGCTACCTTGGCACGGCATAGGTTCTGTGCCGTGCAGAGAACTGTTTTTTAGGGTTTAGGGCTTAGGGCTTAGGGTTTAGGGTTTAGGGTTCACTGTTCTGGTTTGAGAAACTGGTGTGTTTTGTCAATGCCCTGAAGCGGAAATCCTAAACCCAATACGCTTTCTCCCTTTCTCACTGCCCCTCTCCCTCTCTTCCCTCTCTCAACTTTAAGCCTAAACCCAAAATTCTCTCCCTGAACCCTGAACCCTAAACCCTAAGCCCTAAACCCTAAGCCCTAAACCCTAAACCCTACACCCTAAACCCTACACCCTAAACCCTAAACCCTAAACCCTACACCCTAAACCCTGAACCCTGAACCCTGAACCCTAAACCTCCCTCCCTCCCTCCCTCCAAGCCATGGCTAGGGTGGCAGTGCTGCCGTTCTACACGGCCCTGTCTTCTACAAGCGGCCCTTGATCAGGCAGGGCCTTACAGGCTGCTTTCGGGTTTCGGGTTTAGGGTTTAGGGTGTGGGGTTTAGGGTTTGGGGTTTAGGGTGTAGGGTTTGGGGTTTTAGGGGATTCTTGGGAATATGTTTTTTTTTTAATCTTCGAGTACTTTAATTCCTAAGAAACAGCTAACATTACCAATTTTTGCTAGGGTTTCAAGTTCAGTGAGGTTTCGGGGTTTAGGGCTCAGCCAGGCTTGGTTCAGGGCTCAGGTTTAGGGTTCAGGGCTGAGGGTTTAGGGTTGCCAAGACCACAGCTGTTGAGCTCGAAGTACAACCTGCCAAGCGCTATGGAGCCCTAAAGTCAGCGCCCTTCCCTAAACCCTACACCCTAAACCCGAAACCCTAAGCCCGAAACCCTAAACCCTAAACCCGAAACCCTACAGTTTGGAGTTTGGGTTCATTCCACCCAGCCACAAAGGTTCAGGGTGCGGTGGGTTCAAGATTCGGGTTTAGGGTTGAGGGTTAGTGTTCAGGGTTTGGGGTTTTTCGGGTCCTTCTTTGCCATCTGCAACATCCAGGAGTTCTAACATCTATTGCGCGGGGTTGGCTCAAAGGGCTCAGACCACGATCCCCCCACAATCCCCCCCCCCCCCAAAACCCCAAAACCCTAAACCCTAAATCCAACCAACTCTGCAACAGGATACCTCACACAGCGCTGCTTCTGCCGGATGAGGGTCTACAGCAGGGAGCTCGGCCCAAAAGAGACCTCTGATTGGGTTGGCCTTTAGGGTTTAGGCCTTAGGTGTTCAGGGTGCCTGTTTACCTTTACCCCTTGTTTGGTTTAGGGTTTAGGGTTTGGTGTTTACGGTTTAGGGTTCAGGGTTGAGGGAGTGCTGGGTTCCCTTGCAACCCCCTTTCCTTCGGAGGTTGGGGCAAGAGGACAGCCCTAGGCCAAGAGCTTCACACGGAGCCCAATGCGTAAGGATCTCCCCTGTAGTAGAGTATGTAGGCTTTTCATTCTGAACTCAGGTTCATGTCTCCAAGCCCTAAATCCCAAACCCCTAAAACCTACACCCTAAACCCGAAACCCCAAACCCTACACCCTACACCCTAAACCCCACACCCCAACCCCAAACCCTGAACCCTAAAGCCAACACCCTAAGCAAAGCATGGGGTTCCTCAGCATCCCTCCCAGGCAGCGTGTTCGGCAGTATGTGGAGGAACATGGTGCCTGCCCCAGCTTCGGACCTCGACAGGGTCTGGGGCGGGAAAGGCTGAAAACGACTTGAAGGTTCGTGGGTTTAGGGTTTAGGGTTTAGGGTTTAGGGTTTAGGGTTTAGGGTTTAGGGTTTAGGTTTTCGGCTTTCGGGTTTAGGGTTTGGGGCTTAGGGTTTGGGGCATCGGGCTCCAGTGTAAGAACAGTTGGGGTGCTGTGGAAGGTTCAGGGGTCCTTTGAGAGTCGGTTGCTGGCACTCCAAACAAAGCTCCTACCCACGCACCCCAGTTGGTCAACCATGTTGGACATAGCATGAAATTTCCTGAGCTAGGATACCCTGTAACCTAAGCTCTTTCAAAAGAGCTTCAGCAAGGAGAATTCCCGGTCCTTTCTGGCACCCTAAACCTGAGACCCCAAGCCCTAAACCCTAAACCCTAAACCCTAAACCCTAAACCCTAAACCCTAAACCCTAAACCCTAAACCCTGAATTGATCAATATAACAGAGCTGGTCCGTACCAAGATTGCACCACTTGACTGAAGAGGCCCCCTGCAGCTTGGGACTACGGATGGCGAGGTGGGTCCTTGGACGGATTTGGGGAGGTTTGGAGTTTCGGGGTTTCGGGCTGGGGGTTTTAGGGGTTTAGGGTTGAGGGTTCAGGGTTTAGGGTTCAGGGTTCAGATGTGGGTTTAGGGTTCACGCCTCATGTTTCGATGACCTGGCCCTGTGAGGCAGAACAGCTGCTTCTCCTGGCGCTTGCACTGCTGCAGGAGCAAAGGAGCGTGGCGCCCACTTAAACGGCAAATCGCGAAAACCTGCAAGCCAAAGTCCAGCCTCGAAACCTAGGGATGACTAGGGTTTAGGGTTTAGGGTTTAGGGTTTAGGGTTTAGGGTTTAGGGTTTAGGGTTTAGGGTTTAGGGTTCAGGGTTCAGGGTTCAGGGTTCAGGGTTCAGGGTTCAGGGTTTAGCGCTCCCCGTGCCTCAGTAGTCGAGCAAGGGAGCTTGGACCTTTGGTGGGGCAGCGTAATCACAAGCCCCAAAGTCTCCCCTGGAACCTGGACCAAACCCTAGGGTTTAGGGTTTTGGGGTTTTGGGGTTTTCGGGTTTAGGGGTTTAGGCGTTTAGGCGTTTAGGGGTTTAGGGGTTTAGGGGTTTAGGGGTTTAGGGGTTTAGGGGTTTAGGGGTTTAGGGGTTTATGGGGTCAAGGTCTAGGGGCTCTGGGTTTGGGATTTGGGGGTTTAGGGTTGAGGGCCTGGGCTTTAAGGGAGCTGCCCCCAAGAGATTCTCTTCCTCAATATCGAAGTCTCGGCTCTTGCTGATCAGCACCTTTGGTCTGGTAGAGCCACCTTCTCTAGGCAGGCCCTTGAGCTATGTCATATGGATGTTATGTATTCTGTATTCTGAGCATGTTTCGGAAACTTTCGGAGTGTTCCAAGATTCCAAGAGCCACCTAAACCCTAGAAAACCTAAAACCCTAAAACAAGATTCCAAGAGCCACCTAAACCCTAGAAAACCTAAAACCCTAAAACATCCTAAAACCGAAGCCCTAAAGCTCCGAAACCCCTAAACCCTAACCCTAAACCCTACACCCTAAACCCTACACCCTAAACCCAAAACCCTGAACCCTAAACCCTGCGTGTCATGTTTGCCTGAAGGAATTACTCCGTGTCCGCCTTCCAAACATGGCTGGACGCCGTTGCGGCGGAAGAGCCGCCGCTCGCCCTGCAGATATCCGAAAGGCCGCATCCGAATGTGCTCCTGCACTCTGTCTGTAGGGTTTAGGGTTTAGGGTTCAGGGTTCAGGGTTTAGGGCTCAGGGCTTAGGATAGGCCCGAATCTAAACCCCAAATGGGGTTTGCGAAAACCGGGGTTCCCAAAGTACATGCCACTCTTAAAAACACCGCGCAAGAATCCCTGCTACAGAAACCCCTCAACCCTAAAGCCTAGCCCGAAAGCCTCATCCCCCTCTTTTTGGATTCTCCCCGTACGAGTTCAATGGCATTCAATGGCGCTGCTTTGGCTTGCTTTACTCAGGCTTTTCTCTGGCCAGTAGACCTTTCTGGGGTTTAGGGGTTTAGGGTTTAGGGTTTAGGCTTTAGGGCTTAGGGCTCCTGATGGAGGGCTTGTCAAGGTTTACGCCCTGTAACCCCGTCTTTAGGGCCGCATTCTTGACAATGCTGCGATAAGAATCCCTAAACCCCAAACCCAAACCCTGAACCCTAAACCCTAAACCCTAAACCCTGAACCCTGACTGAACCCTGAACCCCAAACCCCAAACCCCGAACCCCAAACCCTAAACCCTAAACCCAAAAATGCCCCCAAAGCCCGAAAGAGAGTAGAGACCCCCCAAGAGCCCTACTTTGCTTTGCAGGCAGCAGGCCATTCTGGACCTGACCTCAGAGACGATGTTGGGGAGGTTTTACGATTTAGGGTTTAGGGTTTCGGTTTAGAGTTTAGGGTTTAGGGTTGAGGGTTTAGGGTTTAGGGTTTAGGGTTTATATAGGGTGTTGGTCCGGAGGGGGTGCGGGATGTCGGCTTGAGTGGTGGGGTGGCAGTTGGGCGGGAGGGTCCAGGGTTCATACCCTAAGCCCTAAACCCTTGTAGGGTTAGGGTTTAGGGTTTAAGGTTTAGCGCTTAGGGTTTTGGGTTTTAGGCTCCGCATTTTTGGGGCAAATGCTCGGAGAGGCTAATGTGACTCAGAAGGGGGGCGGCATCCAATCCCTAGATCCCATGAGCCTCCTAAATCCTGAACCCTCAACCCTGAACCTTGAACCCCAAACCCTGAGCCCCCAAACAGTTCAAGCCTGAAAAGTCACTCTCACAACCTAAAGCCCATACACATGCAGATGTCCAGTACATCTTCCTGAGGGTCATATTTCGGGTTCAGGGGTTCTGGGATTGTGGCCTTTGGGTTTGGGGTTTAGGGTTTGTGGGCACTGTGGCGCCCGCACAGTTGCGCTCCCAACACAAAGCTGCCATGCTCACGAATAGTATCTGTTGAGTCCGAGGTGAGCCCGACCATTGCAACCTCAATTTGCGGCGGCGAATACCCGATGTTAAACCAGCCCATAGTCCTAAACCCGAAATGAAGACGGATGGGGACATTAGGGTTTAGGGTTTAGGGTTTAGGGTTTAGGCTTTAAGGTTTCGCCCCACAGTTTTCTCCCTAAACCTGAGTAGACCATGAAGCTTTTTAGAGTTGCTTGGAGGGCCCCCTAACCCCTAAAGTCCACAGGCACTAGGAGCCAGAGTCGGCCCTGTTGCCCTGTGTTGAGGGTTTGGGTTCCCTCTTAAGTCCCATCTTACCCACATTAGGGTTAGGGTTTAGGGTTTAGGGTTTAGGGTTTGGGGTTTAGGGTTTAGGGTTTAGGGTTTAGGGTTTAGGGTTTAGGGTTTAGGGTTTAGGGTTTAGGGTTTAGGGTTTAGGGTTTAGGGGCCCCTCTTAAGCCCTTCTAAACCCACAAAAGGGTCGAGTGCCAAGCGTTCGTCCCGAAACACAGCAGAACGGCCAAGGCCGGCACAACAGTGGAATCGGCCCAACACCAGGCCACACAAGCCATTCAAGGGGCATCCTTAGGTTGAGGGTTTCCGGGACTTCGGGTTTAGGGTTTTGGGGGCTGAGGGTTTAGGGATTAGGGTTGAGGGTTAGGGCTTAGGGTTTAGGGTTTAGGGTTTTGGGTTTAGGGTTTAGGGTTGAAGTCTTGGGTCTCGGTCAGGCTTAGGGGGTAGCAGCACTTGGCACCCAGAAGCCACGTTGACACTGAGAGTGGACATTGCCACCCAACTCTGCCAAGCATGTAGGGTTTAGGGTTTAGGCTTTAGGCTTTAGGGTTCAGGGTTTGGGGTTTAGGGTTTAGGGTTTTTGGTTTGGGGAACCTTAGGGGCTTGTAGAGTGTAGGTAGGGTTTGGGACTTTAATGGTTAAGGTTCAGGGGTGAGGGCTATGGGATCAGCTAGTGCCCTGCACCCCGAAACACCCTAAACCCTAAACCCTAAACCCCTGTTCAGATGTCCTTGTTGCGCGACGCCCTGCTGGCCCTGGCCCCTCCCTCCAGCCAAGCGGAGGCCTTCAGGGCCTTCAGGGGCTTTGCGTTCAACCAGTAGACATTGAGACCCAGAAGGGAGTATACGGTAGGTTACTTTAGATCCGAAGTACTCCTTCTCAAGCTTCTTGGCATAGTTCGGGACTGGCTTTTGGGGTTGAGGGTTCAGGGTTAATGGTTCAGTAGGGTTGAGGGTTTAGGACTCGTTGTGGGCCCGAGACTGAACTTTAGAAGCTACGTCCTGTACGTTCCCTTGGACCTTCAGGTCGACAAGTGGCCTTGAATTTACTTTTTAGGCTCGCGGTGTCTTCTTGCACGAGATGTCAGCCCCAATTCCCAAACGTAGGCAGAGAATGTTTCAGCGCGTTGACAGCTGGCAAGCAGATAAACATTTTGGGGTCCAAACGAACCCTAAAAGAATCCCTATTCCGGACAGTTCGTAACGAGGGGAACATCCCAAGTTACAGCAGTATAGGGTATATGGCCCTAAGGCAGCTCGGCTTCCACAAACCCTTAACCCTAAACTCTCTTGTCGCACCTTGGCCCCGCCGGCCAGCAAGATTCTCAAAAGCTCGTCGTTTGGGCATAGGTCATTTGAGGCGAGGTTGATGGACCACTGGCAGCGAGGGTCTCGGGTTTAGGGTT
>CAJNDS010000529.1:83715-118319 GCA_905221605.1 Symbiodinium natans
CACAGCAGCAATGGACCTAGCAGATAATGTAGGGGTCGAAAAACTACTAATAATATTCCCTTAGAGTCCCTTTATAATTAAACCCCCCAAAAAAACCTATTCTAGTTTTTCAGCCCCCCGTATTAATTATGGCAGGACGGCGAAGACGCTGCCCGTCGCAAGAATCATTGGTGACGGCCATGCTTTGTATTTCCACAGTGTAAAGACACGGCATGTCCTCAATCTTATCCAAAAATCCCCAATAAAAACTCAGACCCTAAACCCCACACCCTACAAACCCTAAACCCTGAACCGAACCCGATTCTTTTCTGGATTTCTTTCCGGGGTGTGGGTTGGGATGTTCTCCCTTTGTACTAACAGTCCTTAATAGGGAAAATATCATCGGGTCATATTAGGGGGCACTATATGATCCATATTAAGGATTGCTACTATGAGGGGGAGCATCCCACGGTGTGGGGTTCAGGACTTCAGAAACCCTAAACCCTAATTAGACCCTAAACCCTAAACCCTTAACCCTTAACCCGTAACCCTTAAACCCTAAACCCTAAACCCTATACCCTAAACCCTAAACCCTAACCCTAAACCCTTCTGCGCTCCGAAGGCGCCACCCTTGGTTGACACCACGGCACTGGCTGCTGGCAAGGACCCTGTTAGGGGGTTTAGGGTTTTAGGCTTAGGGTTTAGGGTTTAAGGATTCAGGGTTTTAGGGTCTAGGGTTTAAGGTTTTCCGGGTTCAGGGTCTTAGGGTTTAGGGTTTTAGGGTTCAGTTTTGTGTTTGAGGGTTTAGAGTTTTTGGGTTTGTGGGCTTTAGGGGTCCGCGTTACTGGGTTGCTTTGGAAATCAATGCCGAGATCGTTCTAGGACCTGCGACCCTCTCAACCCTCTAAGCCTGTAAACCCCAAAGCCCTCACACCCTGTAATTAACCACTTTGAACCCCGTACCCCCTATCAACCCTATAAATCTTATAAACTATCTAAACCGTATACACCCTACGAACCTCCTTAACCCTGGAATTCCAACCCTTTGAAAACCCCACACGCCCGAGAAAACCTCAAAGAACTCTCCGAAATCAGGAGCGCCGCCTTCTCCTGCGGGCGCGGCTCTGAGCACGTTGTTTGGCGACAGCAGGGACCCCAAAAGAGACCCCCAAATAGTAGGATCCCCTTAAGTACAGGACTCCAGTAAGGTACCCCTAGTTTCGGAGAGTGCCAAGTCAGGGTGGGTATAAGGGGATTTAGCGGGTGTAATGACTGCGGGGCTTTGTAGGGTTGCGAGGATGTTTTTTAGGATGTTTAGGGTTTGGTGATGGGGCTTGTGGGTGATAGAGTCATAGGGGCTTGGTGCTTGGGCTCAAAGGTTTTAGGGCCTTAGGGTTCAGGATGTAGGGTTAGGTTGCAGAATATAGGATTTTCTGAGTTTGGGGTTTGAGGGTTTAAGGGTTTCGGGGAGGAGTCTAAAGGGCTTCGGGGTTTGACCTGATATAAGGGGTAGAGAAAGGGGGTACCCTTTTAAGGGCCCATACTACTACTAATTGCTTAAGAACCCCCAAAAAAAGTCAAAATATTCTTCCTTATTAAGGGCTTTATAAGGATTATGATTTGTTATTCTTTTGGGGGTTCTTAAAGAAATAGTAAACGAAGGGACCATGTGACTGCCCTTAGATTTGAGGTTGTAGGGTCTCGGGCTCACGGATGGCAGTTTAGAGTCTTAGAGGCTTGAGGTGGACAGTTTCGGGCTCCTGGGGGGTTGAGGGGTGACGGGTGAGGGTATAGGGTTTAGGGTTTAGGGTTTAGGGTTTAGGGTTTAGGGTTTAGGGTTTAGGGTTTCGGGTTTAGGGTTTAGGGTTTAGGGTTTAGATGGCTTCGGGGTCAAGACTGGGGCAGCAGGAATCTAAACCCCAAACTTTCAACCCCAAACCCTGAACCCCCGCTGTCATCTTCACGAAGTGCCCTCAGGCCGCGGAGCGCGACTATAGCGCCGGCGAGGAGCTGTTTCTCTGGCCCCTCCGACCGGACAATGTGTCTAGGTTCAGGGTTCAGGGTTTAGGGTTTAGGGTTTACGATTTATGGTTTATGGTTTGTGGTTTAGGGTTTAGGTGTTTATTGATTGGGGTTGAGTGTTTATAGGGTTTAGGTGCCTCCTCCGCCCCAGCGCCGGATAACCCCGAGACCCCCTAACCTAAACCCCCCAAAACCCAAAAAACCCTAAACCCAAAACCCCAACCTAAACCCTCAACCCTGTGGGGTGCGGGGGCGTTCAGGGTGGTCGGTTCGCGGTTGGGGGGGGGGGGGGGGACCCTAAACCCTAAACCCTAAACGGAGTTCGACTTCAGAGGCTACTCGGCGTTGTGAGTTTGAGGGGGGACATGACATCTCGGGCCAGACATGGCTCTGGGCGGATGCATGTTGCAACCTTTGCTGTGCTTTAGGGTTTAGGGTTTAGGGTTTTGGGTTTCGGGTTTAGGGTTTAGGGTTTAGGGTTTTGTAAATATGTGTTCCTTTTTTTGTGGGATTTGTTTTTTCTTTTTTCTTTTGGGGGGGGGGGGGGGGCGGGGGGTTGTTAGTATCAGAACCATTCTAAGCTAGGAATATCCTTCGAAAACCATAAGGCCGGACCCGGACTCCCCCTGCGCATCTAAAGCCACTGAAGGTCCGGCAGGCTGTCCGACAGCGAGCGCGATTCTCAGGGCAACCTGCTTCCCGCTTTCACCCTACCTATACCAACCGTACCCTAGCTAGCCTCCCCCCGACAGAGTCACAAAAAGCAAGTCCAAACAGAGCCTAATGGGGCTGATTTGGGCCTTATTTTAGGTGGGGATGTTTCTGGTGGTCCGTCCTCAAGCGCCCTGAGCCTTTTTTGGTGAGGGTTGCGAAGTTTTTTGCGACGAGGTTATGTTGCGGTCTACAGATGCTGTTTTTTTCTTCTCCAGAGCGTCGCGGGCTTTGGGCGTGGGATGTTCCCCCTTCAAGTATTCGTAGGGATTGAAGACGGGCGGAGACATTATGTTTATAATCATGGCGTACTGTCAGAATTGTTGCTCACACCCAGAACATTCTAAGTTGTTGAATCTTGTCGGTTTTGTGCTGATCCAGGGACTCTGCCTTGGGCCTCTAAAATGGCACCCTTGAGTTTGGGCCTCTTTTTTCAGATCCCTAAGGTAATATAAACCCTAAACCCTAAACCCTAAACCCTAAAGACCATATTGAGGGAGGCCTTAAGGGTTACAACCTTTGGGGGTTTCGAGCCTCAATCCCAATTGAGCTTAGAGGTTGAGGGGGCGAATGGTGAGCTTGCGACATGTAAGACATCTTTGGAACCTTTTCGTAGCTAACCTTCCTTGCCTTTGTCATAGTTGGGTACCATTTACATTTTCAGAGTGCTTAAACCCAATAAGGAATTTAAAAACATCCCAACCATGAACTAGTTACCCGGTTTAGGGCTTAGGTTTTTCTTGAGGGTTTAGAGGCTGGGCTTTGGGGTTTAGGGTTTAGGGGAAGATGAGACAAGTATTGGGACACGTTGCTGGACGTGGGGAAATTCCAAAAAAGCGAAGTCCGTAAGCCCTGAATCGAAGAACAAATGTTAAACCCCTTTTCCTTAAACGATGAGCACTGACTCCTACATAAGCCCTCCGCCCTGAGCCATATACCCCAACCCTGAATCCTGCAGCCCTAAACCCTGAATCTTGACACCCTAAGCCCTAGAATCCTTCAACCCTAAGCCCTAGAATCCTTCAACCCTAAGCCCTAGAATCCTTCAACCCTAAGCCCTAGAATCCTTCAACCCTAAGCCCTAGACCCGAAACCCTAAACCCTAAACCCTAAACCCTAAACCCTAAACCCTAAACCCTAAACCCTAAACCCTAAACCCGACCCGCCGTCCCTGGCCCAGGCTCGTGCTGCGGGGCCTCTCCAGGCCGGCCGGTGGCTTCGAGCGCACGGCCGTACTCCATCGTACCTTAGGGTTTAGGGTTTAGGGTTTAGGGTTTAGGGTTAGGGTTTAGGGTAAAACCTAAAAACCCTAATCGCCCTGTTCTACGACCCTTGAGTACTTACCCTTTTCCATTTTTGCGGGGTCAAGGTTCCCTTGTAACCAACCCAAAAAAAGGGTGCCCTCACTGTTTTTTCCTGACTGGGCTACCAAGGGGTTAGAGCTTTTGGAACCTTAAGCCCTCAAACCCACATACCCTACGGCCCTAGCCTCTATATCCCTTAGCCCTAGTGCCCAGAAGCTCCTTTGATGTCGGGTTGCCGCTCACGGGCTTAGGCTTGCGATGATCTCGACCCTAAAGGCCCCCTTCAACCACAAACCCTTCATAACTTAGTTCGCCCTGAATTCCCCTGAACCCTAAACCCTAAACCCTACAGCCTAAACCAATGTGTGCGTGTATGCCCCGACCGCAGGTTGAGCAACGCCTCGGCCGTTAAGAACCCCACGGGCATCGGTGGCAAGGCCTGCCCACACCCCATGCAGGGTTTAGGGTTTAGGGTTCGGCAGTCCGGGTCGAGCAGTTTTATGGTTAAGTTTTATTTACGGCTCTGATATAGCGCCCACGCACCCAGAGAATCCCACAACATTGAGAAAGCAAAAAACGGCCAAATTTTGAAAAGAAACAAACTGCCTTATTCTGAACATAAAGCGGCCTTATTCTGAAAATAAAGCGGCCTTATTCTGAAAATAAAGCAGCCTTATTCTGACATTCAATTAGCCTTTGGCCTGATTTTGGCCAAATTATGAAAATTAAGCGGCCTTACTGTGAAAATAAAGCGGCCAATTCTGAAAATAAGGCGGCCTTATTCTGAAAATGAAGCGGCCTTTTTTCTGAAAATAAAGCGGCCTGATTCTGAACTTTCAATAAGGTTTAAATATTTATGGTAGACAGGGCTAAGGGTTTAGCATCTTAAACCCTACAGTTTGCCTAAACCCTACTCTCCCAATCCAAGGGTTTGGGGCTTCGGGTTTGCATGGGGTTTGGAGTTTGGGGTTTAGGGTTTAGGGTTTAGGGTTTAGGGTTTAGGGTTTAGGCCACGCAAGGCCTGAACCTAAACCCGCCAAACCCTGAGACTTGCACCGCTACGCAGGTCCGGACCCCGGAGAACTGGTGAGGTGCCCGGCAGGGCGCAGGGTGCATTCGGTTTTTGGGGTTTAGGGTTTCGGGTGTAGGGTTTTAGGGTTTAGGGTTTAGGGCTTAGGGTTTAGGGTTTAGGGTTTAGGGCTCATAGGATTCAGGGTTGGTTTACGCGGTTCAGGCTTTGCAGGGTGGGATGGCTTCGCTATGTTGAGGGATGTATGTGAGCTGATCCGATTCAGAGCTTGAGGCTATTAGATTCCCGAACTTCGGGGTTTAACACGGAGTCCTTGAATTCAAACACAACACAGAATCTCTTTTCCGGGAGGCGTGGGGAGGTCGGGGTCCCTCACTCTTGGCCGAGGAACACCAACCCCCGCACGCCGAACTTCAAGGAGTTTCGGAAGTTCAACTGTGCGCCAGGGGTTTAGGGTTTAGGCTTTAGGGTTTAGGGTTTAGGGTGTTGGGTTCAGGGGTTTAGAGTTTCGGGTTGAAGACGAAATCCTAAAGCCTGAGTGCAACGCGAACTATAGAAGGCCTGGCTTTGCTTTTAGGATTTGGTGGTTTTAGGGCTTTGGAGGGGGGGGGGGTTCGGGGCAGGTAGACACGCAGAAACATTTCTCTGGGTTATATGTAAATAACTACATAACAAATGTTAAAACGAATATGTTCCTTAAAACGGCTCCAGCCCGGGCCTGGTGTACCATAGGGGGCCTTAATGACTAGAATCGGATTTGGGGAGCTGTTGTAGTATAACTTTATAGACTAAAACCCTAAACCCTAAACCCTAAGGGAATACTATTAGTACTTCTTCCGACCCCTATATGACCTACCCGTGAGATTACTGTTTTGGCACTCGGGGTTGCGGCCTGAGGCCTCTGGGCTCAAAGTGGCCCCCTTTAGGGTTCAGGGTTTAGGGTTTAGGGTTTAGGGTTTAGGGTTTAGGGTTTATGGCAAATTCTGGTTTTTTGAAGGCCCCCCATCTTCGGAAAGGGGTCGCGACAATTGTTTTGCACATATTTGGGGGGGTAACATCGTGGGCCTAACCCCACACCCAAACCCCTGAACCCCAAACCCTGCGCCCTAAACAGTGAGCCCAATGGTTTCATGGCACCCGTTTTTCCTCCGTTGAGCTCTAAGAAATCCTGCCTAAACCCCTAAAGCCCGTCTAGCCTCTACATCCCCCCCTGAGTCCCACCATGCCAAGATCTCAAAAATAGGGTCTTAGGGTTCAGTAAGGGCTTAGCCCGCACAGAGAAGAGCAAAACACACAGACACACACACACACACACACAGAGCAAAAATGAAAAATCTACCCTTGAAACCCTCTAAACCCTAGACCCTAAACCCTAAACCCCTTAAACGCTTTGTCTGAATGGCAGATAATGGCAGCTCCCCAGGTACGTCCCAGGAGGCTTTTGAGGTGAGGCTGAGCAAAAAGGGCTGGCCGGCGGCCGAGTGGCTTTTGGGTGTGAGGCTTGCGGGTTAGGGGTTGAGGATTTAGGGGTTGAGGGTTTAGGAGGGTTTAGGGTTTAGGGTTTAGGGTTTAGGGTTTAGGGTTTAGGGTTTAGGGTTTAGGGTTTAGGGTTTAGGGTTGGTTTATCTCTACGTTCATGTTTCTTTTTGGCCTCGGGGGGTCGGGGGGTGTTGGGGGGGGGAGAACTTACCGCTCAACTTGGGATGCCCCCCCCCCCCCCCTACACTAACAGTCCTTAATGGGGATTATAATGGGGGGCTATACAATCCCTATTAAGGACTGTCAGTATAAGGGGGAACATCCCAACCCTGAACCGTAAATCCTGAAACCTTAAATCCTGAAACCTTGGCGGCCTCATTCCCTGAAACCCGATCCTTAATCGGCCCCCAAGAAACCACAACACCCCTCAACACCCCTCAAATAGTCTAGGGGTCGGAGTAGTTACGAATGTTCTTCCCTCGTGTGGTCCATATATAAGTACACTAATACCCCCCCCCCCCCCCCCAAAAAAAAAAAAAACCTATTCCGATTGTTAAGGCCCCTATGGTACACGGGCCTGGGCCTAGACTTTCAGAGCCCTTTAAGGAAGGTGAAGAACCTCCGAGAACCCTGGCTGTAGTTGTTAAGACCCCTAGAGCAAGCGATTCCGGAGCTGAGGCCTAAACTCTAAACCCTAAACCCTAAACCCTATACCCTAAACCCTAACCCTAAACCCTAAACCCTAAACCCTAAACCCTAAACCCTAAACCCCTGGAGCTGAGGCCGATGCGAAGCTTCGTCAGATGCTATCGTGTGGCCTGGCTGCTGCTCAACAACTGGTACTCTCCGAAGGCAAGATGTGGGGGTTTAGGGTTGAGGGTTGAGGGTTGAGGGTTATAGACCTTAAATAAGGATCCCAAAACCAGGTACCCCTTACTTTCGGAGACCACCATATAGGGGCAGGGATATGGCCCCAAACACATTGCACCGTTCCACCCCACCCCCCCAACTCAACTCTACACCCTACACTTCTGCGCAGGTCATCAAGCAGACCCCGTTGCTGGACAAGTGGCCTCCGCCGAAGAAGTACAGCCCGGCCACCCAGGTTCGGAGGAATATGCCCAACATGTGGGCGTTGTTCTACAGCACTGTTGGGGGGACGTTCCTTTGTGTTCTTTACGAGAGTATGCTCATTCTTGGACTACCCCCCTGCGTGCTGGGTTCAAGGCGTCCTTGCTCTAAGGGTCTAAGCCTCAACCAAGACACTGTGGGCCGAGTTGCCGGAAACGTGCCGCACGTCTTACGGTTGCGTTTAGGCTAGGCCTGCAGGATTGACTCCTTTTGCCCTGGTTGAATCCGAGGCTGCACCCCAAGCCCTAAACCCTGAACCCTGAACCTAAACCCCTCCGCACCCTCGGCTTGTGAGCTGACCGAGGTCACGAGGATTGGCTGGGGTGGACCCAGGCTGACCAGGCCTGGGGCCCGTTGATTGCTGCGGACCCTTGAACCCGAAGTTTCCGGCTTCAAGCCCCCAATCCGAGACCCCAAGCCCGAAGCGGAAACCCTAAACCCCAAACCCTAGACCCTAAACTGCCAGTAAAGGCGAGAGCCTACGCCCTAATTCCCAAGCCGTACACCACAGGGTTTTGGGTTTAGGGTTTAGAAGGCCTGAGCCCTCTTTCAGTACCTGCAGAAGGTTTAGGTTTTGGGGTTCAGGGTCCAGGGTTTAGGGTTTAGGGTTTGGTTCAGGGTTTAGGGTTTGGTTCAGGGCTGCTTTGGAGTTTGAGCAGGGTCTGAGATGTAGGGGTGTAGCTGGTTTAGCGAGCGACGCCCCAGAACCCGAACTTCTGGATTCGAACCCCTATAAAGCCCTACACCCTAAACCCCAAACGCCTCCAAACCCTAAAGCACACTCTAAGCCCCAGTCTTCGGGCTCGTAGACTATGAGGATTTGAGGGTATAGGACAGGGTTCAAGGGAAGGGTTTAGGGTTCAGGGTTCAGAGTTTAGGGTTTAGGGTTTAGGGTTTAGGGTTAGGGTTTAGGGTTTAGGGTTTAGGGTTCAGGGTTCAGGGTTTAGGGTTTAGGGTTTAGGGTTTAGGGTTTAGGGTTTAGGGTTTAGGGTTTAGGGTTTTGGGCTTGTAGGGTTTAGGAAGTTTAGGGTTTAGGGTGAACTCTAAGGCAATCAACTCCCTGATCCTGGACTACTGCACCACCATGCGCACCAAGCTGCGCAACTCCATCGACTCGGCGACAGCGGAGGTTCCTCAGCTCGATGTGAGCCCCTCCCTTTTTGGGGGCTCTAGGTTCCCTTATAACCCCCTTTAAGCAAAAAAGGGTACCCTTTTTAATCCTGGGTTACTGAGCATCCTAGCCTAATGCCTAAACCCTAAATCCTAAACCCTAGCCTCAGATACATTCCACGTGCGCCTCACTTCAGCCTTCTGACAGGCGGCCATGGTAACTCCCCACCCTGGACATCTCCTTTGTTCCGAGACGCTGAACGCTCAAACATTTAAACCCGCATTACCCTGAACCTCCAAATTCCTCGACCTAACCCCTGAACCCTAAACCTAAACCCTAAGCCCTTCTGGAAGCCTACTGCCCCTTTTCAAGCCCCTAAGCCTGTAGCCTCCTAAACCTTACAAAGAACCCTAAACCCTACACCTTACATGGGCTTAGGGTTTAGGGTTTAGGGTATAGGGTTTAGGGGTTAGGGGTTAGGGTTTAGTGTTAGGGGTCGTTGAAAGCAGAGGAGTTCCGCAAATCCGAGAGCGCCGTGGACAAGCTTCTATGGAAGTTGCGGTCTGAGGACAGCCCTTTTCCCTTTTTTTTTGGGTTCTGGTTCCCTTATAAAGTAGCCAGCCAAAAAAGGGTGCCCTTATTGTGATATGGTTACTGGGCTACTCAGAATGAGGTACCCTTTAGAATCCTTTAAAGGGCATAGATAGGGCCCTAGTTCCCTCATTCCCCTGCTAAGAACCAGGGGGCTTCTGGGGGCGGGTTTATAGGGTTTAGGGACATTGGGGGGAGGTTTGTGTTTTGGGTTTCGGGGGGGTTTAGTGTTTAGGGCTTCAGGGCTTGCGGGGTTACAGGGTGTTTAGAGGGGTTTGGGTTTTGATCTTGGCTTTAGGATGGGGGGGGTGGGGGGGGCAAGGAGGTTGGGCTTTGGAGCTGCGGGCTTATACAGAATTTAGGGTTTCGGGTTTGGGGTTTCGGGTTTAAGAACCCTCTGCCCTGGACCCTGAACCACCCCGGAGATGCTTGGCGTAGTCGACTCCGATTTATCTCCTTTTGACAACAATTGAAAGGGTTGAGTGTCTAGTCTTTAAGGCTTTAGGGACCCTAAACCCTAAGCGCTTTTTTTACCTGGGTCCTAGGAAATTCTCGAAATGGGGGACCCTTTTATTTGCACCCAAAAGGTTGTTATAGTCTTTGCGTATTTTGAGACCCCGCCAAAAGGTACCCCTATGTCGTGGGAAACCTATATCGTGTTCTCTACTTCCATCGCCGGAATTCACAGAACTTCAAGTCAGGGTCTTCTTGATTGCTTCGGAGTCCCAAGTGGACGGAGTAACGCCTTGGATGCCAAACTCGACATTCGTGACGTTGGGGCTGAGGGCGCACTTTTTCCCCTAAGCCGAAACAGTACAGCAAGCCAAAGAAGTGTTCGGGGTTTAGGGCTTAGGGTGCACCCTACGCCGTAATCCCTAGCATTTGGGGTTCGGGGTGCAAGGGTACGGGTTTAGGGTACACTTTCGCGGCTTCGGGTTGTTCCCCCTTATACGAACAGTCCTCAGTAGGGATTCTAGTGCCCCCTGGTATAATTTCTAGTAAGGACTGCTAGTAGAAGGGGGCACGTCCCAAGCTTCGGGTTTAGAGTTTAGGGTTTAGGGTTTAGGGTTTAGGGTTTAGGGCTCTGACTCTAGCCCCTAGCATCCCCGAGCAGACAGGAGAGCAAAGCCTTCAAGGAATGCGTTTCCTTGGCCAGGAGCCCCAGAACATGGTTTTAGTGCTTAGGGTTTAGGGTTTAGGGTTTAGGGTTTAGGGTTTAGGGTTGGGATGTTCCCTTTTTATAGTAACAGTCCTTCATAGGTATTCTAGTACCCCCTATTATAATCCCTATGAAGGATTACTAGGTGAAGGAACATCCCAAGTTTAGAGTTTAGAGGGTTTAGGCTCCAGGTCTAGGGCTTTGAGTAGTTTGGAGTTTAGAGGGTTTAGGGCTTAGGGCTCAGGGAGGTCTCGCTTCTAGGGCTTAGAGTAGCCCAGTGCCCCACTACACAGGTGGGCTGTCCTACTACCCAAAATATTCGAGTGCAAAAAGTCTTCAAGCTCGGCATGCAAAGCCAACCTGGAAGGAAGATACAACGAGGGAAAGACACACATAGAGCCTTCGAGGGAAACGCCAACAAATAAACTTCCAAAAAGCCCTCGCAAGCCCTGTGACCCCAAACAGATCCACGAAAGGCAACGGCAAGCCCCAAAACGACACGGGATGCCCCAAGGGACACCAGAGGAAGAGCCCCCAAATACAAGCACTCCACCAAAGACCCATCAAACCCTCCCAAGAAGGACAGTTCTGGGGAGGAGGTTGAGCATACTGAGCAAACCTTGAGTTACCTCAGTAACATTTGCCGACCGGGTCTTTCGGAGCCGTTTTCAGTTCATGTCGTGTCCCGGCCGCGAAACCCTCAACCCGCTTGGAGGTCCGTGTTCAGGGTTCACAGGATGGTGCGGAGTCTAAATGAAGCTTAAACCTGAGCCGAAACCCACACCCCTTAGTTCAAAATCAAGACATGTCCTGCAAACCCCTGAACACCCCACGGCAGGTTTATTTTCGAATACCCCAAGAACCCAAGCTCTTACTTGGGATTTAGATATGGAAGTTGACAGAAATAGGGGGACCCCCCAATAGACCCCCAAATAGTAGGATCCCCTTATAGTAAGGATCCCAACAAGGTACCCCTAATATCGTAAACCCCCACATGTGCGAGCGTGCCCCCAGGGATACCGTGTCGCTCTAATACTTCAAGTTCCTTTGAAAAAAAATGGGCTTCCCTTTCACAGGTGGCTCGGAAAGCTAGAGTAGAGGGCTCTGCGATCAACATCGGGCTCTCTTGTAGCTGCAGCTCCGTCTTGATCTCCACCACTGTCACGTCCTAAGCTCGTCCTGAATTCTGCTGCTTTCCCTGAACCCCAAACCCAAACCTCAGCAATTCCTTTCTGTACTCCTTTTCTTGAACTTGGGGGAGGGTCGGAGGGTCGCGCTCTCCTTTTTAATCGGACGTGCAACGCTACATGTCAGCCATTAGCCCTACAGCATCTTCATACGCAGTACGCAGCACCCTACCCTAAACCCTAAACCCTATAAGCCCTACAAACCCTATAAACCCCAAATCCCCTAGACCTCTAGACCCCACAACTCTAAGCCCGGGGACCCTAAACCCTTTAAGTTTTAGGGTTTAGGAACTTCAGGAACCCTAAAACCCTGTCAAAGCAACCCCTTACACCCTAATGAGCCCCTTACACCCTAATGAACAATAAACCCTCAACCCTAAACCCTGAACCCTAAACCCTAAACCCTAAATCCAGCAAGGCACGGGCTACTGGCATCCCAGGCTCGGACAGCAAGAAGTCGTGACCTGCGCGAGCAAAAGCGCGTGAATCCCGGGTTTCGGGTCTAGGGTTTAGGGGGTTAGGGGTTTAGGGTTCAGGGTTTAGGGTGGTGCCCAAGATGTTACGTCGAAGTGTGTGCGACGCAGTGCTTGATCATTTTTCTTGTGGTACCTGAGTTCACTCCGTCTTTTGGGGGGAAGGAAGCGGGGGGTGGAGGGGGGACGGGTGGAGGGGGGGTGGAGGTGGGTGGAGTTGGAAGGGGGGCTTGGGGGGGTGGGGGGTGGTTGCTTGTGCCCCAAGTTTGCGCTCCCCAAACATCCCAAAGCACTGGTAGCTGATGTTGTTTGACGCTCTCCGTGGTCCGGGATGACATGTATGAGGCGGTCAGGCTTTGGATGCTTCGTTCTTGCAGGGGGTGGTAGCATATGTATACAGACATGCTGCACCAAGCCATCATTTCCGCTTGCTGCTTGCTGACTAAACGACATGACACAGGGTCGGGTAACTTGCTGGTTAAAGTCACCAAGGAAGCTACTTCTGAAAGGAGAGAGAGAGAGAGATGTGAGCTATCAACTGCGATGGTCGGTTGCAAAGTTTCGGCGGCGAGAGACATGGTCGATATCGGCATGCTCTCCTTGCTGCAGGCACGGCCCGTGCAGAGCTTGTGCAGAGCCCTTGCATGAACATCAGGAAGACATTCAAACTGCATCAAACATGTTTCCTGTAAGCACACCTTCAATCTTCATCATATGACAAAAGCTTGCCTTGATTATTTGTTGCTCGGACGCCTGTTTTTGGCGTTCCTTTTTAATGGGTCTTGATGAAGTCAGCCCCGATATGTCGCTGGCGTCGAGCACGTGCGGCAGTGAGAATGGCCGCAGCCCTGCATGCTTCTTGGCCTGGTGTTAGTGTAGTTTTTTTTGGGGGGAAAAGCTCTGCCCACTGGAGTCTTTGTCTCAAGGGCGGACAGAATCAATCTGGGACAGGGTTAATGAAATCAGGCTCCCGAAGCTCTGGTCCCTAAACCCGAAACCCGAAACCCTCCCAAAGCTGACGCGGACCAGGCTTAGCCAAAATGTACAGCCATCTGGATCCAGCGCGCCTGGGCTGCACAGGGCTGTTAGGTGGAAGGCTTTGAGTTTACGGGTTCGGGTTTGGGTTTATAGAAGTTGTACAGGGTTTGTGCGGCAGCCTTTGAGTTTAGTTTAGGGGTTAGGTTTATGGAAATTGCATAGTGTTTGTGTCAGGAGTCTTGCCGGTTTTTTCGGGGATGGGGGGGGTGGTCGGGTTTTGCCGCTTTTCTTCTGCTTTTGAATCAATTTACCTTTGTGACGACTTTCCAGCTGTCGTTGTCGGACCTTTTGGGGCCTCTTCCTTATGGCAAGAGATGGGTTTACGGTAAGTTTTGCCGGGTTTTGAAGCTGGAGGCACCGCAGTTTTGGGGCCTCCCGGGACCTGTTGCGGGGGTCTTTTGGCCTTTGGGGTTTTCGGGTACTTCAAGACCTGGCGTTGGGTGGGACTTTCGGGACTTTTCCTAAGAACCTTTCGGGATAGCGGGGCCTTCCATGAGAGGTTTTTTGTGGCCTCTTCAGGGCCTTTTTTGGGGCCTCCATCGTCCTTTTGGAGGCCTCGTAGGGGTCGGCGCCTTTTGGGGGGCCGGAGCTTTGTGTGGTGGGAGGCCTCGTAGGGGTCGGCGCCTTTTGGGGGGCCGGAGCTTTGTGTGGTGGCCTTCTTGCTGACAAACAAGACTAGGCATTTTCAAGTTGGAGTGTCCACACAGGCAAAACGGTGTAAATCAATGAGTGAGTCAGTGCTTTTTGTCGGCTTACAAAGAACTGTGTAAAGCCATCGGTTAGCTTGAGCTTGGTGAGGTGCCTCCTGGTGACAAGGATCCTTGCATTTTCAAACTGATCGGTTCTCGGGCGATGTTTCCTGGACTGGAAATTATGTAAGTCCATCGACATTGCAGCTTCGAAGCGAACCACACATCGTTCTATTTGTCCTCTATTTATCCTGGCAATGACGGATTAGGGTTTAGGGCTTAGGGTTGCACTAAGTTGCATTCCTTGAATGGAACCAACCATATGAAGCTTCATGCAGGGTACATTGGCAATGTCGCTGAAATCCACCATCCAAAGCATGCCACAGCTTGGGCCCCAGCAAGGAGCCTGCCATCTTGTCAGAACAATCCCCACCCTTTGAATTTCCCCAAAACCCGTAACTTCATAGCGACGAACCCTTAATTACAAACCTCGAAACCCTAAACCCTAAACCCTAAACCCTAAACCCTACACCCTAAACCCTAAACCCTGAGTCGAGGCTGCTTCGAGCCGTTCCGCTGAGCGTTTGTTTGGCGAACTGGGGCCGCCATTTCCGGAATGAAGATGAGGGCATGCTCCTTCTTTGCATAGTCTTTGTTCTTGTAGGGTTTAGGGTTTAGGGTTTAGGGTTGAGGGTTGAGGGTTTAGGGTTTAGGGTTTAGGGTTTAGGGTTTAGAGTTTCGGGTTTAGGGTTTAGGGTTCAGGGTTCAGGGTTTAGGGCTTTTTCTTGTTGCGCCGCGGTGCGCGCGCGTGCTTTGTGGGCCTTGGCACCTTCCCAAAAGCGAATTCCTTACCCAGCGATTTGGCAGTTTGCATTGTTTAGGGTTTAGGGTTTAGGGATCTTATTTTGAAGGGAAAGGGGTTTCGGGTTTAAGGTTCAGAGGTTTGGGGCCTTATATACAAATGACAAATATTTTCGTGTTTGAGGTGAGATCTCGTAGGTATAGCTGTGCAACAGCTGTGGGTCTCAGACCGGGACATCTCAACCTTGCAGAATGCACATAGCGGGTCGAACGGTTGACATCTAATTCGCGAAGTTCGCAAAGCTGTGTAGATCAAAGCACGTGCAGGTGTCCTCGCATGTCTGCAGATAACGGCACTGGTTGGGTGGTTGCGCTGCCCCTGTGCGCCATTTTGCGCGGTTGGACCTGCTGATCTGCTGCTCAAACCCTTCACCGTAAACCCCCCCCAAACCCTAAACCCTAAACCCCAAACCCGCATACAAGCATCTCATGATCGTTCCATGGCCCTCGCCCGATGTGCACGACCATTTAGCTGAATGCCATCTCTCTAGCAGGGCCCATCTCAATGAACTCGGGCTCAGATGGTGAGGAGAAGGATCCCTAAACCCTAAACCCTACACCCTAAACCGCAATTCTGCACCTGACTTCTCAACCCCCCGAAAGCCCTACACAAACACCCTCAGCCCTTAACAGTCATGTGGGGTGCGCTCTAAATTAGGCTCCCGCTTTTGAGTACCCTTTCTCATATCGCGAAAGGCACCCTAATGTAGAGAACTACTATAGGGGTCGGAATAAAGACAAAACAGTCTTCCCTTATGGTCCCCATATCACTATACTATAACAACCCACCAAAACCCTATTCGAATTCTTAAGGCCCCTATCCGAATCATTAAGGCCCCTATCCCTAAACCCTAAACCCTAAACCCTAAACCCTAAACCCTAAACCCTAAACCCTAAACATGTTCGCTCAGGTTCCGCATCGAACCGGTGAATGACCATCTCAGCCAAAAGACTGACCGGACGCGGGGGCTCAACTTTTCAGTTTAGGGTTTAGGGTAATGGGGTGTAGGGTTTAGATTTTAGGGTTTGGGGTAGTAGGTTTAGGGTTTAGGGTCTAGGGTCTAGGGTCTAGGGTTTAGGGTTTAGGGTTTAGGGTTTAGGGTTTAGGGTTTGGGGTTTAGGGTTTAGGGTTTAGGGGCTAAGAGGGTTGAGGGCTTAGGGTGTTCCTGATGCTCCCAGCTGCTTGAGCGATTCTTGGGCTGTCCGTGTCAGACGAATGCCCGTGAAGCAACCGATCAGCCACTAATTGCTTAAGAACCCCGAAAAAACACAACAAAATGTTCTTCCTTATTGCGGGTACTATAGGGATGTTTAAGTTTTTGTTCTTTCGGGGGGTCTTAAGCAAATCGTGGTCAACCCTTTCTTTGGTCAAGGCCAGACGAGAGCCTACGAATCAGGGTTTCTAGGTTTTTGGGTTCTACTACTTGCATAAGAACCCCCCCCCCAAAGAAACAAAGGAAGAGTTTGGATTTTCCTGGGGAGGGTTCTGAAACAAGAAACGGTAGGGTTTATGTAGGTCAAGGGTTTCCGAAAAAAAAATCTCCCTAAACCCTAAACCCTAAACCCTGCTAAGGATAGACAATTTTCTCAGCCACGATTGGGGCACCGGCCGCTTCGTGAAGGCACCCGGAGCCGGGTTTCAAGGTGATAGGGTTTAGGGTTTAGGGTTTAGGGTTTAGGGTTTAGGGTTTAGGGTTTAGGGTTTAGGGTTTAGGGGTTAGGGTTTAGGGTTTACGGCTTCGGGTTTAGGGTTTGGGGTTTGGGGTTTGGGGTGTGGGGTTTGGGGTTAGGGTTAAGGGTTTAGTGGAGTTTCCGAAATTAGGGGTACCTTGGTCCTTCTTATAAGGGAATCCTATTCATTTGGGACTATATTAGGGCGCCCCTATTTCGTGAACCCCCATAAGGTCCGTGCATCGTAGAGGATCTTGAAAAAGGTAGGATACAACCTTAGGTAGAGTACGCGTGGGGATCGCAGAAGCCCGCTCTATGATCCTGCCGGCTGTCAGTGTGAGCTTGAAGCGGTGTTTCGGTGTAGCTAGGAATCGACAGCATTCATCGCGCTGCTTCCTGAGCACAAAGGATCCCGGGTTCTTTAGCGCAGGGGATCCGGGAAGCAACTCCATGTTCGTACCCTGAACCCTAAACCCTAAACCCAAACCTGAACCCTAAACCCTAAACCCTAAACCCTAAACCCTCAACTCTACTTTTCTAGCTGGCCTTCAGGTGCTGACCCTGCTTTGGATATTCAACATCCGAGCCGCCACGATTGCAACCTTTCTTATCAGTTGCCTATTTGGCTTCCTCCGCATGTCTGGCATCCCAGCTGCAAAGTGGGTTTAGGGTTTTAGGGTTTAGGGTTTAGGGTTTAGGGTTTAGGGTTTCGAGTTTAGGGCTCAGGGTTTAGGGTACTTGGAGGTTCATGGTACTTAGTAACCCAACATCACTGTACGTACAACCCAATCATCTCCCTATTGGGGTACTTAAGGGGCTCATATGTGGGTTATAACTACACCTATAATGGGTTACTAAGTACCCGGGACCTCCAAGTAGGGGCCTTCATGATAGGGTTTTTGGGAGTTAATATAGTAAAGTTATATAGAGACCATGAACAATTAGAGTAAGGGTTTTGGGTGCTAGTTTAGTAGAAGTATATAGGGACCATAAGGGAAGACCATTCGTAATTATTCCGACCCCCATATTCGATTCTGAAAGGAGTCTGATGTAGTCTCAAGTCCCCAAAAGAGGCAATTGGAGTCTTCAGTGTTGTGTTTGGGCTGCGTCTCAACCTGCTTTGAGTGTGATTCTTGACCTTGGCAGACCAGGCATGGGCAGCATGCTGAACCACTGGTGCTCCATCCTTTTCGGCTATGCGACGTTCGTGGTTGTTCTTTGCTGGTGGCAGAGAATTCAATCTCTTGTTGGCTTCAGGCAGGGGCCACAGCCCAGGTGTTGCAGGCTTCCTTCTTCGTGGGCATCCGACATCGAAATCCGAGTCACGAGACGTAGGGGGGGGTTTAGGGTTTTAGGGTTTAGGGTTTAGGGTTTAGGGTTTAGGGTTTAGGGTTTAGGGTTTAGGGTTAGGCAACATGCTGGGCTGGGCTGCAGGCGGAAGGTTTTCCTCGACAAGCTGTGCATCGCCCAGTACGATGCGAAGCTGAAGCAGGAGGGAATCTTGGGAGCCTCGATCGCATGGCTGGAAACTTAGAACTCAAACCCTGAACCCTAAACCCGTACGTTTGTGTCAGGTTGCGGTCGGCGGTTTTGGAGGAAGAGGCGAAGGTCACTTTGGGGATTCGATCTCGTATCGCTGCAATAGGCCCAATACAAGGAAGACTAGCCAGAGAGACTCCCAGTCCATGGTGTCGGGTATTATGCGGTCGGGTCATGGTCGTGCGAACACCGGAGAGGTGTGTCGATGAGTTCTCTTGAAGTCGAGTTTACTGCGCTAATCTTCCGTTCTCCCGACTTTGAACTCAGTGATATTACCAAAGGGTTTGTGCGACATGCTGTCGAGTCAACGGATCGAGGGCAGCTGGCGTTTGACTACCTTCCCCGGCTACGCCTTGGTTGGGCCTAATTGCCAGGAGTTCTTGCAATGTCAACATGCGCCCCCAGACGGAAAGATGCCTCAGCAGAACCCTAAACCCTAAACCCGAAACCAAATTCAGGATTAGCCGGCTTCCTACAGAAGTCGAACGCGCTCACGATTCTGTGGACGCCACGTTGGGCAACCCGCCTTTGGTGCACGTGGCGTGGCCTTAAAGCTTTTGCAGGGTTTAAGGTTTAGGGTTTAGGGTTAAGGATTCAGCATCTCAAGTTCAAGCATTCACTAGTCAAGCTCGCTACTCCGGTGCCGAATATCCACCCACCCACCCTTTGGACCCCATACTATTATGAAAATATTTTATTTCTCGTTTTTACCAGAATTATCGGTACTTGTCCACGACTTGTTGGTGCTTATCCGTGTACCAACAATAAGTAAACGAGTTCTTCTTTTCTGCGAATTGTCGGCAAAAGCATCCGGTTGGAAAAGGAACGGTTTCAAGGGAGGGTTCTTGTTTTCTTGCACGTGAGCTTTGGCTGGAAGGGGGGGGGGGTCCTGTCACGGCTCCAAGGGGTGGTCCTGGCACGGGAGCTTTGGCGTCCGGTTTGCGGTTTGGACTCCGGTTCGGAAAAGGGGGTCCAAGGAAGGGGGCCCCCAGGGAGAAGGCCACCAGGGGTAAAAAAACAATATGCCGACGAAGGGCGTCAGGGTTTAGGGCCCCTGCCCCTAGGGCCCTGAACGGGAGCCCCTGTGGGGGGGGACCCCAGGAATCGGCCAAAAGTGGCCGATTCCAGCTGAGTTTTAAATAGAATTTATATGGCAGAAATGACCCTCTCAATTTTCAGATTCTGGTCCAGGACCCAGGAAAAAAGCAATATGCCGACGAAGGGTGTCAGGGTTTAGGGCCCAGAAAAAAAACAATATGCCGACGAATCCCATTAGGGTTTAAATATACATAGTAAGAGAGGGTTTATTTAGTCAAGCACACCACCGCCCCTACCGTACCGAACAAGAGTTTTAGGGTTTAGGGTTTGGGGTGGTAGGAGACTGTCAGGGGGTTGGGACAGGAGATGAGTCAAACTTTCGACTGTTGCAGTATACTTTTGCACGCAGCAATCGCCTGGCTGATTTTCTTGTTGCTGCCCGCAGGAAGTCTGGGGTGAAACCCCCGCACAATGCCTAAGCCATGTAAACCCTAAACCCTAAACCAAAAACCCCTTCGGAGTGAACTGGAATCGTACTTTCCAAGAAGGAAGTTCACACAATTGAGCAGGAAAGAACTTCAAGCCTCAGCAGTTCCTCAGGAACGCTTTCCACAAGGGCAAGAACTGTACATGGGCCTGAAATCCGAAACCCTAAGCCCTAAACTTTAGAGGCTTGGGAGCGCAGTGAGCCCCCGCAGCCTAAACCCTAAACCCTAAACCCTAAACCCTAAACCCTAAACCCTAAACCCTAAACCCTAAACCCTAAACCCTAAACCCTAAACCCTAAACCCTAAACCCTAAACCCTCAACCCAACAGAGGTACGAATTGGCTGCCTTCATGCAAGAGGCGAACAGGCCCATTGAGCTCATGCCAGCGACTGGTTCAGAACTAGGTAGGATGTAGGGTTTAGGGTTTAGGGTTTAGGGTTACGGGTTTAGGGTTTAGGGTTTCCAGGTACTAGGATGCCCAGTAGTACCCTTATTCCCATTTTTGGCGGAGTGTTAGGTTCCATGTTGAGCCTTTTTTCCGGCAATGTGGGCAGACCGGTCGCTTGTGCCCGCTTTAGGCTGGTCAGTTGTGCCCGCCTTACGCGGGTCACTTGTGCCCGCGTACGTGCCTCAAATCACAGCAGGGCCGCACTTTGGGCCACCTCCCGCCAAAACGCAGACCTGTCACTTGTGCCCACCTTTCGGTCTTAAAATATGGCAGGGCCACAGGATGAGGTGTTTGTCGGTTGAAAAGTCGCGTCCCTGCCACTCCGGCTGACCGTGCAGGGCGCATCGGGCAACAACAGTCGTTTTTTTACCCCTCCAAACCCGAACCCTGGACCCAGAAACAACTGACCTGAGGCCTTGCGTGGAAGGCTCCCCTTGGGTCAGATGTCTGTAGACGCCCAGCCCGCCCAAGCCCCCCCTCGCCCCCTTCCCCCTCCACCCCCTCCCAAGCACTGCGGCTGACCGTGCAGGGCTCCCCCTGCGGCTGACCGTGCAGGGCGCGTTGGTCAACAACAGTCGTTTTTGCCCCTCGAAACCCCCCCCCATCCCCTCACCCGTTTCCAGGGCGGGTGACTGGGTGTGGTGTGTGGCGTCAAACAAGCTTATTCTTATCCCCCCCCCCTTCCCCCTCCCCCCGTTGCAGGGCGGGTGACTGGATGCGGTTGTGTTGAGCGCGTCAAACAAGCTTATTCTTGTCCCCCCCCTCCACCCCCCTCCCCCCTCCCTCACCCGTTAGGACTGGATGTGGTTGACTGGATGTGGTTGTGTTGCCCCCCCTCCCCCCTCCCCTCACCCGTTTCCAGGGCGGGTGACTGGGTGTGGTGTGTGGCGTCAAACAAGCTTATTCTTATCCCCCCCCCCCCCCCCCCCCCACCCCCCCCCGTTGCAGGGCGGGTTGACTGGATGCGGGTGTGTTTGGTGAGCGCGTCAAATAAGCTTATTCTTGTCCCCCCCCCCCCACCATCCCCCCCCCCCCCCTCCCCCCCCCTCCCCCCTCCTCACCCGTTGGGACTGGATGTGGTTGACTGGATGTGGTTGTGTTGCCCCCCCCAGGGCGGGTGACCGGCGTCAAACAAGCTTATTCTTATCCCCCCCCCCTCCCCTCCCCCCCGCCCGTTGCAGGGCGGGTGACTGGATGTTATTCTTGTCCCCCCCCTCCCCTCCCCCCCCCTCCTCCTCACCCGTTGGGACTGGATGTGGTTGACTGGATGTGGTTGTGTTGACCGCCTCAAACAAGCTTATTCTTATCCCCCCCCCCTCCCCACCCCCCCACCCCCCCAGAAACGTGGGCACAAGTGACGGGGTACGTGGGCACAAGTGACGGGGTACGTGGGCACAAGTGACGGGGTACGTGGGCGCAAGTGACCCGAAACCGCGTGGGCACAAGTGACCGCGATCGCGTGGGCACAAGTGACGGGGCTGCCGGGGGGGGGCACCCTAGGTTGCCGGGCAACCTAGATAAGAGACCCTAAACCCTGAACCCTAAACCCTAAACCGGTCAGATGACGCCTGCTAGCATCACATGTTTGGTTCCGTATGCTCGGCCTCCTTTTTCTGCTTTACTGTACAGTGACTAGAGGGCTTTCGTGTGCTGTGGCCATTGGAAAGCGATGGGTGCTTCGTGCCATTTAGCAGTCTTCCTGCGCAAAACTCCAGCCAGAAGCCTAAACCCTAAACCGTAAACCCTTGACCTAAACCCTAAACCCTAACCCCAAACCCTAAACCCTAAACCCTAAACCCTAAACCCTAAACCCTAAACCCTAAACCCTAAACCCTAAACCCTAAACATGCATCTGGGGGGCTTGATTGAATCATGTCCCCGGTTTCGTGAGTGCTGCTGGGAAGTAAGGTGAAGATGGCCGGCATATTACTGATGCAGTCGCTTGGCTTGTGTCTGAATTCGGATGCAAAGTTTAGAGTTTAGGGTTTAGGGTTTAGGGTTTGGGGTTTGGGGTTTGGGGTTTACGGGTTTAGGGTTTAGGGTTCAGGGTTTAGGGTTTAGGGTTTAGGGTTTAGGGGGGCATAGATTTGTCGCACCTTACATGATCAGGAATCTTCGCTGGCTTTGAGAGGAACACAACATGGCCCATGTCCCGCTTGTTTCAGATCTTCTTGCGTTGTATGAGTTTGTGAGAGTCAGCCTGGTCAGTTTATGCATCAACAACGAGAGTCCAAGGCAAAGGCGTTCCGTGAGTCAGATCTTCCTTCCCACAACCTGGTATCCTTGGGGGACAGAACTAGTTGCTATTTGCTTTAGAACCGCCCAAAAAAAGCGAAAAGATTCTTCATCAAAAGGTAATATAGGCAATGTAAGGATTATTCTTCTTTATTTGTTGGGGGTTCCTCTGCAAATAGTAGACAGAACTACTATTTGCTTAAGAACCCCTCAAAAGGGCAGTAGAGGAATTATTTCTTCTTTATTTGTTGCCGGGGGGGGGGGGGGGGGGGGGGGGGCGCTTCAGCAAATGGCAGAACCCTAAACCCTAAACCCTAAACCCTAGACCCTAGACCCTAAGCCCTAAACCCTAAACCCGAAGTAACCCCAAAAAGGTGCGCGTGCTGGATGGCGCTCTCCATCGCCTATGCCATCGTGACGACCGCTCGCTCTGCCGATGAAGGCCGTTTCGGGGGAAGATTCTGGGGTTTAGAGTACAGGGTTTGAGGTTTAGGGTTTAGGGGTTATAGAGTACAGGGTCTTGGGGTTTCGGGTTTATAGAAATTGTACAGGGTTTGGGTCCCAACAACGTGGTGAACGTAACGTTCTGAACGAAGCGTTTTGAACGAAAGTATTGAGGGAAAAGTTTCGAGGGAAAGTTTTGAGGGGAAGCTTTTCTGCTTTCATATCTAGTTTTCCGGGAGTTTTTGACCGGGAAAGTTCTGAGCGAAAGTGGAGCTTGGGGAGGTTTAAGTAAATTCATCATTTGGCCTCGCGGAGGTACTTTGGTTTAATTTACTCAGACTCGGCTTATCAGCTGTTTTTGACAAATATCTTGGCAAATTCCGAATGATACCACATACAATTTCTATTCCTTTTGACTTGAGGGTTTAGGTTTAGGGCTCACAGAAATTGTATAGGCTTTGGGCCCCAGTAATGTTTCGAACGAAACTGTGAACGAAACGTTTTGAACGAAGACTTGTTGCTTTCATACCTCATTTTCCGGAAGTTTGGACCGGGATTTGGAACTTAGGGTTTAGGGTTTAGGGTTTAGGGTTTGGGGTTTGGGGTTTGGGGTTTGGGGTTTGGGGTTTAGGGTTTAGGGTTTAGCTTAGTGGGACAACAGTAGTGCTGCAAGATCACGTCGCTCTTCTCTGGCTGCGCACTGCTGCACAAGCAAAGCTGTCGAGGCTCAGTTGTAGCCCTGGGTATCGGTCTTGTGTCACGAAAGCCACCCTAAACCCTAAACCCTAAACCCTAAACCCTAAACCCTAAACCCTAAACCCTAAACCCTAAACCCTAGAGATTGTGCGGACATATGGTTCCGCGGACGGAGCAAGACTGGAGATGAGCGCGGGCTCCGTAGCTTAGAAGTGGAAAGTGCGGCCATGCTGAGATCGGATGTACAAGAGAGGACATTGAACTCAGGGTTTCTTTCCGGCTGTTCCATCAGGAGCTCAAGGGCTCTAGGGCTCTAATGTTTAGGGCTTATATAGGGTTTAGGGTTAGTATAGGGTTTAGGGTTTAGGGTTAGTTTAGGGTTTAGGGTTCTACACACCGGAACGCAGTGTGGATTGTGTCGTTACGCAGCCCTCCCAAAATTGCCTTTAAGTGTGCCGCGCTTGCAGAGCAAGGCTGTCAGGTCAACCGGAAAAACAGCAATCATACTCACAACATCAGCGAGACATTGAATATGCATTGGGGGCATCATCATCAGCATGTTGTGTGTGTGAGAGGTGTGGGGAACATGTGTTTTGATTCAGGCTTTGACAGGAAAGGGTTCATGCCTGACGAAGTGGGTGAGTCAGAGGACGAGGGCTGAGGATCTCACGCCGGCCCTGGGGGCACAAGTGTGGCCATTGCTAGGCTTTCTGCAGGCTACTGTAGCAGAAGAGCACCAGCATAGCAGCATAACAGTACAGTACATAGCACCAAAAAACACACAACAAGTAAGATTCGAGTGGCACCATTCGGAAGCACAGCCTCAAACAAAGGCCATCCAACTCTTACGTGGCTGTGAGGTGGGCCAGGCAAACAAGAAGAAAGCTTCGTCGGCCAGCCTTGGCCCATTTCGAGGGTTTAGGGTTTAGGGTTTAGGGTTGAGGGCTTAGGGTTTAGGGGTTGGGGTTTAGGGCAGAGGTGTGGCTTCTAGCCAAGTCTGGAGACGGGGCACCAGTGAACACAGAACCCACGAGCAGGGGCGCAAGAAAGATCACAAGGGAGAACAGCAGAAGCACAAGCTACGTTTAAAGTGCTAGTTCATGCCCTGGGTCCTGGGTCACATGGTCGATTCGATTCTGACTAATGGCGGGACTAAAGGCGTGGGGGGCGGGGGGCTCTTTGGAGTTTTTGTATTCTGGGCAGTAATCGGGAAGTCGGTGCCCTCAAAGTGCAGTCGTTGGCTTTACGATTCAGGTAAAAGTCGGATTGCAGGACCATATCTGATGGGACTTAGAAACCTGTGTGTTTCTTGTGATCCTGGTTGAGCGCACCGTTACGAGGAATATGACAGACACACAGCATGGACGCCTCAAGCAAGCCTCAATTTGGTCTTCTCTCCTTCATCATGGTTTTCCTGACTTGTTCTGACACCAGGTATTGCGGTGCTGCTACTACCATCTTCATGACCTAGTCAAGCTGGCAGTAGCGACTGCCCGTCAGGTGATATGCACGGTTATCAGCTGACACTTATCGGCCTCGCAATGTACGCTGCCCCTGGGATGCCATGATCATGTTTCAGTCCCAAGTCGCGACTTTGAAGCCCCCGGTTAGGAAGGACATGTAGGGTTTAGGGTTTAGGGTTTAGGGTTTAGGGTTTAGGGTTTAGGGTTTAGGGTTTAGGGTTTAGGGTTTAGCGTTTATAGAAACTGTACTGTATAGGGTTTGGGTCCCAAAAACTCCTTTGGCACCGGCCAGCCTTTTCTTCATAGATTGAGATAAAAAGGTTGGCCGACAGTCACTAAACTCATGGGTCAGCTTCTTTTCACCGGCCAACCTTTTGCTCTTGTTTTAGCACAGCAAGGTTGGCCGGTTCCAAAAACGCGCTTTTTCACCGGCCAACCTGTTCTCTTTAAAAAAAGAGAGCAAAAGGTTGGCCGGTGAAAGTAGCTGACGCAAGGTTGGCCGGTGAAAAAAACGTGCTTTTTCACCGGCCAACCGCCCTGCTCTCTTCAAAAAGAGCAGAAAAGGTTGGCCGGTCCAGTTTGAGCCTGCCGGGGCCTAATTTGGGGTTTCCCGGCTCCCTGCTCAATGTTGCGCTTAATTTGGGGTTTCGCGCAGCGGGGGGGGGGGGGGGGGCTGGGGCTGGCCTGGGGGCTAGGGTTGTGGGGGCTGGAAGGCTGGGGGGCTTGGGGGGTTGGGGGGAGCTGGAGGCTGGGGCTGCGCTTTGGGATAAACACATGCTTTTGAGTATCTACTCAACTCGGCGCGTCAGCTGTTTAGACAATACTTGGGAAATTCCGAATGATACCACCAGGCGCTTTGGATGAATACTTAAACTCTGCTTGTCAGCTGTTTAGACAAATAAGTTGGGAAATTCAGATGAGACCACATACAATTTCTATTTATTTTGCCTTGAGGGTTTAGGGTTTAGGGTTCAGGGTTTAGGGTTTAGGGTTTGGGTTTAGGGTTTAGGGTTTAGGTTTAGGGTTTAGGTTAGGTTCAGGGTTTAGGGTTTAGAGGGTTTTAGGGTTTTTAGGGTTTAGGGTTAGGGTTTAGGGCAATGTTCCATAGCCGTCCACCATATTATTGTTGACGCCACGCGACGCGCCTCAGCCTGGCCTGCCCAAGCGGCGAGGCCACCCAAACCGGAGATCGGCTGCGAAGGTGCTGTTAAGGCTTCAGGGCTTTGAGAGGCCCTATACCCCCAAACCCCAGACCCCAAGCACCAAACCCCAAACCCCCCAAACCCTAAACCCTAAACCCTAAGCCCCATTCGTGCATTCTTCTGGGCTGCGCGTTATGGCTATGCGCTTTTGGCCAGGCTCGGGTTCCGCCACCCACATGCCACGGAAGGAAGGAAGGAAGGAAGGAAGGAAGGAAGGCTTCGTGCAGTCATTCCCTTTTTGAGGATCTTGTTGTAAAACGCAGGCTCATGTAATTCTAGACAGTTGTAAAACAAGAAAAACAAGCCCTGGACGGGCAGAGGTGAGGGGACGGGGTGGGGGGTGGGGGGTGGGGGGGGGGGGTTTCCGCTTGAATGCCACTGTCTGCTCCCGCACTCGGCTAGGGGCGGGGGGGGGGGGTACCCATTCCAAGCAGAAGAGTCTGTACTAGAGGGGTTGAGGTCGTGTTTTTTGAACCAAGAACCCGGGATGTGCCCTTAGGCACCACGGGGAGGGTTTAGGTGGGGTTTGGGGGTGCGTACCTGACACCCTCGGCCCGAGGCCTCGGTAGTATTGGTTGTTAAACAAAGTCGGCGAAGCTTTGTCTCTTTTCCCAGGTGGTCGTGATCGCTCTGATTGCTTCCATGGTGTACATCGGCCAGTGGCTCATGCAGGAGCTGCCTGGATCAATGAGTCGAATAGAAGTGCTCAGAAGGGCTCTGGGCTTCAGTGGAAAGCCAAAGCCATGAAACACTGCTGTAGAGACTAGGTGGAGCTTCGCATACATGGCAAGCTCCAGCAGTCTTTGGAAACTGGGCTGACGTGGGGCTTAGGGTTGCCTTTCAGTTCGAGCCTGAAAAGCTCGGAGACTTCGCACAACCTTGGATGGACAGTGGCTCAAGGTTTTCACATGTGAGGTTGTTCGTGGAGGTTTCATGTTACCGGAGCATTGGTGGGGTGAGGCTTCAGGATTTCGGGCTTCACGGCTTGCCGTGGTGCTTTTGGTGTGTTTGGCCTCCCCCTGGGTGCACCCCAGCGGGAGATAAGGCACCCCTTTGAGCCTCAGTGCCTTCTTGGGTTTAGGGTTCGGGGTTTAGGGTTTAGGGTTTGGGGTTTAGGGTTTAAGGTTTAGGGCTTCTATACAGCACAACTCTCATCTTCAGTCCACAAGACTGGGCGTCGAAGCCTTCTGCAGACCCTGCCTGGTACTTGTGAAGTGCTTCGAGGATTTTTTCCCTAAACCCTAAACCCTAAACCCTGAACCCTGAACCCTGAACCCTAAACCCTAAACCCTAAACCCTAAACCCTAAACCCTAAACCCTAAACCCTAAACCCTAAACCCTAAACCCTAAACCCTAAACCCTAAACCCATCCAGGCGGCACCCCAGAGCCTCATGTTTCCTCTCGTCGTCTTCGGAGCTCGGACGCTTTTCGGGCCGGCATTGCAAATGGTATTCCCTTCCCCCGAATATGTAACCCCCCCCCCCTACCCCTAATATTAAATACTCCCATTATAGCTACGTCTCTTGTAGTGTATGGGGAGTATTTAATATTAGGGGGTAGGGGATGGGGGGGTCATTTTTCGGGGGAAGGGATCACACCTTGAGTCTCGGGCTGGTCCGCAGCCGAGAATCTCCTGTCAAACAGGTCGGACACAACATTGTCATCTTTACCAGGTCGCGGACCTCTACATTTTAAGCTCAAGTTTTCAAATCCCTTACACAATTTTGTTGGAACTAGGCACATTCAGTGGAATTCAGTTCGTGCGTTAAGGTTGGCTGAGCTGCCGGGGCAGCTGAGGGCTTTTCGAATACAAGATGTGGCCCGGCTTTGCAAGAATGGCGGATTCTGCAAAGCATTCCATATAACCCTAAACCCTGAACCCTAACCCTAAACCCTAAACCCGAAACCCTAAACCCTAAAACCCTAAACCCTAAACCTCCACTGGCTCTTGCTTAAAACATCAGCGATGCAGCATGCACAGGTGATGAGCCCTTTCAGACAGTTTGCCCTTGCTCTCGCCGCCAGAGTCGCTTCCTTGGAGCCGAGGCCAAATGCTACTGCTGCGCACACGGCCACCGCCATCCAAAGACGGGGGAGAGAATTCCTTGCGATCGAGAGTATGTCTCCTGATAGCGACCAGACCTGCAGCACCTGAGTGTAGACGGCTTGATACGAGTCCTCATTCACAATTTCCACGGCTGTCGAATGATCGACATGACGTTTTGACACATCCTGTCCTGCAAAGGGTTTTCATCCCGCACAGTCCGAGGACCGAGGAATTGAGGGGGTACAGGATGCGATTAGACAAATAATTGTGAGAGAGTTTAATGCTTAGGGTTTAAACCCTAAACCCTAAACCCTAAACCCTAAACCCTAAACCCTAAACCCTAAACCCTAAACCCTAAACCCTAAACCCTAAACCCTAAACCCTAAACCCTAAACCCAAACCCTTTAGGGTTGCCAGACTTTCTGCACTGCCAGCAGAGGTGTACTGGATGCTTCGAAGGCCGGACAGTCCAGAGACGCAGCACTGAGACCGATCGACTGAGGGGTGCACAGTGCACACTTGCGTTGGATTTTCTGCAGGGTTTAGGGTTTAGGGTTTAGGGTTTAGGGTTTAACCTTTAGGGTTTAGGATTAAGGGTTTAGGGCTTGGCTCCAGGTATTTTCATCATCATGATCTGGAAGCACCGGAGTCGCACCTGGATTCGTTGCTCAACTGCAGAGGCCAGAGATAAGCAGCCCGAGGCCGTGGCTGGCAGTTCAGGCGAGCTACGTGCAGGTAAAGGATCCACTTGCAGGGGGGCTTGCAACCCCAAACCCCAAACCCCAAACCCCAAACCCTAAACCCTAAACCCTAAACCCTAAACCCCCTTCAGTCTTATACCGGCCATGTCTGAGAGCGAAGCTTAGAGCAAGAGTGGTGTCACGGCCAAAAGTATGAGGCGGAGGCTCAGTCTGCCTACTACAATCTAGGGGGTCGGAATCATTACTAATAGTATTCCCTTATGGTGCCTTTGTACTTACACCACAATGCCCCCCCCCCCCCCCCCCCCCCCCAAAAAAAAAAAAAAAAGAGGTTCCAGTTATTAAGGCCCCCATAGCAGCCTTCAGTGCCATGATGAGCGCAGGCCCGAACGCTTCCCACGCCCCAGGTTCAATGCCCTGGTGAGAGAACAGCTGGCGCCGGTTGTGCTCAAGCAAGCAGGCCGACTGCAGGGTCTTCTGCACCAGCAGAGCAGCAAATCGAACCCCGACAGACCTTCAACTTGCGTCCTTAGGGTTTAGGGTTTAGGGTTTAGGGTTTAGGGTTTAGGGTTTAGGGTTTAGGGTTTAGGGTTTTAAAACCAAGCCCGGAGAAAGCTTTGCAGCTCCTTGAGTGGCCCGATGTCACTGCGCGTTGCAATTGCTGCACTTGGGGCCTGCTATCCGAAGAAACATCCCACTCTCAGGTTCTCTTGTCAGTCAAATGGTAGTTTAGTATGGGCCCTTGGGAGCATTTCCAACACCATCCCGTTGATCGGCAGTCTTCCTTGCTCATCATTAAACTCCAGGGCATCTGCTGGTGAAGAGGGCGGATGAAGCCTCAAAACAGGCCACTTTTGTGACAGCACAGAACTGCAAGCTCGAAGTCAACATTGGAGGACGGTGAAGTAGCCCGAAGCCCTAAACCCTAAACCTTAAACCCTAACTCCTTAACACCCTGTTGGAGAAGCCTTGAGGTGGAAGCACATTGCCTTTGAGTTACGCCCTCTACGCTTGTGCCGCCTGCAACTTCCCCTGGCTCATCGACTACATCCCCTGGTGGGCCGAAGGATATTCTTCAGGCTCGTGGTCAGACAAAGCTCGTATGTCTTGGCAATAAATCAGGGTTTACTGTAGGGTTTAGGGTTTAGGGTTCAGGGTTCAGGGTTCAGGGTTTAGGGTTTAGGGTTTAGGGTTTAGGGTTGGGGGTTAAGGGTATCTGCGTTCTTTGGCTGCCACACAACATGCTGTCAACCCTACCAGTCCGTCTGAGCAGCTTCGAGCATCGCGATTTCTTACAGGTGCGAGCTTTCGTCGGCTTGATTTTTAGCGCACAGTGGGATCACCAGGCACACATGACAGAAACGACCAGCTAGCATCAGTTCCAGCTCCTACTGTCGTTAGGGTGCTACACTTGCATTACCACGATTTCCTGCCCTCCGTCCTCCGTGAGTAGCTTCTCACCCTAAACCCTAAACCCTAAACCCTAAACCCTAAACCCTAAACCCTAAACCCTAAACCCTAAACCCTGAACCCTAAACCCTAAACCCTAAACCCTTCTCCACGTAGGAGAGATGGCTGGCATGGACTTATTCTTGTGGCTCCTGCGCGGCATGATGCTGTGGGCTTACCATCCTCTTCTGCAGCTCGCGATGCAGCTCGGTTGCCACAAAGACGTACAGTTTAGGGTTTAGGGTTTGGGGATTAGGGTTTAGGGTTTGGGGTTTAGGGTTTAGGGTTAGGGTCTAGGGTTTAGGGTTCAGGGTCGATAGGGTTTAGGGTCTAGGGTTTTGGGGCCCCGCAAGTCAGGATGCGAATTTGCTCGATGATGTGGAAAGCCTTCCTGCCGCTGGCAGAACGAACCTGGCGTGTTGTGCTGACAACGGTGCAGGCCGGTTGAGCCAAACCTGTTGGCCGGGGATGGGGATTCAATGGTCAGTGGCTAATGCAAGGATATGTCTTTAAAGGACGGATGCACGTCAAACCAACGACCCTAGACCCTAAACCCTAAACCACTCAGTTTTGCTGGTGTTCAAGGCCCAATATGGGTGGATTGAAGGTGCATCGTCGGCTGGGTTGAACCGTGTCATTGCTCAAGACACTTTGGTTTGCAGTGCTCAGGCTGCCTTGACGGCACACATCGTGCGTCTTGAAGAGTAGGGGGGGGGGGGGGGGGGGGGGGGGGGGGGGGGGCTTCGGTGCTCTTGAAAAGCTACTAGCACTGTTGCTTGCTTCAACATTTCGGTGTGTTCCTTCGGCTAAACTTTTGTGGTCATGTCACTCTGTGACATTCACTGTGCTGGTGCAAGCAAGTACTTGCACCAGATGTTGCGGCGCACAAGCTTCTGAAAGACCGGCCTCGATTTCAGCTTGCGCAGCAACCGAACCACTGCATTGGTTGCGGTTTAGGGTTTCGGGTTTAGGGCTTAGGGCTTAGGGCTTACGGCTCCCTGAAGGTTTTCATGATGCTCATCATCGCGATGGTTCTGTTCATGGCATTTCGCTACGTGTACCAGGCCACCCTGTGTCTCTTTTTCTGGGGGGGGGGGGCACGCAGTGAAACCGTTCGTTCTGGGGGGATGTTGCTACGCACATCGCTGAACGCCAAGATTCTTGACATAATGTCACATGTCAAGCGCAACATGGAGGAAGAGATCCCGAAAACCACCCCTAAACCCTAAACCCTAATAGCCCCAAACCCTAAACCCTAAACCCTAAACCCCAAACCCTAAACCTATGAGCCCCCCTCCCTTACCCCCCAAACACTGACCGTTAACTCTAAAATGTTCAGGGTTCAGGGTTTAGGGGTTAGGGATTAGGGCCCTAAACTTATTGAAGCCTTGAAACCTAAGCCAGAGGGGGGGGGGGGGGCAGAGTGAAAACCCCAATCCCTACAGCCGAACCCTAAACAACCATGAGCCACAGACCATGCTTCACTGTGGGGAGGAAGCCCTAAGCCCCCTCACCCCTCCAAACCAGAACCCCACATCCGAACCCGGCATCCCAAACCTTAAGCCCCAAAAAACCCAAGTCCTAAGCCCTGTAAACCCTACAGCCGAAGCCCCATGCAGCCGACAAGCGCTAAAGCAACTATAAAGCCTTTAAACCCTTAAAACCCTATAAACTCTATAAACCCTGTAAAGCCTATAAACCCTGAAAAACCTTATAGGCCCTGTGAATTCTATAAACCCTGTGCGCCTTCGAAAGCCTATAGACCCCTCTGAAGCCGGAGAACAGCCCCGGGGGGTGCAGTCAGCGCTCAACCCTAAACCCTAAACCCTAGGGAGGGAGGGGGGGGGGGGGCATTGGGGGGAGCCCGAAAGAGGGGTTTTTTCCAAAAGAGCCCCCATGCCCTGTGCGAAAACGCCTATGGTCCATGAGTTTACGCGGTGTGGGTGGCCTGTTCCTCCACGGAAAAGCTGGCGGGGTACCCCCCCCTACCCCCCCGCCCCCCCCCCCGATTTTGGGGGGGTAAGGAGGGAAAGAGGGAGGTCTTCACCTCCTTTTCCCATCCAACACGCCGCCAGGGTCGGCGGACCCCAAACCACAAACCCTAATCCCCAAACCCCAAACCCCAAACCCTAAACCCTAAACCCCAAACCCTAAACCCCAAACCCTAAACCCCAAACCCTAAACCCTAAACCCTAAACCCCAAACCCTAAACCCCAAACCCCTAAACCCCAAACCCTAAACCCTCAACCCTAAACCCTAATCCCCAAACCCTAAACCCTAAACCCCAAACCCCAAACCCTAAACCCTAAACCCCAAACCCTAAACCCTCTCCCCTTATACCCTGATCCCTAAACCCTAAACCCTAAACCCTAAACCTTAAACATCCCTAAACCATGATCCCTATATAACCCTGCTTTGCGCCAACTTCACAGGTCACAGAGAGCACAAGTCTGCTGCCGGCCGTGCCCTTTGTCGCACTCGCGCCTCGGCGCGTACTGCCGGTGGTTTAGGGTTTAGGGTTTAGGGTTTAGGGTTTAGGGTTTAGGGTTTAGGGTTTAGGGTTTAGGGTTTAGGGTTTAGGGTCTCCCAGACCGAGTCTATGAAAGCACGGAAAGTGATCCTTGAGAGTGGCCCGTGCTAGGACATAGGAGTTTACGAAAATCGGGGGACCCTTAAAATGGACCCCCTGATAGTAGGACTCCCTTAGAATAAGGACCCCAATAAGGGTTTAGGGTTTCGGGTTTGGGGTTTAGGGTTTAGGGGTACCCCTAATTTCAGAAACCCATCTGCTGATGCGGCATGCACCGGCTCCCCCCAAAGTCGGCTCCCCACAAAGTCGGCTCCCCACAAGGGCACCAGCAGCTAAGAAAGGGATCTTTGCGGTTTTGGGTTCAGGGTTTAGGGTTTAGGGTTTAGGGATTAGGGTTTAGGGTTTAGGGTTTAGGGTTCCCAGAAATGCGTTCAAAAATGCCCCCCACTTTCTCAGGATCATGTCATGAAGAGGAATTACTCCGAGATGTGGGGATGCATGGAGAGAGAGAGAGAGAGAGAGAGAGAGCGAGTTCCCCTAAACCCTAAAGCCTAAACCCTAAACCCTGAACCCTAAACCCTAAACCGTCCACGAGGCCATCCTGGACATCGCCCTTTTCTGGCGATGTGGGGAGCAGGTTCCAGCTTCTGGCAATCCAGGTCGCAGAGAACCAGGTCGGATCTTCAGGGCATTGGGGTTTAGGGTTTAGTTAGTATTATAATCATGATTACTATGAATATTAGTATTGTTCGTGGTAGTATGAGTACTATTAGTATTTCAGTTACTGTTGCTATGATTATAACTATGATTTTTCGCATGATTATTTGCATGAGTACGATTATTGCGACGATTATGATTATTATTACTATAATGGCCTGCCTTCGGGTTCCTGACATGTCTGGGCACGCCTGAGGTGCGTCTTCATCCTGTGCTGTGGGGCCGAAAAAGCTACAAGAGAAGAAGGCATCGGTCTGCATTTAGGATCTAGGGTTTAGGGTTTAGGGTTCAGGATTTAGGGTTTAGGGTTTCGGGTTTAGGGCTTTCTGCACTTTGAAGGGTGTTCTGGCATGGACTCTTCACGCAGCTCATGGCACAAGCCACGAAAGGCGACACCAGGCACATTGAGTTTCAGAAGCATCTGCCCTAAACCCTAAACCCTAAATCCTAAACCCTCTAGACTTCAACCCTTCATGCTAAATCTTGCGGCCCCCCTCTCCCGAACTTCTCCAGAAGTCGAGGCTGGGCACCCCGGCCACTCCTTCCATCTGTCCACGGCCGAAGCAGAGGCTGAAGGGCCACTGGTTGAAGTGAAGCTGTGAACGCTATGATTGAAAATTGTTCTCCACATTGGCTGAAAAGCCAAGAACGACTCGGGGTGTCCCGAGCCGCTTCGTTTCACTACCCGCACTCGTACAACGCCGTACGATACGGGTCGGAATAGATACTGATAGATTCCCTTATGGTCCCCCTTTAAACTGTAAGCATAGTTGTACAAAAAGAACCCCCCAAAACCCTAATTGTTCGAATTATTACGGCCCCTTTCTTATACCGCTTGACATCCTCGTGAGTGTTTTTTGGAGGGCGAATCACTGCTTTTTTCACCGCTCCGAAGGAAAAATGAGTCCGGACGGGTGAGGTTTGTAGAAGTTGTAGTATTTTTAATTTCATTCCTTTTGAAAATAAAATCATCAAGCAAGTATCCGGATGATCGTAGAATATATCAAATCTATAATGGGATTCAGCTGGGTGCATGTGGAACTTTCTTATTCTTGATATGAAACAAACCATCAATCTATATCAAAATTAGGGGGAAATCTGATGATATCTATTTTATTATCTAACCCTGAATATTCTTGATTCACGAGCAAACCCAGATTCTGATCTTC
>CAJNDS010000530.1:0-22500 GCA_905221605.1 Symbiodinium natans
GAGGGCATAGGGTTTAGGGGTTTGGGGTGTAAGGGTTACGGTCGGCAAGGGTTTAAACCCTAAACCCTAAACCCTAAACCCTAAACCCTAAACCCTGAACCCTAAACCCTAAACCCTAAACCCTAAAGGTGCCCCAGGGGCTTGGTGTTTGGGATGTGGGATTTCGGGTGGGCTTAGGCCCTAAACCCTGAACCTGCGACTCCAATCCCCAGCACCCTAAACCCTAAACCCTAAACCCTAAACCCTAAACCCTAAACCCTAAACCCTGGACCCTGGACCCTGAACTGGCAACATGACGGTCTCCAGCTCATCTCCGACTCGAGAGAGCTGCCCTCGCAGCTCTTCTTGGCAGGCTGTGGCCTGGTGGTGATTTGGAGGGGACGCGAGGACAATGAGATGCCAGCTCAGGGGGGTTTAGGGTTTAGGGTTTAGGGTTTAGGGTTTTAGGGTTTAGGGCTTAGGGCTTAGGGTTTAGGGTTTAGCGGGTTCAGGGTCGAGGTTTAGGGTTTAGGATGAGGACACCAGGGCTCTATGCCAGGGCTTCTGGGAGGCTTTGGGCGTGGGATTTGGGATTTGAGGGCACGGGGTTTGGTTGCAAGGATTTGTGCCACAAGGGTTCAAGGGAGTAGCAAGGGGCTGAAGCATGGGGGATTTTAGGGCCATCAGGGGTGCAGGCAGTTGCCAAATGTGGGCGGCTGAAGGGACTTAACGAGTCTAAGGCTTGAGGGTATTCTGGTGGATCTGTGTGGGTGTTTTGGGGCTTAAGAGGCTTAGGAGGTTCAGCGGTTCAGGGCAATAAGGGGTAGAAGGAGGTTGGGGGGATAAGCTGAGGGTTACGGAAAATGACGGTCTCCAGAGTTTGGGGGAGGGGGAGGGGGCTGTCAGGCTATAAGGGATACTCGCGTAGGCGAGGGACGTTCTAGCCTTCCAAACAGAATTGGCACCCTTGTCTGGCCCCAAACCCAAAACCCCCATAATCCTCGTCAACAGCCACCAAACCCGAAGTTAGAGGACTATAGGAGGGACCCTTATAAGGGACCTTAGGGGTTGCAGTGGGGCTACCTAGGTATATAGGGACTACGTATATATGGTATATATATAGGGGTTATAACAAACCCTAAACCCCAAACCCTAAAAATCCTGAAACCCCCCAAACCCCCCTCAAAAACAAATCGAATCCAAAAAGTGCCCTGCTGCTCCCAACCTGGAAGTTCTCGAGACTGAATATGCCTCGCCCCCTCAAGCCGCAACACCTCGTGGCCCAAAAACCCCAAACCGAGAAACCGCCAAGACCCTAAACTTAAAACCCTACGCCCCAAAAACCTTACAGCAACCTCAACACATAACGACAAAAACAAAAACTTAAACCGCTTGAAGCCCTGAAAAGCCAAAAACTTGATATACTCCCCCTCATACTAGCAGTCCTTAATAGGGATTATCATAGGGGGTACTATAATTCCTTATTAAGGACTGCTGCTAGCATAAGGGGGAACATCTCAACCTAGAACTCTGAAAGTGCACGTGTACCCCTGAACCCCTAAACCCTAAGCCCTAAACCCTCAACCCTAAACCCTGAACCCCAACCCCTCTCTAAAAGTGCGCCTGTGTCTTCTCTTGCTCTGCCTTCGCTTGCTCGCTCTGCACTGCTTCGGTGAGCCTCGTTGGGGGTTCGCGCCTTATGGGGCTTCGGGACCCAGGCCTTATATAGTTTCCGGTGTTTAGGGTTCAGTATTTATAGGGTTTGGGTTTATAGTTTATATAGGGTTCAGGGTTTAGGGTTTCGGGTTTAGGGTTTACGGTTTGGGGTTTAGGATTGAGGGATTGGGGTTCCCAAACCTTACCGGGTTTAGGGCCTGGAAGTCCTGGATGGAGTCGATATCCTTGGCGCCCTGGAGGAAGGTTCGTTTGTGGCTTGGACTCTTGGGGGCTGCTAGGGGCTTGGGGTAGAGGGGCCCTTAGCCCTAAACCCCGAACCCTAGGCCCTAGGCCCTAGGCCCTAGGCCCTAGGCCCTAAACCCTAAACCCTAAACCCTAAACCCTAAACCCTAAACCCTAAACCCTAAACCCTAAACCCTAAACCCTAAACCCTAAACCCTAAACCCTAAACCCTAAACCCCAAGTAGAAGGGGGCTCCTAAATTCCAGAATGCTGCCCTAAGCTCCTAAAAATCGAAGCCCTTAGAGTTCAGGGTTTAGGGTTTAGGGATTAGGGTTTCAGCCCAGTAACCATATTACGATAGGGGCAACCTTGTTTGGGGCTGGTTACTTGAGAATGGAAAACCAAAACCAAAAAAAACAACGGGCAAACCACACAACAAAAATGTCCAACTCTAAACCTTACAATATCGAGGGCATGCGGATGGAACATACCACCAGAACCCTGTGCAAACCACAAAGTCCTATAAACCCTTTAGCACCAGCCCTAAGCCCTGTACTTCAAAACCCACACCCTAAACCCTAAACCCTAAACCCTAAACCCTCTTCCCCCCTGCTTGACATCGACAGGCCACTGTTGGACGGCTTCATCCTTCTCTTTGGCCTCGCCAGTTCTCTGCTCCTGGGGTTTTAAGGTTTTAGGGTTTAGGGTTTTAGGGTTTAGGGTTTAGGGTTTAGGGTTTAGGGTTTAGGGTTTAGGGTTTAGGGTTTAGGGTTTAGGGTTAGACGACTCTCTGGAGCTCCAGCAGCTCTTCCACGCGCTTGAGCTCGACGCGAAGCTGCTCTTCTGCTGCGTCAGCCTCGCCGCCGACTCACTAGAAGCTCAAGCCTAATTTAGGGTTTAGGGTTTAGGGTTTAGGGTTTAGGGTTTAGGGTTTAGGGTGTAGGGTTGGGCGTAGGGTTTAGGGTTTAGGGTTTATGGGGTTAATGGGGTTTGGGTTTTGGGGCTTAAGGTCCTTAATAATTGGAAAAGGGTTTTGAGGGTTCTTCAAGTACAATTACAAAGGGGCGATAAGGGAGTACTATTAATTAGTAATTATTCCGACCCCTATGCACGGCTCAAACCCGAAGCCCTGGCAGGAGATGCCCCTGAACCCGAAACCCTAAAACCCTAAAACCCTAAAACCCTAAAACCCTAAAACCCTAAAACCCTAAAACCCTAAAACCCTAAAACCCTAAACCCTAAAACCCTAAAACCCTAAAACCCTAAAACCCTAAAACCCTAAAACCCTAAAACCCTAAAACCCTAAAACCCTAAAACCCTAAAACCCTAAAACCCTAAAACCCTAAAACCCTAACCCTAAAACCCTAAAACCCCAAAACCCTAAAACCCTAAACCCTAAACCCTAAACCCTAAACCCTAAAACCCTAAACCCTAAAACCTAAACCCTAAAACCCTAAACCCTAAACCCTAAACCCTAAACCCTAAACCCTAAACCCTAAACCCTAAACCCTAAACCCTAAACCCTAAACCTTCGGGGATCGAGGGGCTTAGGGTGTTCTGTGGGGACGCAGGAGCTTCGCTTGGGAGCTTCTTAAGAGCTTCGTTGGGTGTTGTGGGGCAGGAGTCGAAGGCTTCTAGGGTTTAGGGTTTAGGGTTTAGGGTTTAGGGTTTGGGGCTGTGTCTTGAAAGCTTTTGGGGTTTAGCTTTTGGTGTAGATAGACTTGTGGAGATGGAGTTGAATGCTTCTGTGTCTTGAGAGCTTTTAGGGTTTAGGTTTCTCTGTTTAAATAGAGTTTAGGGGCCTTCATTAGGGCTTTAGGGCGTTTGGAGTTTTAAGGGCTTCGGGTTTGGGGCTTTAGGGGTTAAAGGGCTTAGGGCTTCGACGTTAGCTTCAGGGGATGGGCCTGGTGTGTTAAAAGCCCTGGGGTTTAGGGTTTAGGGTTTAGGGTTTAGGGTTTAGGGTTTAGGGTTTAGGGTTTAGGGTTTAGGGTTTAGGGTTTAGGGTTTAGGGCTTAGGGCTTAGGAAGCCCAAGAACCCTGAGCCTCTCTAGCCCTAAAACCCTAAAAGGCCAAGATATCCTCGAACCCCAAAATGCCAGCAAGACATAGAAAGCCCTTTCAAAAAAACAAAGAGCCCTAAAAAGGCTCGGAACTGAAAGCCCTACTAACCCTAAACCCTAAAGACAAAAAAACAAATCATCGCCTACACGCTGACAAGCCTGAAGCCCCCCCCCCCCCCCCAAAAAACTAATGCCCAAACAAGCCAAAACAAGGGTTTTGGGCCTAGGGATGAAGGGTTCGCAATATAGTCCCATAAACCCTACTCCCTACATCCTAACAATCAAAACCCGAAGACCAAATAGAACTCAAAGTCTCCAGAAGAGAACCCCTGCACCCCAAGCCCTAAACCCCAAACCCCAAACCCTAAACCCCAAACCCCAAACCCTAAACCCCAAACCCCAAACCCTAAACCCTAAACCCTAAACCCTAAACCCCAAACCCTAAACCCTAAACGCCAAACCCTAAACCCCAAACCCCAAACCCTAAACCCTAAACCCCAAACCCCAAACCCTAAACCCCAAACCCCAAACCCCAAACCCCAAACCCCAAACCCTAAACCCTAAACCCTAAACCCTAAACCCTAAACCCTAAACCCTAAACCCCAAACCCCAAGCCCGCCGGCCTGAGCCTTGGCTTCAATCTTCTCAGCCTCGGAGGTCTCCTGGAGCCTTGATGAGGGTTTGGGGGTTAGAGGGTTTAGGGTTTAGGGTTTAGGGTTGAGGGTTTAGGGTTTAGGGTTTAGGGTTTTGGGTTAAGGGTTTAGGGATTCTGGGGCTTAGGGCTTAGGGCTTATAGCGTTTAGGGGGCTTAGGGCCTGAGGGCTGAGTGTTTACGGATTAGGGTGTTTGGGTTGTATCGGGTTTATACGATTTGGGGTTTATGGGGGTTGGGGTTTGGGGTGTTGGGGTATTCATGGCTGAGGATCTAGGCAGTTTGGTTTAGGGCTTTCGGGTTTCTGGTTAGGGTTTTGGGGGTGTAGGCTTTTGGGTTTGGAGGTTCAGGGCTTGGAAGCTCTAAACCCTAAGCCCTTGATCGAGTTTGTTGCTTTGGGCTTGGGGTTTAGGGAATAGAGTATTGGAATTACGTGCTTTCGGGTTTGTTGCAGGGTTGCAGGGTGGGAAGGTGAGATGGGTGGGGGGGAGGGGAGGTCGGGGAGTATTTGTCTTCGGGTTGCCTGTGTGTGGCCAGGCGCGAACATGCGACGGGTTGCTGTGTGAGGGCCGCATCCTTCTCCCGGCTCGTTTTGGTGAGCTGGTCCTGATACCCCGGAAGATACACAAACGAGCAAGTGTAAAGGCATGATTCAATCAGCAACAAATTAAACGTACAGAGCTAACCAAACAAACGTGAAGATGCACAAAAAAACACCATATATCAATGAACAAGCAAACATGCATGTACTTACTTACTTACTTACATACATACATACATACATACATGCACATATATATATATATATAGTTTAGAGAAGACTTGAACCACTACGCCTCAAAGCCCTGAGCCCAGGAACGGCCGCCGATAGTCAAAGAGCCTTCATGACCAATTCTTGACCAATGTTTAGGAACTTCCCCCCACCCACCCTCCCCTCACCCCTGAACAAATAGCATGGTTCCTGAAACCTAACATTTCAACCCTAAACCCTCAACAGCATTCAACTCCAAGCAAAATTACCATCTTGACGTGTCGGGATTCCAGCTGCTCTTCCACGCGCGCCAGTTCGCTGCGTAGGTCGTCGTCGCTGGCATCTGCCTGGAACGGCCCGTGAGGGTTTAGGGTTTAGGGATTAGGGTTTAGGGTTTCGAGGGTCTCGGGGATGGGGTGAAGCTTCGGGCACCTAAGGGTCCCTCAATATTGTCCCCCTACCCATTTTTAAGGGGTTCTGAAGCATGGGCCCTTGGGTTTTACAGGGTATGTAAGGGGGTATATAAGTTATAAGGGGTCCCCTTCTAAGGGGCCCAAATGAAGGGACCATGTAACTTCCCTCAGATGGTACCAGGCTCAGGAGTGCTATGCACCGTCGGTTCCTTGCAAAAAGGTGTTTAGGGTTCGTTCATCTTTCCCTCATAGTATACTTGTACAGGTTATATGAGTATATGACCACAAACTTCGGGTTCATATTTGTCCCGAGAAACCTAGGGGAGGGGGGGGTGGGAGGAAGGGCAGATTTGGCAGTGCTTTGGCAGGGATCGTCAGCAGCGCCGAAGGGAGCTGGGTTCGGGTTTAGTTTAGGGTTTCTCTACCGGACGTCCGGACGTAAACCTGGACGATTTTCTTCCATACCAAAGCTAACCTCCCACCGCGCCCCCCCCCCCCCCCCCCCCCCCCCCTCCCCCGGCCACACCACACGAAACTATCACTTCTCGAAGAACAAACAAACTCAACTCTAAACCAAGACCTTAAAAAACAGCTCTTACAAGTTTCTGCCTAGTACATATAATATACATGGTTTCTCTTGCCAAATACATGTACATTCATACCATACCCTGGTGCATACATGTTTTCTATATGCATAAGTGTACATACATACATACATACCTACCTACATACATACATACAGGGCTGCTGCCCCGTCAAGTGCCGCCTGCGCTCGCGCCCTCTCCTTCTGCAGATCCAAGGTCGCCTGGAGCCTTTGGCGTGATCTCGTTTCGGTTCAGGGTTTAGTGTTTGGGGCTTAGGGTTTAGGAGTTCTGGGCTTGTAATTTAGGGCTTCAAACCCTGATCTAGGGTTGGAGACTAAAACCAGAACCCAAAGCCCAAAATCCTAAACCCGAAAACCCTAGTAATAGGGAGCAAACAACCAAATCCCAAAACCCCTAACCCTAAAACCAAAACCCTAAACTCCCTAATTGGAAAAACCCTAAAAACCTAAGCCCTAAATCCTAAGCCCCAAACCCTAAACCCTCCCGAAACTTCGAGATTTGTAGGGTTTTGGATTGCTCGAGTTGCGACTCACAAGGTGACAGCTGAACACTTCTGGGTCAGCCCCAGGCCGGGGTGAGGCTTCTTTAGGGTTTAGGGTTTAGGGTTTGGGGTTTAGGGTTTAGGGTTCAGGGTTCAGGGTTGAGAGTTTAGGGCTTAGGGTTGAAGGAAGTCGGGGCCAGAGTGCCAGCGATGCTGTAAGGATAGAAGGCTGGCAGAAGGAACGCCTGGGGTACTCGCTGACATCCCGGGTAATGAGGCGCAGTGGAGTTTGAAGGAACCGACGCTGCAGCCTGGACGCTACCTTTAGCAAATGCCAAATCCCAAGCCCTAAGCCCAAAACCTCGGCCGCAGTCCTTAACCCTAAACCATAGACCCTAAACCCTGACCCCTAGACCCTGAACCCTAAACCCCGAACCCTCAACCCTGATCCCTAAGCCCCAAACCCTACTCTCCTGACTGAGCTGCTTCGGGGTGGATTTGATTGTTCTTTTTTTGTTGCGGGGGGGGGGGGGGGGGGGCTTTGGGGTAACGGTTATATAAGGTTTAGGGTTTATGGTTTAGGGTTAGGGTTTATAGGGATTGTTCAGGGTTTAGGGGTTTTAAGTGTAGTAAGCTTCTAAGGGGTTCAGGGCTTGAAGTTGAGTGGGTGTAAGGACTTGGATTTTGTACCCTAAACCCCTAAACCCTAAACCTTAAATCCAGCTAAGGAAATCGGTTTAATGCTGCAGCTTCGGGGTGTATGGTTTTAAGGCTTATAAAAATAACTTGCGCTGCGGCATGCCATCGGGTATTAGGGTCTAGGATATGGGGATTAGGGTTTAGGGTTTAGGGGCACAGCTGTACCGGGTGGCTCTTGTATGGTGGCATCCTTCTCCCGGGAAGCGTCTGAGAGCTGCTGCAAGGACACGTCCTTCTCCTCGCTGCCCTAAACCATGAAGCCTAAACCTTCAGGTGTTCGGGCTTAGGGTTTAGGGTTTGGGGCTTAGGGACCCCTTCGAATTCCTGCTCCCCAAGTTCCGTTTTGCTTTGGGTCGAGCCAGTTGCCTTAAGATTTTACACGGGCCATGAAATTGTTGCCTAAACTCAAGGCAACCAAGGAAGAAAAACGGTGCCCTTTTTGGGTTAAATGAGGTTGTAAGGGAAACCAGAATAAGGGCCAATTCTGGGTCCTACTTGCATGCACACACACACACACATGCGCACCAAGGTTGTGATGGGTACTCATCTTCTCACTCTCCGCGATATGCACCCCTAAACTCCCCTAAACCCCAACGCAAACTCGGCGGCAAAACTTGCCTCAAGTCGGCGCTTGCCTAATAGTTAATAAGCAAACTTGCCTAATGGTCGATGGCCACGGCAAACCCCCACCACCCCCGCCACCACACGCCCCACCCCACCCACCCACCCACCTCCCCAACGTCCCTAGACCCCAGACCCTAGACCCTAGACCCTAGACCCTAAACCCTAGACCCTAGACCCTAACCCTAAACCCTAAACCCTAAACCCTATATACCCTAAACCCTAAACCGGTCCTTGGTCTCATCCTGGAGCTTCTGGAGAGCCGCGGCGGCCTCATCCCGCGCAGTGGAGAGCTCCTCCTGGAGGTTCCAAAAGTAGCAAAGGGTTCCGTTCGGGTTTAGGGTTTAGGGTTTAGGGTTTAGGGTTTAGGGTTTAGGGTTTAGGGTTTAGGGTTTAGGGTTTAGGGTTTAGGGTTTCGGGTTTAGGGTTTCGGGTTTAGGGTTCGGGGCTTAAGGCTGACAAGGGTTAAGGGTTGATGAGGTGACCCCAAACAACATGTGTCTTATGGCCTCTGGTACCAACACAGCCATCCATACAACGCCTTAAGCCCTAAACCCTAAACCCCCAACCCTAAACCCTAAACCCTAAACCCTAAACCCTAAACCCTAAACCCTAAACCCTAAACCTCCCAGGGGGGGGGGGGGGGGGGGGGGGGGGGGGACATTGGGGTTAGGTCTTCAAAGCCTGAGCTGCCACCTTGAAACCAGACATGCGAGACACAACTTGCTGTAGGGTTGAGGGTTTAGGATTTAGGGTGTTAGGGGTTTAAGGGTTAGAGGTGTGGGGGGGTCTAGGGTATAGGGTTGAGGAGTTTAAGGGCTCAGAGGTTTCGGGCTTCAGGAAACAAGCTCCTAAGCCTATGCCCGGAACCCTATGCCCAGAAATCCGATCAGAAGATTTGCTGCGACGTGAGACAATCTCAAGCTCTGGCCCGTGACACACCCTAAACCCTAAACCCTAAACCCTAAACCCTAAACCCTAAACCCTAAACCCTAAACCCCAAACCCACCTCAATCCCTCCATCCCCCAACTCCAAGCGTCCAGCTGGCCCTGGACTTGTTCCAGCTCATCTCGGACATCAGCTCCCTGGGCCTCTTCCTGGATCTTAGGGTTTAGGGTTTATAGGCATTTATAGGGTTTAGGGTTTAGGGTTTAGGGTTTAGGGTGTAGGGTTTAGGGTTTAGGCTTCAGGGTTTAGGGTTGAGTCACGGGTTGAGGGTTTAGGGTTCAGGGTTTAGGGTTCAGGCTGTAGTTGCTAGAAGTGGGACCTTTGCTGCGAAACGTGTTGTGCCCCATTGTACACTGATTAACGTCAAGGGCCCATGTACCTCAGAGCCCTTCAAAAAGGTAAGGGGACATACTACGGACCATGTAACTACTTAGATCCTTCTTGGGCGGCTAGGGGGTCAAATCAGACTCGTCTTTTGCCTCCACCCTAGACCCTAGACCCTAGAACCTAGACCCTAGACCCTAAACCCTAAGCCCTAAACCCTGAACCCTAAACCCTAAACCCTAAACCCTAAACCCTAAACCCCAAAACCCTAAACCCTAAACCCTTAGCCAAGCGGCCTGCTTCAGCCGGGAGCGCAGGGTCCCCTGCACCTTGAGCAGCTCGCGGTTCGTCCCCTCCAGGCGGTGGAGCTCGGAGGCCAACGCCTCCATGTGTTAGGTTTAGGGTTTAGGGTTTAGGGTTTAGGGCTCAGGGTTGAGGGTTTAGGGGGCCATGGCCTCCGCCGCGTCGGCTGCGGACGCGGCCGCAGCATCCTTCTCCGCCCTGCAGTGTGGGCGGGGTGGGACCCTGAGGGTCCATGTGCGGTTTAGGGTTTAGGGTTTCGGGGTTTAGGGTTCAGGGTGAACATTGACAAGCCTACTGCTGGACGCCAACCCAATCGGCTGCAGTGCATCTCATTTCAAGAACACGAACCCCAAACCTCCCCCCCAAAGGGGGCGGGGGAAGGGGGGGGGGGAAGGTGAAGGTTCGAGAGCTGACCCTAGGGTTTACTTGGGATGTTCCCCCTCCTGATACAAACAGTCCTCCCTATTATGATCGTGGGCTCTGAGGCATCTCCCTAAGCGTCCATGTACCTATGTAGCATATACTTGGCCCCTAAAGCTACTATATAGGAACCCCTTTAAGGGAACCCCTTTAAGGCCCAAGTATCTACTATATAGGTGCATGGACCCTTTGGGTCTGTGCAAAATGATGCAGCTCACTACCATGGCCCTCCAACGGCGACGGCAAACGGTGTGAGGCCCTGTTGCGGCTGCCCAACAGGGTTTAGGGTTTAGGGTTTAGGGTTTAGGGTTTAGGGTTCAGGGTTCAGGGTTTAGGGTTTGGATTTGGGTCTCCGATTGCAGCCTTCGGGCAATTCAACACCCCCCAGAAACTTCACGGGACATGCTGCGCTGGGTTCTTTTTGAAGGAACTGAAATGGGGGTTTCCAAAAATAGGGGTACCCTTTTTGGGGGGTCCCTTTAAGGGGCTTCTATTCTGTTTGGGATATAGCAAGAGGGTACCCCTATTTTTGGGAAATACCCAAATGATGAGCTGCCATGATAATTTGCCATTAAACCTCTTCCTTAACAGTGCAGGGTTTGGGGGCTTACGGTTTGGAGGGTTGGGGGCTTTGAGCTTGGTGTTTCGGGGGTTTGAGGGAAGAGGGTTTAGGACTTAGGGTTTAGGGTTTGGGGTTTGGGGTTTGGGGTTAAGGGCCCAAAGAAACCTTAAAAACCCTAAACCCCCCGAGGCCCTGCGGCTGAGCGACCGCAGCTCCTCCAGCTGCGCTCGAAGGTTTGCCAACTCGGCGGAGGATGCCTCGCGAAGCTCGTGATTGGCAACTTAACCGGGTTTAGGGTTTAGGGTTTAGGGTCAGCATGGGTCCCATGTAGCTACCCTTAGCAAAAGTATGCCAAAGGGCCTGCCAAGGCTGTCTGGTCCCCGAAATTCGTGTTGAGCAATCTTGTATGCCACCTAGGCAATAAACCCTGGCCCCTAAGCTCTAAACCCTGCGCCCAATATGTGAAACGAAACCTTAAACTATAGGCTCCTTAAGGGAAGGGGATTTCTTGAAGGGGGGGTAGGTACCTCGGAACCTTAGGGCCTTAAGGGACGCTTAGGGAGCCTTAGAGAATGGTGGGGAGTATTTTGGGGACCCTTGGGTTACATACCCCCTTGAACCCTCCTCCCTTAAGGAACCGATATACGGGCTTCAAGGCTTGGGGACATGCTTGGGGGATGGCTTCTCTTCACTTTGTAGGGTTTAAAGGCTTCCGGGCAGGGGGGGGGAAGACTGGTTCAGGTTTAGGTCAGGTCCTCGTCGGCAGCTGGCACGGCCGCCGGCTTCTCCGCCCTGGCGTGTCGCGGAGAGAGAGGAGCATCTAGGAAGGGTTGGGGGTATGGGGCTTGGGATTCAGGATGGGTTAGGGTCTAATGAGAGGGTTGGCAGAATAGCTTCTGGTTCTTCTTCTTCTTGGGCGCACAAACCCTAAACCCTAAACCCTGAACCCTAAACCCTAAACCCTAAACATCGTTTTTTCAAGGAGGCTTCCAAAAAAGAAAACGGGAGCGCCGCGCCGGAGCGCCCATGGCGGTCGGCTACAGCGCTGCTGAGTCAAACCCGAAGCCTTACTCTAAACCTCCAGTGGCTTGGGGTTTAGGGTTTAGGGATGAGGGTTTAGGGTTTAGGGATTAGGGTTTAGGGATTAGGGTTTCAGGGTTTAGGGTTTAGGGGCTGTGCTTATGCTTGAGGGCTCGGGGGTTTGGGGGAATTCAGGCTACGGTGGGATTGGTGACTTTGAATGTTCAGGCTTTTGGAGGTGGAAGGAAGGAAGCCCAAAAGCCCCAAACCCCTGAACCCTAAACCCTGAACCCTAAACCCTGAACCCCTGAACCCCTGACCCCTGAACCCTGACCCTAAACCCTAAAGGAAGCCCCAAGCCCTACACCACCCCCAAAAAAAGACCCTGCGGCTGAGCGACTGCAGCTCCTCCAGCTGCGCCCGAAGTTTGGCCAACTCGGCGGAAGCCTCCTGAAGGGTTTAGGGTAAGTTTAGGGTTTAGGGTTTAGGGTTTAGGGTTTAGGGTTTAGGGTTTAGGGTTTACCAAAAAATTGATAGGGTTACCTACGAGTACTCAGGTCCTCGTTGGCAGCTGGCACGGCCGCCGCCTTCTCCGCCCTGGAGCGGGTGAAAGAACTTTAGGGCGGTTTGGGGGCAAGGGGCTTGGGATGTAGGATGCTTCTGGCCTAGACCCCTCAAGTACCCTGTAAGATGCCCAGAATACCCCCATTAAGGTACCCTTAGGTCCCTTATTGAGGGGTGCTTGGCGGTGTGCAGGAGGGTGTAAAGAAAAGGTAGGCGGAGGATATTTTTCTTCTTGGGCGCATCAGATGTTCAAGGAGGCTTTCAACCATCAACCCGAAACCCTAAACGCAAACCCTAAACCCTAGACCCTAAACCCTAAACCCTAAACTGGGGCTTTGCATCTTCAGGATTTGGGAGGAAGCCCAGAACCGTCAACCTCCTGAGGCACTGCAGCTGAGCGACTGCAGCTCCTCCAGCTGCGCCCGAAGTTTGGCCAACTCGGCCAAAGTGGCCTCGCGAAGGGTTTAGGGATTAGGGATTAGGGTTTAGGGTTTAGGGTTTAGGGTTTAGGGTTTAGGGTTTAGGGTTTAGGGGAGCTCGCCCTACCAGCAGAAGTTCATAGAGCCCAGGCTTGAAGGGGTCGAGGAGGCGAGTAGGTTACTAGGCCCCACAATCATCATCAACGTTCCTATTAAGACTTAGGGTTTAGGGTGTAGGGGTTTAGGGGTTTAGGGGTTTAGGGGTTTAGGGGTTTAGGGGTTTAGGGGTTTAGGGGTTTAGGGGTTTAGGGGTTTAGGGGTTCAGGGGTTAGGGGGGGGGGGGGGGGGGGGGGGGGGGGGGGCTTACAAGGATGTGACAGGCCAAGCTGGTATACGTCGAAGTACTTAGAAAATGAATGGGTTTCGGATGGATCCTGGAAAGCTACTCAACCCTAAACCCTAAACCCTATTTCCTCGAAACCCTCGAAACCCTGATCCCCTCAATTCCCGACACCAAACATCCTAAATACTAAGCTCATGTTCAAATCGGCGGGGGTGCTGTGTGCGAGAGCCTTCTGCAACGTTAATGGCGCCTTTCCGTTGGAGGGTTCACAGTCCTTTAGCACTGTGAGGCGACAATCCTGTAGCACTGTGAGGATCCCGAAATTAAGCAAAGAACCCCAAACCCCCAAGCCTTGCGACCCCAAGCCTTAAACCCTATAAGTCCTAAACCTTGACTCCCTTGCTTAAGTCTTTTTTGAATCTCGGGATCTAGGAGGAGCTTCGAGACTTGCGGACGCGTGAGGGCTTTGGGATTGATTCCTCTCAACTTTATAGCGTTAAAAGGCACCCAGGATTTAGGGGATTTATACTACAGGGGGTGAAAACTGGTTAAGCATTGACTGTTCCGCGCGGGGATTAGGGGTGGCCCAAAAAGTTGATAGGGTTTACCTACTCACGTCCTCGTCGGCAGCTGGCACGGCCGCCGCCTTCTCCGCCCTGGAATGTGGCACTGAGAACGGAGCATTGAGGGAGGTTTAATGATTTCGCCGAACTCTCAGCCTTAACTTAAACCCGAAACCCGAAACCCCAAACCCTTTCAAACCGCAACCACAAACCCTAAACTCTAAACTCCACAAGCTCCAGGGTGTGGGGTGTATGGCTTCAGGGTTGTGGACGAACTCGAGGTTGATATTTGGTTTAGGGACTGGGTTTAGGGCTCTGGGCTTCCTGTTCAAGGAACATAGACTGAAGCAGAGACCGAGAAAGGGCTTGTGATTTTGAGAGAAACTTTGCTAGTTTTGAGGAAAATGAAGGGTACATGTTTCAGATACTAGGTGCCAGGGTGTGTCTGTGCTTTAGCTACAGGGCTCTTCAGGGAGGGGGGGTTCAAGGGGGGCTATGTAACCCAAGGTTCCCTAATACTCCCCACCGAAGCTTCCACTAGGGCGGCTATGTTTAGGGTACCGATATCTGGCTAAACCCTAAACTACCTTAAACCCTGAACCCTAAACCCTAAAACTCCCAACCCCTAAACCCCCCCCCCCCCCCCCCCCCCGCCCCCGCCCCCACGCCCCTGCGGCTGAGCGACTGCAGCTCCTCCAGCTGCGCCCGAAGCTTGTCCAACTCGGCCGAAGAGGCCTTGCAGAAGGATAGCTTGCCCTGTTTGGGAGTACGTAGCCCTAAACCCTAAACCCTAAACCCTAAACCCTAAACCCCTAAGCCCTAAATAGTTTTAGGGTCTGGGGGATTTGGGAAACCGGGGCTTAGGTTCTACTGCTTCTAGGGTTTGGGTTTGTGCTTCTCAGAGTCTAGGGTCCAGGCCTTGGGCTTTGCAGGTTTAGGCTTCAGGGGTTATAGGGCTTAGGGTTTAGGGTTTTATTTAGGGTTCATGGTTCAGGGTTTATAGGGCTTAGGGTTGCGGTTTCGGGTATCAGGGTTTAGGGTCTATAGGGTTCAAAACATGACCCGCTCAAGCGCCACTCAAAGATGCGCAGCACTTGTTTTGGGTTAGTCTCGGCTTCTTGCTCCGGGACTCTGGAGTCAAAATGTCTCGTGCTGGGGAGATATCTTCCCCCATAGAACTCACGATAAGCCGCCTGGCATCGCAAGGCAAAGTCGGACGCCTGCCCCTGCACCTCTTGACCCTAAACCCTAAACCCTAAACCCTAAACCCTAAACCCTAAACCCTAAACCCTGTACCTCTTGGGCCTGTACCTCTTGGGCTTGAGATTCGCTCGGGCTTGTTGTGGGATCGTCGGCCTGCATGCCCGTCCTGGTTCCGCCCATGCAGTGTACATTGAGCTTCATCACGTCTTCCAGGCGATAGACGCTCAGGTGGTGGGCACGGGACTCGTGTTCGCAGAAGGCCAGCTGGTGAAGCCAGCGTTCGACGTTGCACGTCGAGGTCATATACGTGATGCTGTGGGCGATGATCGGAATCCTCTTTCAGCCGCAGCATTACATCCTTTACTAACAGTTTCGGATTTTAGGGAATCGGCTATTTGAATCTAGGGGGGAAAAGGCTACATATCCTTTGGGCGTTGCCCGCAGCCTTGAAAACCCAAACCCAAGCCTTGGGCTCTAGGCTTAGGGTTTAGGGTTTAGGGTTTAGGGTTTTAGGGTTTAGGGTTTAGGGTTTAGGGTTTAGGGTTTAGGACCCTAAGCCCTGAACCCTGTAGACCCATGGCTTTACAACGGCGCAGGGTTGAGATATAAACCCGTATAGTGTTCACAGGGCTTGCCCTAACCCCAAAACTTCTTAAACGTCCAAACCCTAGACCCTATACTTCTACACCCTAGACCCTATACTTCTACACCCTAAGCCCTATACTTCTACACCCTAAACCCTACACCCTAAAATTCTCAACCCAAAGCCCCAAAACCCTGAACTTCTGGACCCTAAAACACCCAATTCAAGAAACTTCTCCCTGAACCCTAAGCTTCTAAACCCGAAAGCACCCTGTGTAAACCCTTAACCATAAAATTGCGGGGCCTCTCCCCCCGCAGACTCTACGGGCGCCGGTTCTGGCGCAGGCAAAGCGGTCCTGCAGCATTTTCTTGCTCATTTAAGGGGGTTTAAGGGTTTTGTTTTCTTGTGTGTTTAAGGTTTCAAGGGTCTAGGATTTAGGCTTGGGGGTTTAGCGTTTAGAGGGTTTGTTGACGATAAGGGTTTGCGGTTTGGCACTTTTAGTGCTACAGGTTGGGCTGTGGGGTCCCAGACTTTCAGGCTTGCGGGGCTTCGGAAGCTCAATTGAACTCTACACATATGGATGCTAGACCCAAGAGTAACCCAGGAATAAAAGGGCGCCCTTTGTGGTTTGAAGGGAATTTTTTGGGATGTTACGAGCAGCCCTGAATAGGATAGTATTACGCCCTCTTCTGATCCCTATTAAGGACTGTTGGTATAAAGGGGGAACACCAGGTGATTCTGAGGGCACCTAAACCCAAACAAAAAGGAGGAATAAGGGCCTGCTCTGGGTCCTAGTAGCCCTAAACCCTAAACCCTAAACCCTAAACCCTAAACCCTAAACCCTAAACCCTAAACCCGTGGGATAGGGGTCTGCTCTGGGTTCTAGGATGAGAAGGAAGTACGATGTGAAGGCATCATCCCTCGGAGCTGCGGTTTAGGGTTTAGGGTTTAGGGTTTAGGGTTTAGGGTTTAGGGTTGGTCCACCCTCCACTCGCACTATCGTGACTAGGATCCCGCAAGCCAGTAATTAGAGAACCTGGTCATGCAACACAGACTCAATGCCTTCGCGCCACGGAGAAACAGGAAGAGGTGGGCTTGCTGCTAAACCCTAAACCCTAAACCCTAAACCCTAAACCCTAAACCCTAAACCCTAAACCCTAAACCCTAAACCCTAAACCCTAAACCCTAAACCCTATAGCCACATCTCAAGGAGCCCTATGCCCCTTCCAAGCCCAAACACCCTAAAAATCCATGAGACACACTATACCCCTACACGACACGAGCTCAATTCCCCAGGACCCAACAAGCCCAACCCCCCCCCCCCCCCCTCCCACCCAAAAGAACAACAAAAAACGAATCCCCGACCCTCCTTGAAAAGCCCTAAACCCTAAACCCCCTAAACCCTAAACCCTAAACCCTCGGGTCTGAGCCAGTCCTTCACCACCAGGCGCGCCACCGCCTGGGCCTCGGCCCTGGCCTGCAAGGGATCCTGGCCTGTGGTGCTTAGGCTTTCTGTTTGTTTTGCAGATATATATATTATAGAAAATATTTGTATATGTACTATAAATAAATAAACAAATACATATATATATATATATGTATATATATATATATATATGTACTTTTTTGTTGGGGGGGGGGGGTTTGGGGTTTGGGGTTTGGCGTTTGGGGTTCGTGTCCCGTGTATAGGGTTTCGGGTTTGGGGTTGTAGGTTTGCTGGCTCAGGCGTTTGCGGCCTTCGGCTTTGTCAGAGGTTCGTGAGACAGGTCAGCGATCCCTCGTTCACCCATGCCACCCCCCAAGGCGCTCAACCCTCCACCGGAAACCCAAGACCGAAGCCCTAAACCCTAAATCCTAAACCCTAAACCCTAAACCCCAAACCCTAAGCCCTAAACCCCAAATCCCAAACCCTAAAAACCCGAAACCCTGAGCCACAAACCCCAACAATCAGCCCCAAACATGGCGTAGTGATTGTCGGATTTAGGGCGTGGCCCTAAGCCATGACAGAATCTCCGGAGCTCCCAGCAAGATAGAACTGAAGACTTCGTGGCAAAAAACTGCGAAGTACAACAAAGCTCCGACAGACCTACAACCCAGCGACGATAAACTTCAGCTCCTCTCAGCGAACCCAAAATAAACTCTAGCCCTGGACATTCCGCATAACCCTACACCCTAACCCCTGAACCCTATAAACCCTGAACGCTGGAACGCTGCTCGGCACACCGGACCCTCTAAACCCTGGACCACAAGTAGAAACTTACGCCCGAGGCGTAAACCGCAATGTGCACCCCTAAGCCCTAACCCCTAAATCCGAGTTGCTCTCAAGCTGCGGTTTAGGGTTTGGGGTTTGGGGTTTCGGGGTTAGGGTTAAACCCTAAACTCAAAACTAAACCCGGCCTCCGGCGTGGCTGCTGGGAGGGGCGCCAGGGTAGGATCCGCTTGCGCAGGCTGCTTGGTGGCCTGGGGTTGAGGGTTGAAGGTTTCGGGGTATTAGGGTTTTGAGCCAAATCCTATAAACCCTATAACACCTACAAACCCTATAAACCATACAAACCCTATAAACCCTACAAACCCTGTACCCCCTATAAACCCTATAAACCCCATAAACCCCATAAACCCTATAAATCCTACATCCTGTAAGCCCTAAACCCTAAACCCTCTGAGCCCTAAGACTTAAGATCCCTACTAAGGACTGTTGGTATCAGGGGGAACATCCCAAACCTAAACCCTCAACCTTGTACCTCAAATCCTAACCCCAAACCCTATACACTGCAAGCCCTTAGCCCTGTCATGAACCGTTCTTCTATTCTTGGTCGTCTGTAGAAAGCCTGCAGCAGGGACCCTAGACACTCTGTACCCTAAACCCGAAACCGTCAACCCTTCAACCCCACTTGGATCAAATGACCCTAAACCCTAAACCCTAAATCCTAAACCCTTAACTGGATTCGAAAACTCCAAAAACTCGAAGCCCTTGCATCTGGATGGCCCCCTCCCTCTCGGCAGAAAAGGCGGCTTGAAGCCTCCCAAGCGGTTCGGGTTTAGGGTTTAGGGTTTAGGGTTTAGGGTTCAGGGTTCAGGGTTCAGGGTTCAGGGTTCAGGGTTCAGGGTTCAGGGTTCAGGGTTCAGGGTTCAGGGTTTAGGGTTTAGGGCTTATGGCTTAGGGCTTAGGGTTCCCCCCCCCCCCCCTCCCTCTTGTACCCAAACATACTACTACCCTGGCTTTAGGAACCACCAACAATCTAATTTACACAATCGTCGGAAACTCTGTGCAGTTTTTTGTTGTGAAGGCTCCTTGCTGTGAGTGTGGTCTCGGAGTCCTGCTTTTGAAACCCCCAGCCCCCAATGCCCTGCAGCACCTTACATAGGGTTTAGGGTTTAGGGTTTAGGGTTTAGGGTTTAGGGTTTAGGGTTTAGGGTTTAGTAGATGCAAAAGCATCTCCTCTATTGTCAGGGACCACACTATGGTGTTCGCAAAGGCAGTAGCGAGACCCAGGAGTGAACCAGGAAAAAAGAGGGTGCCCCTTTTGCTTCAACACGGCTTATAAGGGGACGTAAACCACCCAAAAAAAGACATAAGGGCCTGCCTACTCTGGGTCCTAGATATAAGGTTCCTGGAAGTACTGGGATGTGAGGAGTTGGGATGTGAGGAGTTGGTGTGTGGCAGTTTAGGGTTCAAAGTACATCGGTTCGCCTGGAATGCTTCCAAACCACCGGCACTGCAACAGCAAACAAAAAATGGTGGCCTTAAAATTTAGAAACGTTGTTTGGGGGGGTTAATATAGCTAATTAGATAGGGACGGCAAGGGAATCCTAATAGTAATTATTCCGACCCCTACAGTATAGGGTCAACTCTCCAAATTGTGACGCCTTTGCCAGCACCCTAAGCCGAACAAAAAAAAGGCGGCAAACGAGAGCCGACCCGTTTTCTGTTTTCAGGGAACCTACCCACAGTTCGTCCCCCCTCGAAGTAAAATTGAACTTCTGCAAGCCAAAAAGCTCTACTCTGAACGCCAAAGACTGCGCACCCTTGTTGTACAGGGTTTTGAGGGTTTTAGAGTTTTACGCTTTTGGGTTTGCGGGCCCGTAAATTTCTACGCTATGCTTGAGTTCAAAACCCGCATTTAAAAAAACAACCTACAAGGGCTTGTCAGACTGCACGGAGCCAACAACTAAGCACACAACCAAACCCTAAACCCCAAACCCCAAACCCCAAACCCCAAACCCCAAACCCCAATCCCTAAACCCCAAACCCCAAACCCTAAACAGCAACCTACCCAAGCCCTAAACACTTGAGAAAAAGAATCTTGAGTAGAGCCAACTTGGAACCCAAGACCCTAACGGTCTAAATCCGGATCTTAGGCTCTAGGGTTTAAGCTCTCACCACTGCAACCATACATCGGAATAAGCCCCCAAAACCTCAACCCTAACCCCCCCCCCCCCCCCCCTCTCAACCCTAAACCCTAACCCCCCCCAACCCTAAAGACATGTCAAGAAGCTCGCGAAGAGCAGCGTCCTTGGTCCTGCTCTCTGCTTCCAGCTGCTCCTTGGGCAGGGTATATGGTTTAGGGTTTAGGGCTTAGGGTTTGGGGTTTAGGGCTTAGGGGGCACCCTTTAGATACCCCTTATACACCCTATACCAGTTAAGGGCCCATACATCAGAACCCTGTAAAGGAGGCAAGGGACCATGTTAAGGGCCCCTAGATCTACCCTTAGATTTCTAGATTCAGTGTTTAGGGGGCCTAGGGTGTGGGGCGTTTCTTCTCCTGGAGGGCTTTGAGGGATGACTTCAAAGCCTAAACTTTAAACCCCTAAAGCCCTTATCGCCCACCCTGAACCCTGAACCCTAAAGCTTGGGTTTGGGCTGATCTGAGGTGTCCGAGGTTCCAAGCTTCGGAATCCGGGTGCCCTAAACCCTAAACCCAAAAACCCTAGAACCCCTTAAAACCTAAACCCCCAACCTTAGTCCTGGGGATGTGGGGGCTCGATGGGTTACTCAAAAAAAACTATAGGGTAGACGTATAGGGCTGAGGCTTGAAACAGGGTTGAATGCGTAGGGTTTTCTAGGATTTAGGCGTTTGTGGTGGATGGCTTCCGTGCTGACTCGTCGTGTGGGGCCACGGTTTACGGCTTGGCCGTTTTGAGCTTACCCTTCCATGCACAAACAAAAACGCCCATCTTCGTCCACAACGCTTGACGCCTAAAGGCAAACTTCTAACAGCAGGCCGGCAAAATCCTGCTAAGCTAATCTTGCACCATGGCATTCCCTAAACCCTAAACCCTAAACCCTAAATCCTAAATCCTAAGCCCTAAACCCTCAACCCTTACCCCAGGATAGAATCCTCCTGGCCCAAATACAAGATGCACCAAGCTTCATGGCCCCAACTAGTTCCAAGTTTCTATCCCCTACACTTGACCCCCGACCCCGGGAGACCTCGGCGTAGAAGCGTGTGGTGCAACAAGAACTCAGGGAGCTCTGCAAGTGGGATCGCATGTACCCTGTACTTCTATCATTCTTGCTCCCGTATCTGAACCCTACATTACTAACAAACCCACAAGATCCAAAATCCATCTGCACCCACGAGTTCAGAACACAAAATCCCCAAACCCTAAACCCTAAACCCTGAACCCAAAGGGTCTACTTCGTCCACAACGTCTTCGGCTTTAATCTCAGAGAACCCTAAACCCTAAACGCTAAACCCTCAACCCTAAACCCTTTCTTTTATTTGGGTTGAGGTTCAGGAGTTCAGGGCACAAGGTTTTAGTTCCAGTTTCACGTCGGCTTAGGGAGCTCAGGGTGTAGGAGCGCGAGGTATAGGGTTTAGGGTTTAGGGTTTAGGGTTTAGGGCTTAGGGAAACGGAGCTGTGTGCGCGTCGGGTTGCCAGCCGCTGCTCGGCACGCTCCAGGTCGCCCCGAAGCTCTGAGTGGGTGGCGTCCGCCTCGGGTTGTTGTTGGGGCCACAGGGTGGGGGGAAATGCCAAAAAGAAACTCTGAAATCTGCGCTCCTTTCTGTGATGCTCTAAAACCCAATAAGAGAGAATACAAAATGTCCCAAGGTTCTACCTAGGGTTTAGGGTTGGGGTTTATGCCCTAATACACCCTAAACCCTAAACAACAGCCGGCTTGCCAACGCAGACGACCCGCCAATGCCAACTTGTCCCCTGAGAATCCCTTTAGTGTATACTTGGGCCCCCAATCATCAGGCAGTGTACTATGAAGGCTCTAGGATACTTCCTAACTCGACCGTTTAAAGATGCTGACAGAGCCTTTCACTACCCTTAAGGGCCCCTTTAGCCTGTTTAGGTTCAGCCCTGTGTCACGGCCTTCAGCGCCTGTTTGTGCGCAGAACACCCTCGATCCACATCTGTCCCATTTGGCGCTTCTACTCGAACTCGAAACTGCAAACTCGCGCACACACACACACACCTACACCAAGAACCCCAGAGAGCTGTTTCTGCCTCAAGAGATAGGACCCCTTTTCATTCGTCGGTTGTCGGGCTCCCCTGTTGCACTCAGTTCCCGAATATCAGGGTAACACCAAAATACTACGACAACCATTGAGAGAAATTACCACATAGGGTGCAGTGTAGGGTTATGTCAAAGGCACAACTCTCTGGACTGAACTATTGCAAACCCTCAACCCTTGCGGCAACTAATCCTTGATTCGGGTTCAGTGTTTAGGGTCTGGGGTTTAAGTCTGGGTCTAGGGTTTAGGACCGAATCAAATCGGGAACTTCCCCCCGAACAAAAAAACAACAACATAAACAAAAAAGGGGGTGTAAGCCTAAATCCCAACCGTTCCACGACGGCCAATGTGGAAACGCACCAAAGACCTTAAGACCCTAAGAACCCTCATCCCTAATTCATGAAGTCAACCCTTTCCCGAAGGCTCTGAGGACTCGTGTTTTCGGGTTGTCGGGCCCACAGGCCTTCTTGAACAAGGCTTTCGGGCTATTTTCGAGAACCTAACACCATGCGCGAAACCCCTAATATCCTAAACCCCCAATACCCTACACCCTTAACCCCCGCAAAAACCCTAAACCCCCTAAACCGCTCCAAAGCCCCCAAAACCCCTCCAAGCCCCCTGAA
>CAJNDS010000530.1:27500-62500 GCA_905221605.1 Symbiodinium natans
CCGACTTGAGGTGCCCTAAAACCTAAACCCGAAATCCCTAAACCCTAAACCCTAAACCCTAAACCACATCCCTAACCCTAAACCCTAAACCCTATACCCTAAACCCTATATTATGCACAGGCTTCGGAGCCCTGAAGCCCGGCAACAAAGACTTGGTAGCCCAGTGACCATGCTTCAATGAGGGCACCCTTTTTAGGGTTTAGGGTTTAGGGTTTAGGGTTTAGGGTTTAGGGTGACTTTAACAGGGAACCGTGAACCAAAAAAAAGGGACAAGGGTACCACCGGGCGACCAAGAAGTGTGGGACAAGAAGCTCCATCATGGTCCCAAAGCAGGTCCCGGCATCTTCCGCATACTGGTTCTTGAGCTTCCTGCCCGCAGCTTTAGCTCGCTTTGTGGTCTCGCAGCCCTATCACCCATGAAACGTCCTGATGAAGTCTGATCACCGTGGCGCGATGACTCTTAGGGTTTAGGGTTGAGGTTTAGGGTTCAGGGTTTAGGTTTAGTTTAGGTTAGGGCTTATGGTTTAGGGTTTAGGGTTTAGGCTTCAGGGCATAATAGTCCTGAGGGTTTAATCCCTTACACACTTTTGAAGGCCTTGAAGTCTCAGTCGAAACCCCATCCTTGCTCTGAAGGCCTAACCCTGCAGGGAGTTACATGGTCCCTTAGTATGCTCCCTTCAAAGGCTACCCCTTATACTTAGTTGCTGAGTTGTGCACACTTTCTGTTCTACAGGGGAGTATAGTATCCCCAAAAGTGTACAGTTTACACATTCAGCCCTTATAGACCCAATAGAAATGAAGGGCCCATCCATCAGAGAACCCTTTAAGGGAGGTTAGGGACCAGACTCAGGGCCCATGAAAGCACCCTATAAACCCTATAAACCCTATAAACCCTATAAACCCTATAAACCCTATAAACCCTATAAACCCTATAAACCCTATAAACCCTATAAACCCAAATTATAAACCCTATAAACCCTAAACCCTAAACCCTAAACCCTAAACCCTAAACCCTAACCCTCCCAAGCCATTCAGTGGAGTCCTGGCTGCTGTATGGCTAACCTCCAGCTCCTGACACTGAAGGGCTTTAGCTTGGGATGTTCCCCCTTCTACTGACAGCCCCTTAATAGGGATTCTCGCACGCCCTATTTCTTATCATCCCTATTCAGGACTGTTCGTATAAGGGGGAACATCCCAAGCTGGGATTCGGCTCTAAAAAGTGTCGGGTTTATGGTGGGGGGGTCCTTCCGAAAGGGGGTTCTCCACAGTAGAAAAATCTAAGGAGTCGGCTCCCTTGGTTTGTAGGGTAGCTGTAGTAATTTACAGCTGAGACCGCAGGGCTTCCAGGGATTCAACTTCCTCACAGACTTAGGGTTTAGGGTTTAGGGTTCAGGTTGTTATCTTGGGTTCAAGGCAGCTTGGAAACGCATGCCAAACCCTGGGACCTTGGCCGAAAGGAGCTCGGGTTGTGAAGCCAGGGACAACTTCCGAGAATCACAACAACAACTCCATGTTCAGTGTTCCCTTTGGGTTCTTGGGGATAAGGGGGGAGTTTCGAGGCCCGCAAGGTGTTCAGCGAACTTGTCAGCTAAGACATGGCGCTTGCGATTTGTAACCTCAACCCTAAGCCTCCTTATAGCTCTACTTAGGTGGGGGGGGGGGGGGGGTTGGGCCCGTTCTTGTCAGGGAAATCAACGCAAAGGGTGAAACCTGCCCCCCCCCCCCCCCCCCCCCAACCAACCCCAACCCCAACCCCAACCCCAACCCCAACCCCAACCCCAACCCCCAACCTAAACAATTCAACGCGTAGGGTTAACCCCTAAATCCCTAAATCCCTAAACCCCTAAACCCCTAAGCCCCCAAACCCCTAAACCCCTAAGCCCTAAGCCTAAACCCCTAAACCCCTAAACCCCTAATCCCCTAAACCCCGAGACCCCTAAACCCCTAAACCCCTAAACCCCTAAACCCCTTTTCCCCTAAACCCCTAAACCCCTAAACCCCTTTTCCCCTAAACCCCTAAACCCCTAAACCCCTAAGCCCCTAAGCCCCTAAGCCCCTAAAACCCTAAACCCTAAACCCTGAACCCTGAACCCCGACCTGCATTTTGGCTTCCAGCTGGGCGAATTGCGTCTCCAGCTCTGACACCTGCACGCACTCAACTCCAAAGCCCTCCTACAGAGAGGACAGTGCAGGGTTCAGGGTTTAGGGTTTAGGGTTTGGGGTTTAGGGTTTGGGGTTTAGGGTTGCATCTTGTGCCACTGTCAAAGGCCGACCCTTCACAATCATTGGGTGACTTGGGGATGCTCTGGGTCACCTTGGTCGCCTCGTAACTAGTCTGCTCGAGATTGCGCTCCGAAATCCACACGGCCTTCAACCGACAATTGTTGTCTAAGCGGCCCGGTTTTCCAGGCGCTACCCACCCATTTCGCATGCCTCCTTGTACCAGCAAGTAGTTGCCGTGCAACAGCACGCTGCTTGCGCGGGACAGCGACCAGAATGGCCGTTCAGTCATGTCCACATTCCAGCATCCGGGTTAGCAGGCCTTGCTACGGAAACGGAATGTTTAGGTATGCATCGTATGTATCACCTAATGTCGACGAGAGCACTTCTAGACCCTAAAGCCAAACCCCAAGAGGCGTGCTTGGCCAAAGTTCAAAGGGTAGCACATGGTTCCTATTCAAAACCCTGTAAATGAGCTAAGGGACCACATTCAGGGCCCATATATACCTACCCTTAGAGAAGCCTAAATCCCGAAACTCAAAACCCTATGCTTCATGGGCTCAGGCTGGGGCTCAAAAAGTAAACAACCCCCCCCCCCCCCCCCCCCCCCCCCCCCCCCCCCCCCCCCCCCCCCCCCACCCCGACCCCCTTCACCCCCCTGCTCCCCCGACAATCTCGTTCTGGGAACTCTTCTGCTTGTCGGGGTGGAGTTTGTCAGGTTGAAGAAGTCGGCCATGAGACGAGGTACAAAGGCCATGAGACTAGGTACAAGGGGTCTGGAGGCCCGGCATACTCTGAGAGGTCTGTGTCACCTTTGTCAGGTTGATGCCCTAAACCCTAATCCCTCCCAGGATAAACTCACTAAACTCCCTAAACTCGCTAACACTCGCTGAACTCCCTAAACTCCCTAAACCCCCTAAACCCCTAAACTGCCTAAACCCCACACCCTGAACACGATCCTGCGCCAAGTCCTGTACATCGGTGCCATCGGGCACAAGAACACATCGCCCTCTTTGTTTCTCTGAAGCTTCCAAAAGCCCAGTCTTCACTTGACCTATCCCTAAACCCTAAGCCCTAAACCCATAAACCCCAAACTTAAAGAGGCCTGGTCCAAGATCCATTCGGCTTCCTCGCTGCAAACACATGTTGACGTTTGAGTTTCCAAGTTCAGGGGTTGAGGGTTTAGGGTTCAAGGGTTTGGGGTTCTAGGGTTCTAGGGTTCTAGGGTTCTAGGGTTCTAGGGTTTAATGTTCCAAGCTCAGGGGTTGAGGAGTAGGGTTTCAGGTTGGGCTTAAGATTTAAGGAGTTTAAGGGTTCAGGGGTTTAGGATGTGCGGCAGAAGCTATAGGAGCGCATGGCCCAGCCCTATGTGCCCCTATCAGCCACACACCAAACCCCAACAAGAAGAACTTGGGTGCTTCAAGATCAATCTCGTACCCGAAACCCCAGAACCCTAGCCAACAGCTCCACATAAACCCCTAAGTACCCTGAACCGAAAGAACCCTGAAGATACCCGGATACCCTGAACCAAGAATTTCAAGGGGCCGTTCAGGGCCAGCTGAAAGCCTCGCAGAACCTTTCAAACGCCGGAACACCTACATTACACCCCCCCCCCCCCCAACCCTAAACCCTACACACCAAACCCGAAACCCCAAACCCTAAACCCTAACCCTAAACCCGAAAACCGAAACCCCAAACCCCAAACCCCAAACCCTAAACCCTAAACCCTAGGGGACCTGCGGCATGTCCGCAAACTCGTCGTGGGCCTCCTCTGGGGCCTTCAAGGTCGGCAGATCCTGGCAGGGTTTAGGGTTTAGGGTTTGTGGGTTAGGGTTTAGGGTTTCGGGTTTAGGGTTTAGGGTTTTGGGTTTAGGGAGTTTGGGGTTTAGGGAGTTTGGGGTTTAGGGTTTAGGGAGTTTGGGGAGCAGATCCTGGGAGGGTGATGCTGTGGCTGTCACTTTGGCTTAGAGGGCTCATTGAAGGTAGGGGATAGGATTAGGGGGCCCTTGGGGATATAGACCCTCTGAATAAGGTCCCTGCTTAAGAGAGCCAGAAGAGGGTTCAGAAGGGGTTCCCTTTTAAGGGTCCCCCTTATCCCACCTAGGAAAAGGTTGGGTTTATGAAAGGGTTACATAGGGGGGTTCTATGCTTTCCTTTTGGGGTTTTAAGCGGTGTAGAGTTTTGTGCCAAGAAGGGTACCCCTGTTTTTCCGACAACCACCATGCTACACGATTGACTACGCCCCCGCCTGTCCCTAAACACTCTAAAGGTAATTAATGACACGGCCCCCCTTATATACCCCTTATATACTCTATGCAAATTACGGCCCATACATGAGAACCCGTTAAAGGAGGTTGTATATGGACCATATTAAGGGCCCATGAAACAACCCTCAGAAACTCAGAAACAGTGAAACTTAAGAATCCTAAGCCTTACGATGCTCCCACACGTCCCAACTCCAAAGTTTCCCTGAGCTCCTATAAACCCTAAGCCCCTGCACCTGAAAACCTACACTCCAACACCCTAAAACCCCAAAACCCCAGAACCCCGTATGCTCAAACTCCTATAAGGAGGCTGAGTTGTGCTCACTCCCCTCCCCCCTTTCCGGGCGCCTGAGCTACGGCCTTGCTTTCCGCTTCCTCTTGCCTAAGTTCACTGACATCTTGTGAATCCCCCGAACCCTGAACCCTGAAAACTCTAAACCCTAAATCCCGTCAAGCAGGTTCCTGGGGAGCATGGTTTGCGGTTTACGGCCGGAACGTTGAGGGAATTCCTGCTTCTGCCGTGTAGATCGTGAAAACCGCAGAGCCATGGAGAACCAGCCAGGGGGGGGTAGGGACATAGGGAACCTGAGGCAGGCTTAGGGAGTCGTGGGGAGGATGAGGGAACCTTGGGTTGCACCCTCAACCCTAAACCCTAAAGGCCCCACATCCCCGTCACCTTCCTCCCTTGAGGACCCGAAAAGGCTAAGTCCACCCCAGGGACCTGCGGCTCGGGATGTTAGGGTTTAGGTTTAGCGTTTAGGGTCCATAGGGTTTAGGGTTTAGGGTTTATAGGGTTTAGGGTTTAGGGTTTAGGGTTTAGGGTTTAGGGTTTAGGGTTTAGGGTTTAGGGTTTAGGGTTTAGGGTTTAGGGTTTAGGGTTTAGGGTTTAGGGTTTGGATCTTAACGTTTAGGGCATCAAGCCCTTAAGCCACACAAAGCACCAAGGTTCAGGGCCCTGAAAGGCTCCCACCCTTAAACCATAGCCGACCCTAGCCCTACAGTAAACCCTAAACCCTGAAGCCTGAACCCTAAACCCTAAACCCTAAACCCTAAACCCGTGCCCTTAACCCCAAACCCTAAATGAAAGCTTGAAACCCCAGACAGCCACGTGGCGGGGCGGAGGCATTTCCGACCTCCAGTCCGCCTCGGCGTGAGAAATCCGCACGGATGCGGACTTTTAGGGCTCTGTGGGGGGTCCGCGGACTCTGGGGAGGGAGGTTTAGGTTTTCGGGCTTAGGGTTTAGGGTTTAGGGATATTTCGGCGTTGTCGGTGTAGGGTTTAGGGTATGTACTTGGGCCATAAAAGCACGTAATGTCTTCGAGGCTCAAACTATGTTGCAGTACATTAGCACCTGCGACTCTGTGAGCCCTGCAACAGGCAGATGCAAGTAGTTTTTGGTTTAGGGTTTAGGGTTAAATCTAGGGTTTAAGGTTTGGGGTTTAGGGTTTCGGGTTCAGGGGCTCCGTTGCGGAATAATTTGGCATCCTAGGTATGGCTGCATGCCCAGTTCTGGGTCTTAGGTACCACTATGTTGAAGATCACCAAGTTAAACGCTGAGCTTCGTCCGAATGATTTGTAGTGGAACAACTTGGTAGAATAACATTATCATATACAAAAAAACATATAAATATATAGCACATACATACTTCTCGCTTCGTAGCCAATTGGGGACGCTCAACCCTTAGCCAACAAACCCTAAACCCTAAACCCTAAACCCTAAACCCTAAACCCTAAACCCCAAACCCCAAACCCTAAGGCCCCAAAGCCCTAATGTGCCAGCCGGGGCCTGCTTTCTCTGCGCGGCGCAGCTCGATCTCTGCTGCCAGAAGGCGCCTGAAGGCTTCCCCCCAAAGGTCCACGCAACAAGGGGTTTAGGGTTTAGGGTTTAGGGTTTAGGGTTTAGGGTTTTGGGCTCAGAGTTTAGGGTTTAGGGTTTGGGGTTTAGGGTTTGGGGCTTAGGGTTTGTAGATGATTATAGGGTTTATACGGGCCTATAGGGGATTTTAAGGGATTATAAGCTGTATAGGGTGTGCGCAGCGTTTAGGCTTGCTTAGACGGGATTACAGTAGGGGGTTACTAAGTATCAAGAGGAGCATCCCAACTTGAATTTTGGGTTTTTTACGCTTACTTCCCTGCGCCCGAAACGCCTGGAGCCATCTCGGGGGTTTGGACGTTTTAGGTCCTCGGGAATTGAGTCCCAGTATATGGGGCTTATGAAATTAGGGGCCCCCTGAAATAGACCCTCAAATAGTAGGATTCCCTTTTTTTAAGGACCCCAACAAGGAGCCCCAAATTTCGGAAACCCCCCCGATCCAAATGCTGTAATAAAACATTCCAAACCCTGCAGCGAGCTCTACCTCGGCTTAGGGTTTAGGCTTTAGGGTTTAGGGCTGAGGGTTTAAGGTTCAAGGTTTAGGCTTTGAACAAGGGGGAGAACAGACCCAGACACATTCCGATTTCGGAAAAGCTCATGGCGATGTAACTCCAGGTAAGCCCACAAGAAAACCCCTACGAATTGCCGAAGCCGTCAAAACGAGCCTTGGGAATACGGGTCCGCCGTGGGCGGTGTCCCAAAAATACGTTTCCAGAACACGCTCCCAGAGCGTCCTCTTCTGAAGACCTTCAACCCTACAACCCTTACAAGCCCTACAAGCCCTACAAGCCCTACAAGCCCTACAAGCCCTACAAGCCTAAACCCTAAACCCTGAACCCGAAACCCTAAATCCTAAACCCTAAACCGGATTACTACCCTGACAGGACGCCCCTGCAAAGCAGACGAGACACTGTCGGCACGCTTCCAGACGCGGTGGCATTTGCTCAAGGAAGCCTTGTGCCAGAGTGGGAGTATAGGATTTTAGGTTTTGAGGGTTAAGGATTACCATAAACCCTGAACCCTGAACCCTAAACGCTAAACCCTGAACCCATAAGGGTTTAGGTTTTAAGGTACGCAAGGCATGAGCAAAAAAGCCCCCAACAGCACCTCCCCAAAGGAAAAATGGGCCGACTGCAGGGTTGGATGATTTTTGGGGGTTTCGGGTCTAGGACTATAAGTTGCAGAGAGGGGTGGGGAGAGAGAGCGAAGGGCTTAGGGTTTAGGGTGTAGGGATTAGGGATTTAGGGTTTACGGTTTAGGGTTCAGGATTTAGGGTTTGGGGTTTAGGTTTTAAGGTTTAGGGGGTCTGCATCCAAGTTGCCAGGGATCGCCCACCGTGGCCAGCCCTTGATCATGGCCTGCGGTAGAACAACCAACAGGGAATCATTAAGCCTCTTCTAACCTAATTTGTGCTGAAGACCCCCTGAAAAATAATTATGAACAGGTTCCCTTACGAGGAAAGAAGGGAAAACACAAATTATTCAAAGCACAACCCGGTAACTGTAAAGCTTATTACATCTATACCCGTTCATGTGATCTGAGGGACAGCAGGGCGCTTACGGTTCGGGGATGCAACCTGCTTAGGATTCATGCACGGGGCTACCTGCGGAGTGAACTCTGGAAGCCCCAAACCCCAAACCCCGAAACCCCACAAACTTTCCAAAACCCTTCTGCTAGACATAAAGCTACGATGCAAAAAAAATGAAACAACAACATCCTAAAGCCCTAAGCGCAAAGACCCAACATCCGCGAACCCCTGCACCCCTACCCCTAAAACCTAAACCCTTAACCCTTAAAATCTCAAAACAAAAAGCATCAAAAACCCATAGGTCCTTAAGAAGGTCTATAGGGGCGGACGTAGGGCAATTTCCCCCACCTCTCTATGCGAAGAACTGGTAAGAGAGTCCTAACCATCCAGAATCCCAAAGCCCGAAGCTCAAAGCCCCAAGCCCTGAACCCCGAAACCCTCATCCAAAACCCGAAACCCTAAACCCTAAACCCTTAACCCTACTTGTATAACCCTAAACCCTGAACCCTAAACAAGACACGCCCAAAGAGAGTGCCTCTGTCGGCGCTTCCGGTGGGTTGGCTGGCACTTGCCTTGGCGACTGGAGCTGTCGGATGCCATGCAGGTCCTGATAAAGCCCCTCTAAAGCCCAGAACCCCTAAATCCTACAGCCCAAACCCTAAACCCTAAATCCTAAACCCTAAACCCTGAACCCTGAACCCTAGACCCTAAACCCTAAGCCCTAAGCCCTAAACCCTAAACCCTAAGGGTATTTAGGCCTTCTATGGCCTTCTGAACTTGAGGGGTGCTGGCTACGGATATTGGGTTTAGGGGGGTCGTGAGGGTTGAAATCAAAGGGATTCAGGGTTTATAGGGTTAAGGGGAACCAAGTCAGATTTTGTGTGGTTGAGACTTTAGGGCTTTAGGGTATGGGCAGGGAAAAAATCGGTTGCTGGTCAAGGGCTTGAGCAACCTCAATCCTATATCCGACTGGCCAATTGTTACAGGTTAAGCACTCTCGTGAGCTTTTGTTTGGGCCCCTTGGGCATCCTAATGGGTGCTTGAGGCGTCTAGGTACGCCCAAGCTCTTCAGGGTTTTCAGGCATGAATCCCGGACATCAACCTCAAGTGCAACACTCAGGGCGCTGAAGGGGCTGAAGCACAAACCCAAGCTGCCAGGTGGTGCGTGTGGAGGCAGGTGAACTGTCAGGACCTCTTCGCTGATCAGGTCTTCAGGCACTAGGATTGAAGGGTTTAAGGTCTAATGCTTAGGGTTCAGGGTTTATGGGTCAGCTCGACAAGATCGCGCGCTCGTAAGCACGCAGTACATACATACCCCCAAAATCACCCGTATACTACTCAAAAGGAACCAAGCCGGAGCCAGCCAAACCCAAAGCAGCCAAGCCGATTTTTTACATACCTCCACAGAAGACAGAATGCTTCGGGGCTTGTAGTCTGCATGCTCGGAGCTTGACGATAAACAGACGAAGACCTTGTGAAGGACCGTAGCAGCTTCCAGGGAGAAAACTTAGTTTTCGCGCTTGGGGACGTCTTTGGCCGGAGGGCTCGATCATTGCTTTTTTTCATCGACTCCGGATTGCCAAGGTGCATGGCGAAAACCTGTTGCCACAAAAGATGATTTGTCTTGTGAAGGAAGGCATCCCAGCCTAAGTTGAGGTTGTATGCTTGCGCAAATCTTGGGCAAGCGCCTGAGGCCTCCCAGGGGGGCCTCCAGGAAAGGGGTCTCCCAGAAGAAACTCCCAAAAACCTGCCATCGTCCAGGGGCCTCCCAGAAGCCTTCCGGGTCAAGGGGCAAAAAAGGTGCTGAGACAACGAGTTTTCGAAGGAGAGGAGAGAAGAGAAAAGAGGACGGAGAAGAGACAAGAAGAGAGAGAAGAAGAGAGAAAAAGAGAGATAACAAAAAGAGACGAGAAAGAACAAACAAAAATGAAAAAACTAAACGTGTTGTTCTTATCAAAACCAACGTCAGCTGGTCTGAGCCTTGTATTCTTATTGGGGGCCAAGGTCAGCTGGTCTGAGCCCTCGTTGTGGGTGCGTCTTCCTGTTCTTGCCTGGGGTTTTCATGCTCCTGAAACACGCCAGTCATGGATCCGGTGTGGGTTTTAGGGTTTCGGGTTCGTATGGTTCAGGGTTCATGTGCCAGGTTTCGGTTGGATTTGAGCTGATATCAAGCCCTGACCTACACCTCCAAGCAATTTCTGGGCTCTGCAAGCCCCCTAACATCTGACTAAGACGACAGCCCTGGACTCCGCAGCCCCTCCAGCTACGCTCTCATGAACACTACACACCCCATATCACCCTATAACCCTAAACCCTATAACCGTATATCCGTATAACCCTAAACCCTAAACCCTAGACCCAAGATCCTACATCCTAAGCCCTAAGCCCTAAACCCCAAAACCCCTAAAAATACCCTAAAAACCCCTAAACACCCCTATAAACCCCTATAAACCCCTTAACCCTCCCTCGCCCGCCCGTGCGTGCGCACCTTTGTGTGCGATGACCCAGTTTGCCGACTGGTGGAGGCCGTCTTTCCGGAAGGCCGGCCCCTTCCTGAGAACTTGGAAAAGGGCTCCTTACCCAGAACTGCCAACAATGGGTCTGGGGTTTGGGGTGTGGGGTTTAGGGTTTGGGTTTAGGAATCCAAAAAACCCTTACTTCAGGAGTCTTCCCTAGAAATCAGATTGAGGATCATCCTACCGTGATTGAGGGATCTTTCTTTTTCAAAGGGGGCATTTTGGAAGCTGCAGGGGGTTCTTGGGGTCTAAATACGGAAGGTTTCCTCAAGTCGGAATGCCGTGAGCCTTGGGAGTCCCTGGTGCAGGGACATCCCAAAGCACCACACGCGCACGCGCGCGCGCGCGCGCGCGCGCGCGCGAAGGGGGGGCCCTTAAGCTTGTGAGCCCAATATCCTCTCAGCCCTTTTAGGAGTCCTTGTTGAAACCTCCAATTCTGCAAGATCCAAGCTGCTTGGTGACTTTGGGCAGCGCCCCGGCAGAGTAGCTGTGCGGCGTCTTATGCATGGCGGGCGCGCAGGACTTTCTTCTAGCCGACCACAGGGGGGGGTGTGGAGACTTCCACCCCCGCCCGAAAAAATGCGGGGCTTCAGAGAGAAAGAAACACTTCATTAAGCGTAAACTATAGGCTTAACAGCTGCCTGATCTCCTGTCTTCTGTTGAATGTCATGATGACATGCTCCAGACTTGAGTCCCAAAGAAGTGTATGGAGCGTTAAGGACACCGAATTTAAGCTGCTCAAGACTTCCCCCCTGCCGAGCCGAAGCAAGAGCGAAGGCCCTGTGGCTGAGAGGTGGTTTCGGCTTCCGGGAGCCATTGCCTCCCCAAAAGGGTTTATGGTTCATATTGCCTTCAAAGGAATTAGACTAGTATGGGGTATATGACCCCACGGCTAGGGTTCATTTGGTCCCTAAGATGAACGAGGGGCAGAAAGTTTGGTTGGCATTGCTCAGAGATTTGGGGGTGTTACGACAATAAGGGTAATAACCTTATTGGGGTCCTTTTTGTTCAGGGAATCCTACTATTTGGGGTCTATTTTGGGGCTCCCCTAATTTCGTAAATCCCCCATTCTGAGTCTCAGAAGTCATGGAGAGCCATCTGCATCATCTTCTCCTCCGCGCTTAAAGCTGCATCCGGGGTTCTTCATGTCTGGGCAGGGGAGCCCAAGCCTGAAGTCTTTAGGGTTTAGGGTTTAGGGTTTAGGGGCCGCAACCCGACCTGCACCAGCACTTGATGCGGAAGGCACCATTCCAAATCGGAAGCCTTTCGGCCTGTACTGCCCTCAGGTCTTCGGGGTTTAGGGTTTAGGGTTGAGGGTCTAGGGTCTAGGGTTTAGGGTTTTGGGTTTCGCAGAGCAGCGGCATCTTGTTTCTTCTCCGGGCTCTTCCTTTGCGCTGCTCCTCAAGTCCGCTCAGAGCCTCGGCGCGGGTTTAGGGCTTAGGGTTTAGGGTTCAGGGTTTATAGGCCACTGTCACAGAACCACGAAGGAGTCTCGGGTGCACAGGGGCCTGAGGCCCTAAGCCCTAAGCTCGAACCGGGACGCACGGCTTCAAGCCGTGAGCCCTTAACCTCCGAACCTATAGAGGCTGAACCCCCAAGCTCTAGCTCCTGAAGCCTTGAGCCCGAACCTCTATGTAACTCCACCAAAAGGCTCAGTTTTGGGGTTTGGGATTTAGGGTTGAAGGGTTAGGGTTTGGGGTTTGGTGTTTTGGGCCAGTAAGTTTAGGGTTCCTTCCGGAGCAGGTCTAGGGGCGAAGATCAACCAACATGACATGCTGTTGCTTTCCTTACTGGCCCAAAAACCAAGGAAATAAAAGTTGAAACTTTCAGAATAAGCTGCCTGAGAAGAAGCCCAAAAGTTGAAAAGTTGGGTTTTGAGCCAGTAAGTTTCCAGGTGGTTATCAAAGTTATCAAGAATAGAGCGAGCCGCATCACACATCGAGAGTAGACATTCTTGGGGACTTGGGGACTTGGGGTCCCTTCTTGTCCCTTTAGGGTTTAGGGTTTAGGGTTTGATTAGGGTTTAGGGTTTAGGGTTTAGTTAGGGTGTAGGGTTTAGGGTTTAGGGTTTAGGGTTTAGGGTTTAGGGTTTAGGGTTTAGGGTTTAAGGTTTAGGGTTTAGGGTCTTACAGAGAGCACTCGCACAGGATCACGCCAATCATAACTTTCAAAGCAAAACCTCGTGCTCATCCAACCCCTCAGGCCATTGAGCTCCCTAAACCCTAAACCCTAAACCCTAGAATTTCCATGGGCCCATATCGTATGTACTTGGGCCCCAAAGCTGCTATGTAGGAACCCTTAAGGCCCAAGTCTCTGCTCTATAGGCTCATGGACCCTTTGGGAATAGGCGTCCCTACACACCCGAGCCCTCCCCCCCCCTCTCCCTGAACCCTAAACCCTAAACCCTAAACCATAAACCCCAAACCCTAAACCCTAAAACCCCCCCCCCCCCCGCGGGCCCCGGGCACCTTTGTGTGCGATCATTCCACTTCCCCGTTGCCGGAAGGGCCGGCGCACTTCTTGCCCTGCGTGCAGCTGCACAGGCTTCCGGTTTGGGGTTTGGGGTTTGGGGTTTAGGGTTTGGGGTTTGGGGTTTAGGGTTTAGGGTTTGGGGTTTAGGGTTTAGGGTTTGGGGTTTGGGGTTTAGGGTTTAGTAGGGTTTAGGGTTTAGTGGGAGTGGGTGGGGGGGGGGGGTTGGGGGCTCTTCGGCGAGCTTGAGGGGGTTCAAGAGGGATTCTAACCCGATTTTCGGGAGGCGAGATGGGTTGAGAAGGACTCCATACGAAAACAAGGGCTAAGTGCCGAAGTTGAAGAGGAGCTTCACTATACCCGAAACCCGAAACCCGAAACCCTAAACCCTAAACCCCAAAACCCCAAACCCTAAATCCTAAACCCTAAACCCTAAACTGAGTGAGAGAAGCGCGCCTTGGAGGTGGAGTGTCCCTTGCGCGCTCGCACGAACAACTCGTCCTCCGAGAGCTGGAATCTGTTTTTGTTGTCGCGTGCCACGGCCGTCTGCAGGGGAGCGAAAAAGTTCTCTAGGAGTCCATGTACCTACATGGTATATACTTGGCCCCTAAAGCTACTGTATAGGAACCCCTTGAAGGCCCAAGTATCTACTATGTAGGTACATGGACCCTTTGGGGTTTAAGGTTTCAGGCATGGATAAGCCAAGGGAACCTTACCCCCCAAAATAAGGGAATGAATGGGAGCTTACGAAAATTCGAGACCCCTATGATAGCACCCCCCAAATAGTAGGATCCCCTCATAATAAGGACCCCAAGAAGGTACCCCTGTAATTTCGGAAACCCCAACTCTTAAGGGGCGGGTATGGCACGGAGCAGGCCTTGACGGTAAGCACGCTCTGGCCGCACTTCTCAGCGACATCATGAATGGCCATCCAGCCACCGGCGTCCACTGCCGCCGTGGCATGCCGCAGCCAGTAGCTCATGGTCTGGAGGGTTTAGGGTTTTGGGTTTAGGGTATAGAATTTAGGGTTTAGGGCTTAGGGATAATTACTAATAACCCCAAGGGTCCATGTGCCCATGTGGCAAAAAAATTGGGCCCCAAAGCTGCTATATAGAAACCGCTTTAAGGACTGGTCCATGAGCAAGCGCAAGTCACTGCGTAGAGGCCCTCGTGGACAGGAATAATTTTCCCCGCCTTGCTGCATTTGACCAGGTCTTTCTCGGACAGGCCTTTGCAAAAGGTCAGACAATCATAGCGTCATGAGTTTTCAAGGAACACAAGCGGTCAGCTTTCGCGTCAGGGTTCAGGGGCAGGACAAAAGGCCCCTTCAGTGCCCTAATATGTTTATAGGTACAGTTATAAGTACAGTTCTAATTGGTCAATAAGTACCATGAACCTCCAAGTAGGGACTGTTAAAGCCCCCTAAACCCTAAACCCTAAACCCTAAACCCTAAACCCTAAACCCTAAACCCTAAACCCTAAACCCTAAACCCTAAACCCTAAACCCTAAACCCTAAACCCTAGGGTTTAGGGGCGTGAAAGTCAAGTGGCCGTCAACCGGCGCCTCTGGCGCCTCGGCCCTGCGCTTCTTGGCCGGTGGTGGGCCTCGTGTGGGGGAACATGCTGTCAGGGTTTAGGGTTTAGGGTTTAGGGTTTAGGGTTTAGGGTTTAGGATTTAGGGTTTAGGGTTTAGGGTTTAGGGGCAGAAAAATCACCGCAACTGGGGGTTCGAGAACCACAAGGACGGTCTTTGAATGAACCCTAAACCCTAAAGCCTAAACCCTAAACCCTCTAGTCCCTAGACCCTATACCCTAACATGAATGCAACTAAGGAACCGTCCGGCTCCCTCACGATCATCGGGCGCTTCTTGGTCGCTGCCTTGCCTTGCTTGGAGGTTCATGGTACTTATTCACCGATTAGAACTGTACTTTTAACCCACTTATAAGCCTTTTAAGTGCCCAAATATGGTTATGTACAGTTTTCATTGGTTCACAAGAGTGCCTAATTGAGGTTCTTTAAGGGGGAAACCTAGGCGGGGGTAGTATAGAGCGGGGTAGCAGGGAAACCCATGAGAGAGTAATGGCAAAGTGTCAGGGGCCGTCTCCACAGCATTGAGGGCCACACAAGAGGACACTAAAAGCCCATAACCATCTCCCAAATTCCTGACCGTGCTGACCTCCGAAGTAAGTAGATACTTCTTGTGTAGTCTGTGTAAGTACTTCATAGTAGAGTGCAAAAAACACTCGCCCTAAACCCTAAACCCTAAACCCTAAACCCTAAACCCTAAACCCTCAACCCTGAACCCTAAACCCTAAACCCTATAAAATTCCGCAAGCCGCAGCCCGGCCTGATTGCAGCAGCTCAGAGGCTCGGCGGCGCCGACGCCATGTGGCTTAGGGTTTCGGGTCTAGGGTGGCGAGTGTTCCCATAACAAGGGTGCCCTTTTTGGTTTAAAGGTGATTAATAAGGGACCCTAAAGCCCAAAAAGGGAATAAGGGCCTACTCCGGCTCCTAGAAACCCTATGAACCTTGTATAAACCCCAATAATGTAAACCCTGCAAACCCAATGTAACCCTTGCAAGGACAACTCGAAAATGAATTAGATACATAAAAAGTTAGTGATTGCAAAATATTTGAATTTTTAATTTAGTGTAAAAGAGAACTTTTTTTAAAATCTTGTTAAATCTTATTAATAATAAAATAAAGGGCTCCAGGCGGCTTTGGAGTTCCTAGGGCTGCCGAAGGCTTTTGGGGGATCTCAGGAGTTCGGTCTCGTTGGCTTCTGCGACTGTCGACGGCTGAAATTTCTAGCCCTAAACCCTAAACCCTAAACCCTAAACCCTAAACCCTAAACCCTAAACCCTAAACCCTAAACCCTAAACCCTAAACCCTAAACCCTAAACCCTGCAGACCCAATTTGTCGCATGGTGCCGGGTTTGGGTGTACTCTAGGCCTTGGGGAGAACGGGGGACCATGTTTTCGAGCCAGGCGCAAAGAAACGAAGGATGGAGCCTTGATGCACAGAAGTCTAAGGAGGTGAAGGGTTTAGGGTTTAGGGTTTAGGGTTTAGGGTTTGAGGTTTAGGGTTTAGGGATTAGGGTTTAGGGTTTAGGGCATTCCTAACCTACAGCCTGAAAGCCCTAAATCTTCACCGCGTGCTCAGGGGCCAGCAAGGCCTGTCCAGTGAAACTCTCTGCTACCTTCGCACGGGCTGATGAGGGCTTAGCCTGCAAAATGTTGGGCCCTTTGGACCCTAAACCCTAAACCCCAAACCCCAACCTAAACCCTAAACCCTAAACCCAAATACCAAAACCCTAAACCTTAAACCCTAAACCCTGAACCCAAAACCCTAACCCTAAACCCTAAACCCTAAACCCTAAACCCTAAACCCTAAACCCTAAACCCTAAACCCTAAACCCTCAACCCTAAACCCTTCATATTATGAGTATGAAGTTTTGGCATGCTTGCCTCGAGGTGCTTAAACCCTGTACACCGTCTGCAATGCCTGTGGTCCGTGATCACCAAGCTCTTTAAACAACCCTTGGGGTTTAGGGTTCCAAATTGAAGAAAACCTCATCGACCCATCACTTACCAAATTACAACAACAGGCCTTGACACCAGCAACGCAAACACCAAATGCCGGATGTCACTGAAACAAACCCTATATAGACCCTTAATAAGGGGCTTCTAAGGGAACCTAAGCCCAAAAAATGGGCATAAGGGCCTACTCTTGGTCCTAGAATCTCAATCTCTAGGCTACCCTACCCCCGTGTGGAACCCTACAATAAACTCTAGTTTGTAAATCCCAAACTTTATAAGGTTTAGTTAGTTGGTAAACCCTAAACCCCAAACCCCCAACCCTAAACCCGAAACCCTAAACCGAAAACAGAGGTGGGAGGCCGGAACTGCTCCACCTGGTAGCCGAGAGTTTGGGACGCTGCCGGGAAAGCCACGTCTGGCCTCCAGGGTAGGTTTAGGGTTTAGGGTGTGGGGTTTAGGGTTTAGGGTTTAGGGCTTAGGGTTTAGGGTTGAGGGTTTAGGTGATTTAGGCTTCAACCAACTGGTTCTTCGTAAGTCTTAGTATGGACTCAGGGAATTCAAGTACCTTATATACCCTCAATCGGGGTTAGGGGTTTAGGTTTAGGGGTTTCGGTTCTAGGCTTCAACCTACCGGCTCTGAGCAGGAATCAAGGAATTAAGTACCTTATATACTCTCTAAGGGATGATCTAGAGAACCTAGCATCCTCATTCCCCTCCTAAGAACCAGTAGCTACAACAAAGAACTTTTGGGGTCTGAATGCCTCCGTAAAAGGAGTGCCTTTCAGACCCAAGTTTGGGGTGTAGGGTTTGGGGTTTAGGGTTTAGGGCTACAGGTACATGGACCCTTTGGGTTGGTAGAGTGGCTTATGGGGTAAAAGGGGCGCACAGGGCTGATTAAGGGGCGTTTCGCACGTACACCTTTACAGTAAACAGCTCCGCCCACAAGGGGGCATTACATCAAGGGACGAAGGCGGGATCCTTATAAGGGACCTTAATTAGGGTTGATATGGGGATACCTAGGTATATGGGGGCCATATGAGGTATACATTGGGGTTGTATAGGGGAATAGGATTACGGGTCCCTTCTAGGGGTCCCTCCTTTTAGCAACCACAGTACTTTGGGGCCTAAGGACTCTTAGGAGAGACACAAAGTACTGTATCTTAGGGTAGTCGGGTCCCTTAGTATGGGCCCTGAAAAGGGGCCCCTTATATGAAAACCCAAGGGCGCGTGCTTCAGAACCCCTTTGAAGAAGGAAAGGGGCCATGTAACTACCCTTAGACTGTATATGCGCCAGCACTAAACCCTGAATCCTAAAACGTAGAAGCCCTGGACTTGCTGTTGTTGAGTTAGGGTTTAGGGTGCACCTACCCGAAGCCCAAGATAATAAACCCTGTGAGGCTTATAAAGCATACAGAGCAAAGCCGGCCGTCCTGGGTCGGTTCTGGCACCCGAACACAAGGCCCCAACACAGTAAACCCCGAACAGCCCAAAAGCCGAAACCCTGAATCTCAACCCCAAACCCTAAACCCCTAAACCCTAAACCCTAAACCCTTAACCCTAAATCCTAAACCCTAAACCCTGGCTCCAAGAGAAGGCGAGCAGGACTTAAGCTAAAGGCTTGCCCCACCTCGGCCGAGTACAAGACCCGGAACGCGATTTCGGGACTTGGGATTGAAGGGGAGGATCCAGCAAACCCTAAACCCTAAACCCTAACCCCTAAACCATAAACCCCTAAACCCCTAAACCCCTAAACCCCTAAACCCTAAACCCTACACCCTATGCCCTAAACCCATACAGCAGATCCCGCGCACTCCTTTTCCCCCGAAACTCCAGCGCTGCAGAGGTGCTGGCGCCACAGACCCGAAACCCTGGACTCTAAACCCTGGGTTTAGGATCTAGGGTTTAGGGTTTAGGGTTCAGGGTTTAGGGTTCCGAAAGCCTACGAGCACCAAAGGTTAGGGCTTGGGACTAGGGCAAAGGCTGAGCCATAAACTCGAACGCCCTGGTAATATTGATGCACGCAAACGCCTTGAATAACAAATGAATGATTTAGCTAGGTGTTCGCAGTAGCCTGGGATGTGAGGATGAAGATTCTTGGTGCTTCTTTACCCCGGCTCTCAAACACAAGATCTTAACCCCAACAAGAATGGAATGATAATGAGGATTTAGGGCTTCGGGTTAGGATTTCCAGGTATATCCACGCCAGCCCTATCAAGCTTATGAGCCGTAAACCCCATACATAAACAGAGCAGGAACAGAGCAGGATGTATGTACATGTACAGAGGGAGAGAGAGGGAGAGAGAGAGAGAGAGAGAGACAGCGAGAGAGAGAGAGAGAGAGAGCGAGAGCGAGAGCGAGCGCTAGGCAGAGATCCGCCGCAGCCGTCGGGACTTCTTCGGAGAGCAGGCAGCCGTGCAAAGGCAGTCCTGCAAAGACTAAGACACATGTCACCGAGCCGTGGGGCGGATTTTGCTTAACCCCCTGAACCCTAAACCCTAAACCCTAAATCCTAAACCCTAAACCCCCAATCACCCTCAGCGCCCGTCTCCTCATCTGCCACGACGCCGCTCTGCCGATAGACCGTGATGTCTTCGGCGCCCCGCGTTCTGAACCAGTACCTGTTTCATGGTTTCCCTACTACACCCCCCTCTGGACTATCCCTGTTTAGGGTTTAGGGTTTAGGGTTTAGGGTTTAGGGTTTAGGGTTTAGGGTTTAGGGTTTAGGGTTTAGGGTTTAGGGTTTAGGGTTTAGGGTTGAGGGCTCAGAGCTCCGTACACTTGCTTCTCTAAAGCTTATACCTAGTTGCTGAGTACCCTGGCTCAAAAAGGATCCTAAACCCCTAAACCCCTAAACCCCTAAACCCCTAAACCCCCAAACCCCCAAACCCCTAAACCCCTAAACCCCTAAACCCCTAAACCCCTAAACCCCTAAACCCCAAACCCTAAACCCTCAACCCTACTTAAACCCTTAAAGTCCCAGGAGCTTCTGCAGCTCGTCGCGCATGGCATCCGTCACCGGCTGCACGGCTCGGCCACGAAAGTTCCTGGGCCAGGACTCCGCAAGGTTTTCACTATCGGGTTTCGGGTTTAGGGTTTGGGGTTTCGGGTTTAGGGGTCAGGGTTTCGGGTTTTGGGTTTTGTTGGGTTTAGAATCGGGTTCATAGGGTGTCTAGAGTTTAGTTCCTGGGCAAGGACTCTGCAACATATAACTGCTAACTGTAGTGCTTTGGGTTTTTTGGGGGGTTGTATAGGATTTATAGGGTTTGTGTTTTTGGGGTTTATAGGAATTGTAGTTTTATGGGCTTTAGGGCTTTGTCTTTTTGTTGCTTTGTTTGGGGGTTTTTAGGGTGGTGAGAGTTGAGGGTTTGGGGTTTCGGGGTTTAGGGTACAGGGCTGATAGGGTTTTTTGACGTTTTTTATAGGGTTTGTAGGGTTAATATGGGGTAACATAGGGTTAGTATAGGGTTTATAGGGCTGGAGTTTAGGGTTTTGGGGTTTTTTGTTTTTTGGGTTTGTAGGCTTTTAGAGTTTAGGGCTCGGGGTTTAGGGTTTAGGGTTCGGGCTTTGGGGGTGTGCTGACCACAATCATAAGGTGCAGCGAAGCTCAATCATACAACCTCCCTTGAGATACTTGGAGGTTCATGGTACCTCCCTAAACCCTAAACCCTAAACCCTAAACCCTAAACTGTACTTCAAACCAAAGTACAACCCTCTTCGGGCACTTCAGGGGGTTTATAAGTGGGTTCTGACTGCAGTTATATCTGGGTGATAAGTACCCTGAACCTCCCGTAGGTAGGGTACCTGGACCCCCAGGCACCGTGCAGCTGTGTCTCTTTCGCCAGGGTGGCGTGGTGTAGTACATGTCGATGACCTCAGAAGAACCCGAAAGCCTAAACACCCTAATCCCTAAACCCTATCAACCCTACAGGCTTTATAGAGCTTAGGGAATTCGGGCTCAAGTCTGATAGACTCCGGAATTAAACTCCACAAGCCCTCGGCCAGAACCCCGAAATCATCTGATGAACGCCCTGAAAACTCACCTGCGTATGCTCCATTCTAGGACCTCGCCGCCCAAAAGCCACTCAAAACTGTCCCATCAAGTGCGATGTTGGGCAGAATCCGGATTACTGGTCTCCTCAAAAGGGCACATCAATGTTTAGGGTTTAGGGTTTAAGGTTTAGGGTTTAGGATTTAGGGTTTAGGGTTTAAGGTTTAGGGTTTAGGGTTTAAGGTTTAGGGTTTAAGGTTTAAGGTTTAGGGTTTCGGGTTTAAGGTTCAGGGGTTAGGCGTGGATTGACTTCGAGGGGCGCTGTTCCGGCGGATGCCGCGGAGGGCCTGGCATGGGCACCAAGGGAGCTTTTGTTGGAGGCTTCTGTGGGTGTGTTGTGCTTGGCCCGACATTGAACCCTAAACCCTAGGGTTTAGGGTTTAGGGTTTAGGGCTGAGGGTTTAGGGTTAGGGTTTAGGGTTTAGGGTTTAGGGTTTAGGGTTTAGGGTTTAGGGTTTAGGGTTTAGGGTTTAGGGTTTAGGGTTCAGGGTTCAGGGTTCAGGGCACCAAACCCAGCCGCAGCTCTGCCAAAGCATTGCTGGGCTTAAGAGTCTCGAAGGCTACCCAGGGCCTCTAGTCTAGTGTTCAGGATTTTAGGGTTTAGGGTTTCGGGTTAAGATTTATTATTTGGGGGGGGGATGTAGGGCTTAGGGTGCTGCAGGAGCGAGCAGGAAATGGAGGCTACAGGCAATTGGGTTCTCAGGCTTCTAGGGCTTGTAAGAGTAACCTGCCAAATCCTCAATGTCCCAGGATTGGGCCGGGAATTGCGGGGGATACCTCTTGCCTAGGATTTAGCCTTGGCAAATCTGATTTGCAATGCTTTAAGGGTTTTGGGCTTAGAAGAGGCTGTACACGCCGGGACTTACGTGCAACGACAACCTTTGACAAGCAGCCCACGTGTTGAACAGTGCTGACTCGATCTTCACATGCAGCAGAGGCTGTTCAAGGATATTGCCGCTGTATTCAGGGTGTACTCAGCAGCAACACGCCCATCCATGCCAAAAGCCCCTACAGCTCTACTCCTGCTGATCTAAGGCTCTAAGCCCTGAAATCCCAAAGCCAACGCCCCACGCCCACCGGCGTATCCGACAGATGCACAACGAAGTCCCCCTTCCTGCGCTCGGCCATGAGCCTCAAGTGCTTGCCGCGATGTTGGGTCTGCTCTCGGGCCCTTTCTGGGGTCTGGGGTTTCGGGCGCTCTGCATGTCTATGATGTGTGAGGGAACGCTTTGCAAAAGGCCTAAACCCTAAAACTGGGCACTTCAAGCGTTGTGGGTCAAGGCCAGGGATCAGCGTGGGAAAGGGGGAGTGAACAAGCCGCAGCGAAGGCTTCTGGCTGATGATGTTAATGATCGTCAGAAGATAGTCATAGGGCCGATTTTGTCCTCTTACTTCTTTGAGCGTTTTATGCATTATTCATATGATTATTATAGCTGTTTGTTGTATATATGTATATATATATATATATATGTTTTTTTTTTTTTTTTTTTGGGGGGGGGGGGGGGTGTTGGTTGAGGTAACCGACTAGTCCTTCGCTAGTATTTTCAAGGTCGGGCTTCTACGGGGGGGCTCAGGTGTCAGGGTCCCCTAAGACCCTCATCTGCCCTACCAGTACACTGCTCTAAACCGACTCTAAGCCCTAAACCCTAAACCCTAAACCCTAAACCCTAAACCCTAAACCCTAAACCCCTACGGCCCTAAACGCCCTAAATTGCCAGCTAAGGAGCATAACGTCGCGCACCTGCCAGTTCCGAGCACGGCAGATTCGCAGCACCACTTGGTCGAACCTCTTTAGGGTTTAGGGTTTAGGGTTCAGGGTTTAGGGCTTGGGGTTTAGGGTTTGGGGTTTAGGAAACATAACGGGTGGTTTGGGGCGCCCATCGGGACTTTGGGGGAACCAGGTTCTGGAGTTCATCTGGGCACATCCATATACAACCCCAACCTCAAGCCCTAAACCCTCAAGCCCGAAGCCCCAAACCCCAAACCCTAAACCCTAAACCCTAAATTCTGAACCCTGTAAACCCTAAACCGTAAACCCTGAACCCTAAACCCTAAACCCTAAACACAAGTTCTTCATCAATTTCGGCCAGGCACAAGTTTTGCCGGGGTTTTGGGCTTAGGGTTCAGCGTTTGAGGTTCGAGCGGCCTAGACTAACCTAGGGGCCAAAAAAACTACATAAACATAAGGATCCTACAAACAGAATTCTTCGGACTTTGGTTGGCCCCTATAAACCTTTGAAACCCACAAAACCTCATGTGCTAAATGCCCTGTCAGAACCCGAAGCTCTAAACCCTAAACGCCGAAACCTAAACCCTCAACCCTGAAAGCCGAAAAAAAGGGGAGAGTTCCAGGGCCCCCGGGCCTGGTGTCGTAGTGAAGACCGAAGCGGTAATGCCCCACGTTACCGTGGGTGAGGTTCTCCATTACCTCTGCTTGGTTGCTTAGGGCTCAGGTGGCCTACGGAGCTTTTATGGATGTACTATTTAGGGTTCAGGGTTTAGGGTTTAGGATTTAGGGTTTAGGGTTTACGGCGAGCGCAGCCCAGCTATGCCCATGCTAGGCAGCTGACAAAGCCAGACCCGAAAGCAACCTATAGGAACAAAAACGGGTTTAGGGTTTAGGGTTCCTAAACCGCTTTTTTTGGTTTTAAGGGGCTTGTAATGAGAACCCAAACCCCACTCTGGGTCCTAGTTGTAAAGCCCAAGCCCCAAGCCCCAAACCCTCCCTAAACCCTAAACCCTAAACCCTAAACCCTAAACCCTAAACCCTAAACCCTAAACCCTAAACCCTAAACCCTAAACCCTAAACCCTAAACCCCAAAAAGGGAATAAGGCTCTGGGTTAATGCACTACGCGCATGAAGTTGGCCGACTGGGACCCATGCTAGGGTTTAGGGTTTAGGGTTTAGGATTTAGGATTTAGGGTTTAGGGTTTAGGGTCTAGGGTTTAGGCGGATTTAGGCGCTGGGCGGCTTGAGGTTGAGGGGCGGATGGTTTTCGGGCTCAGGGTTTAGGGTTTAGGGTTTAGGGTTTAGGGGTCAGGGTTCAGGAATGATTTCCTGACTTCCTCAAAGCCTGCGGTTTAGGGGCGTAGAAGTTTAGCCCCTACCCAAGCCCAACAGACCCCTACTAAGCCCTCCCAAGCACAACCCCCCTCAAAACCCTAAACGCTAAACCCTAACCCCCCCAAAAAAAAACAACAAAGATGTGAATTCAATAATAAATACTTACAAAATAACGAAAAACAGAAGAAAGGATTAATAATAAATAAATAACAATAAATGCTTGGCACGCTAAAGGCGCTCGAAAGCAAAGCGACAGCTGCGGCTTGTCCTTGGCTGGAATAGAGGGAACATCGGAAGTGTCGGCAACACGTCCTATCGGGTAGGGTTATGGAGAATGGGTTACATGGGGTAAAATAGGGTTCTAGGGCCACCCTAAACCCTAAACCCTAAACCCTAAACCCTAAACCCTAAACCCTAAACCCTAAACCCTCAAAGGTTTAGGAGACTTGGGATTTGAAGCTGCTGGCTCGCCATGAGATCTTAAGCTCATCCTGCCGCGAGTTGCGCAGGAAGCTTGGGTGAAAACCCTGGCTGTGGGCTCTACTTCGAAGTAGGTTTTAGGGTTTAGGGTTTAGGCTTTAGGGTTTAAGCGGTATAAGGTGTAGTGTAGGGTTTAAGAGGTATAGGGTTTAGGGCTCAGAAGCTTTCGGGGCTTACAGGGCTGAGGAGCTTTGAAATCCCCGAACCCGAAACCCTCAGCACCCCTCCGCAGCGCTCAACTTGAACTAAAACCAAAACCCGAGTATCAACCCTAAAACCCGAAACCCTAAACTCCAACCCTAAAACCCCACACCTGAAACCCTAAACCAGAAACCCTAAACCCCAAACCCCAAACCCTAAACCCGAAACCCCAAACCCTAAACCCTACACCCCAAACCCTAAACCCGAAACCCCAAACCCTAAACCCTAAACCCTAAACCCGAAACCCAAAAACCCTAAACCCGAAACCCTAAAACCCTAAACCCGACACCCCAAACCCTAAAACCCTAAACCCTAAACCCGAAACCCCAAAACCCTAAACCCGAAACCCTAAAACCCTAAACCCGAAACCCCAAACCCTAAAACCCTAAACCCCAAACCCAAAACCCGAAACCTCAAACCCTAAACCCTAAACCCGAAACCCTAAACCCCAAAACCCTAAACCCGAAACCCCATAACCCTAAACCCGAAACCCCAAACCCTAAAACCCTAAACCCGAAACCCCAAACCCTAAACCCGAAACCTCAAACCCTAAACCCTAAACCCGAAACCCTAAACCCCAAAACCCTAAACCCGAAACCCCAAACCCTAAAACCCTAAACCCGAAACCCCAAACCCTAAACCCGAAAGCTCAAACCCCAAACCCTAAACCCGAAACCCTAAACCCCAAAACCCTAAACCCGAAACCCTAAACCCCAAAACCCTAAACCCGAAACCCTAAACCCCAAAACCCTAAACCCGAAACCCCAAACCCGAAACCCGAAACCTCAAACCCTAAACCCTAAACCCGAAATCCCAAACCCTAAAACCCTAAACCCGAAACCCCAAACCCTAGAACCGTAAACCCGAAACCCCAAACCCTAAACCCGAAACCTCAAACCCTAGCCCTAAACCCTAGCCCTAAACCCTAAACCCCAAGCCCAGTGGCCACGAGGTCCACGGACTTGCCGAAGCCGACGCCGCAGTCTGGAGCCTCCTCGGAGGCCTTTGTTTGGCAAAGGGAGGGTTTGGGGTTTAGGGTTTAGGGTTTAGGGTTTGGGGTTTGGGGTTTGGGGTTTAGGGTTTACGGTTTTAGGGTTTGGGGTTTAGGGTTTAGGGTTTGGGGTTTGGGGTTTAGGGTTTGGGGTTTGGGGTTTGGGGTTTGGGGTTTGGGGTTTGGGGTTTGGGGTTTGGGGTTTGGGGTTTAGGGTTTAGGGGTTTAGGGGTTTTCGGGTTTGGGGTTTGGGGTTTGGGGTTTGGGGTTGAGGGTTTAGGGTTTGGGATTTAGGGCTTGGGGTTTAGGATTAGGGCCGGGTGTTGAGGACTCGGGGCACGTGCACTCACACAGCCTGGTTGCGAGGTCCCCGAGATACTGGTGACGAAAGGGTTCAGGCTTTTGGGGCTTAGGGGTGTTTAGGCGGCTGCCTCAAGGGCTGGTGGGCTGGTGGGCTGGTGGCGATCTAGCGTTTCGGAGTAAAGGTTTCCCTTGCAAAGGATGAAGGGGACTTGGCGGGTTGAACTCCAGCAAGCATGAATGAATGGCTTTCAAGTTGGTAAAGTCGTTGAAAGGCGTTGGTCTAACCCTAAGCCCTAAATCCTAAACCCTTAACCCTAAGCCCATTGAACCCCTAAATTCCTATGGTTTGGCGTTATTCAGGATCGAGGGTATAGGACCGATGGTGCGGGCTATTTGAAGGTTTAGGGTTTAAAGTTTAAGGTTTAGGGATGTTTACAGATGTTTAGGGTTTAGGGGTTCGGGTTTAGGGTGCTAAGGGGCTGTCTTGGGAACTATGTTTGGTTCTGGAAAGAAGCTTAAAATTTCTGAATACACCCCATATGCAGAAACAACAAAAGGTCTGCATAGTCAGACTCATTGATATGCGTGCTTACATTTGTATTTACATGTGTATTTGCATTTACTTTTGCATTTACATGAGCATCGAAATTCACGCTTGCATTTACGTGTATATGGAAGTTTCCACTTGTATTTAGGCTGGGTCGTAGGCTCGTCGAGCTGAGTTTTCTGCAGGGCTTCGGATTTGGGATTGAGGGTTAGCCCTAAACCCTAAGGCCCTGAAACCCTAAAACCCTCAAAGAGAGCCTCAAACCCTAAAGCCCTAGGCCCTAAGGGTTCAGTGTTGTGGGGGAGCTTAGCCGAGCCCAGGCTTGATCTCGAAATCATCACCCGAAGCTATTCTTGGGCTCGGGTCGCGGTCCTCCGTGCCCCTCACTCACCCCAGATCACCACAGATCCATCAGCCCGGATCGCAGCGAATGTATGTAAAGAAGCTTGCACCAGCTGCACATTCTTCAGCTGACCTTGTACGGTACTACTGTCGCCTCCATATTCAGCACGGCCCCAGCTCACCAGAGATCCATCAGACAGGATCGCAACAAAAGCTCCTGAAGATGCTTGCACTTGCTGCACGTCCTTCAGCTGATCTTGCACGGTATGGCTGTCGCCGCCATATTGAGCAACGCCCCACGTCACCACAGATCCATCAGCCCGGATCGCAGCAAACGCGCTCCAACAAGCTTGCACCTGCTGCACGTTCTTCAGCTGACCTTGTACAGCACTGCTGTCGCCTCCGCGGTCAGCATGGCCCCAGGTCACCACAAATCCATCATCACGGATCGCGGCAAAAGCTGTTGATGAAGCTTGCACATGCTGCACGTTCTTGAGCTGATCTTGAACGTTACTGCTGTCACCACCACATGCAGCAAGGCCCCAGGTTACCACTGATCCATCAGCCCGGATCGCAGCAAACGCATTCCAAGAAGCTTGCACCTGCTACACATGATTCAGCTGACCTTGTACAGCACTGCTGTCGCCACCCCCAGGTCACCACAGATCCATCAGCCCGGATCGCAGCAAAAGCTCCTGCAGAAGCTTGCACGTGCTGTACGCTCTTCAGCTGACCTTGTACGGTACTGCTGTCGCCGCCACTTGCAGCGGAGCCCCACGTCACCACAGATCCATCAGCCCGGATCGCTGCGAAGGCGGCGTCAGTAGCGAACGCCCCACTAGAAGCTTGCACCTGCTGCACGTTCTGGAGCTGCGCTTGTACATTCCTGCTGTCGCCGCCAAAGCCAGCATGACCCCAGGTCAGCACTGACCCATCAGCCCGGATCGCAGCAAACGCGCTCCAAGAAGCTTGCACCTGCTGCACGTTCTTCAGCTGACCTTGTACGGCACTGCTGTCGCCTCCGCGGTCAGCATCGCCCCAGGTCACCACAGATCAATCGGATCGGAGGGCAGCAAACGCCCCAAGAGAAGCTTGCAAGTGCTGAACGCCTTTGAGTTGATCCTGCACGGGACCACTGACACCAATGCAGCCCCGCATCACAACAGATCCATCACCCAGAAGAGAGAGGCAAAGGCAGCAGGTCTTCTGCGTCCTCCGCCAGCGACCTTTGAAGCCAGAACTCGAACCTGTCCCACATGCAGGGTCAGCACATCATTGTTTTGTAAACCTGCTCCCAGAACAGTGCCTTGAGCCAGTACACATCCAGAGGTTGTCAACAACCTTCCCCTGCCCACTCCCAGAGCACTCTGCGCCAGTTGAGTCAAGCAGTCAATGGAGACTTCCGGCTCGGTTTCCAAAGTAACACTCTGGCCGCTGAGGAGGTGCACATGGACTGACATCGACATGGTGCCGCCTGAAGCGCCCGACTGTCTATGCAAAAGTAAAGTGCCACCCTTCAGAAGGCAAAAGCACCACACCCTCCAAAGCTCCCCTGTCCAGGGATCGACAAACCTAAAAGCCCCAGGCCCCAGCGCCTTCTCAGATTATTAACAAACCCTAAACCCTAAGCCCGAAACCCTAAACCCGAAACCCAGAACCCTAAAACCCTTGGGCCCTAGGTTTAGGGGTTTGGCGGCTTAGGGGTTTAGGGTTTAGGGGCTTAAGGCATAGCCTAAGCCCACGCCTGTTGTTGTTTCTTGTCTGGTCCTGGCCCTGTAGGCTGGACCAGATGGAGCGGGTGCGACTGCACACCCCGTTTAGGGTTTAGGGTTTAGGGTTTAGGGTCCCCGGCGGGCTTGTTGGATGAGTTTGCGGAGGTGAATCCCTTTTTCCCCCCTTGCACCCCCAAAGCGCGGGGGGGGTTCAACCTTTCAACTGCCTGTGAGGTTGAGCCGGAGACTCTTAAATTGAGGGTTTAGGGTTTAGGATTCAGGGCATAGGGGTTAGGGTGTAGGGTTGAGGGTTTAGGGGCACTCCAACCAACTGTGCTGTACACATGGCCCCCACGCAACCCAGCCTGAGCCCCCTAAACCCCTAACCCCCAAACCCTGCACCCCTAAACCCTAAACCCCCAAACCCCTAAACCCTACACCCCCAAACCCTAAACCCTAAACGGGCCTAAACCCTTGCACCCCTAAACCCTAACCCCTAAACCCTAAAACCCTAAACCCCTGTGTGCTACTCGGCGCAGACGTGTCTGGCGTGCATGCTGCGACTTTGGTCGCAACAACGGGAAGTTTTGGGGTGGCACCTCATCCCTCAATATCCCGCAATATTCCTAAACCCTATAACCCTAAACCCTCAACCCTGAACCCTAAAGCCTAAAGCCTAAAGCCCAAAGCCCAAAGCCCAAAGCCCAAAGCCGCCTAAAGCCTAAAGCCTAAACCCTAAACCCGAACTCCACTTTGAGCTCAAGGGCAGAGTCCGAGTCGATTTCGACGTGCGGGCCGAAAACCACCTCCGGCTTAGCGTTTTCGTGTTTTAGGGTTTAGGGTTTAGAGTTTGGGGTTTGGGGCTTGGGGTTTGGGGTTTCGGGTTTCGGGTTCTGGGTTTAGGCCTTTCTCTCTCTCTCTCTCTCTCTCGCTCTCTTCTGGGGGTTACTGAACATAGGGGTACCCATACTGGGAGTCCCTTCAAGGGGATTCTATTCTATTTGTTGGGAGAAAAAAAGGGGTACCCCACTGTTGGGAAATACACATCTGGGTATACTGGCCTGTTCATCTTCAATCAAATTGGGTGGCTGTCAAAATTATGATCACTTTTGGAGTGCCAGGGGGCCCTGGGGGGAGGAAGCGACAAGGACCAAAATTGAGTACCCGCTCTGCCTGAGCTGACTCTAGTCCGACTTTGTGAAATGACTTAGGAGGTGTAGCATAAGTGGGAGCTCCGGTGATCTTGAAATACCACTACACTTAGTGTCATTTTACATATTCCGTGAGACTGAAACTTGCATCATGTGAGTTTTTGATTTAACGTTGCCTCTTTTGGCAGCTGATCTGTTCGGAAGACATAGTCAGGTGGGGAGTTTGGCTGGGGCGGTAAGGGGGCCCCTCCCATTATACTAGGCACCCCAAAAGCGAACACAATTTCGACAACCACCCCGATGGAGTCCTAGGCTTGTCCCATTGAGGCAAGCGGGCGCCCGCGCTTGCGCCAAACGAATCCTGCTCCGGAGGCGGCGCTTTCTCAGCCGAGCCCCAACCCTAAACCCTAAACCCTAAACCCCAAACCCCAAACTCCAAACCCTAATTAAACCCTAAACCGCCTAAAACCTAAACCCTAAACCTAAACCCAAAACCCTAAACCCCAGGAAGGTGTGTGAGATAGCAGGATGCGAGCATCAGCACTCCCAGCTCCGAAGCACCAGACCATCTAAACCTAAACCCTAAACGGCCCTAAACCCTAAACCCCAAACCCCAAACCCTAAACCCTAAACCCTAAACCCTGAACCCTGAACCCTAAACCCTAAAACCTGAACCCTAAACCCTGAACCCTGAACCCTAAACCACCCAACAGAAGGCCTCCGCTCGCTTGCGCTTCGCAGCTTTCCGGAGCTCCTGCGGACCCGAAACCCTCAACCCTCAACCCTCAACCCTCAACCCTCAACCCTCAACCCTCAACCCTCAACCCTCAACCCTCAACCCTCAACCCTCAACCCTCAACCCTTCCTCAACCCGAAATCCAGAGGTTGAAGGATTTTTGGGGTGGGTTCAGAGGGTTTCGAGAGTCTTTAAGCTCGCGCCCCAGCCATCTGTGCCCGAAACCCGAAACCCTAGGCTGCGGGAGCAGCCGCTTTGCTTTGCTTGTGCTCCGAAGTCGATGCTTGAGCAAAAGCTGTTGGCCAGAAACCTCCACCCTAGATCCTGAACCCTAAACCCTAAACCCTAAACCCTAAACCCTAAGGTTTGCTTCTTGTTGCTAGTACATGCAGGGCTTAGGGGCTTGAGGATTCAAGGTGGCAAGCTAGATGAAGCTACCAGAACAAGCAACCCCCATGCTATTTGGGGTTTCAAAAAGTAGAGTTTAGTGTTTAGGGCTTAGGGCCAAGGGTTTAGGGCCCTTATTACAGGAGAATCCTCCTAGTTGGGGGTCTTTCGGGGCCCCTTTTTGCGTAAACCCCCAGATCTCTCTTATTCCATGTTCTGGTAACTTAAAAAAACGAAGGAAGCCCTTATAACCCTAAGCTCCAAAACCCTTCAACATCCTAAACCAAACGCCCTAATTACCGCCTCCTGGAGCTATACAGCCCTAAACCCTAGATCCTAAACCCTAAACCCTAAACCCTAAAGAAAGGTAAGGGTCTACTCCGGGCCCTAGATTACCCCCAATCAACCCGACCTTGCATCAGCTTAGACCTCGAAACAAGAACACCGGTTTAGGGTTTAGGGTTTGCTGTAGGGTTTAGGGTTTAGAGTTTAGGGTTTAGGGTTTAGGGTTACACACACACAATTCGCCTTGGACTCGTTCGGAAATTCTAAAGCGCTTTGCAAGTGCCTCGCAAGTGCTTCCTCAGTGCTTCGTCAGCGAGAGATCTGTAATCAGTTGAGAACTTAAGGCTTGGAACCAAACCAAACCCTAAACCCGAATCCCTTTCGACCACACACCCAAACCCTAAACCCTAATCTCCAAACTCTAACCCCAAGCCCTTTCAACCCCAACCCCTTTCACCCCCACCCCCCCCCCCCCCCCCAAACCAAAGCCCCAAACGCCTCGGCATAAACCGCGAGCACCCTAAACCCCTGAACCCTAAACCCTAAACCCTAAACCCACAGCCGATCTCCTCCTTGAACCTCGGGCCGTGGGCCAGCTCGTATTTCCTGGGGGCTAGGCACTGGGTTTTAGAGGAAAATTGGCCTTAAGGTTTGGGTTTAGGTTTAGGGTTTGGGGTTTGGGGTTTAGGGTTTAGGGTTTAGGGTCCTTGCACTTTTTAAAGGGCACCAAATACACATCCTACGATGTCCCCACACCCCAAAACCCCACCCAGAACTCGCAAATTTTCATGGGATGGGGCCGAAAGGCTCCAGAGCTCGAGGTTTGCAGGAAGTAAACCCTAAAGCCTAAACCCGAAACCCTAAACCCAAAACCCTTAACTTCACAGGCTTTGGGCCGAACTCTATCCCTCACCGAGATTTGAGTTCGTGGCTTAGGGGTTTTTAGGGGGTATAGGGGTTTAGGGTACAGGGTTTAAGGTTTAGGGTTTAGGGCTCAGGGGCTTAAGGGTTTAAGGGGCTTAGGGTTCTGTTCGCGGCTTTAGGCGGGTTAGGTGTCAGGGTTTCCAGGGCTTAAGGTCGAGAAGGGGGCGAGAGCTGAGTCACATATAGGGTTTAGGGAGTAGGGTTCGGGTACAGGGATTAGGGCTCTATATTGTGCACTTCAGGGCGTAGGGCTTGCCATGTGCACGCAAGCCCACCTGAATTGATCCCGTGCGCTTAGGCTTGAACGACCTCAGAAACCCTAAACCCTAAACCCTAATAAAAATCCGGGTAGGGCTCCGCTGGCCCAGCACCTTCACGACGGCTTTCTGGCCCGTGTCCTGGAAGGGTTCGCGGCACTTCCGACCGGCTTGGGGGTGGTTAACTGGATCCTCTCGGATTCAATGTTTAGGCGTTAGGGATCGCGTCTTTGGGCTTTTGGAGCTCAAACTTTTCATGCTTCTTGCTGCAGTATGGGCTGCCTGAACCCTAAACCGTAAACCCTAAACCCTAAACCCTAACAGGCTACAGCTGGGCGCGTCCTTGAGCTCCTCGTGGATGGTCTGAGCCAGGACGTCCAGGCCGTCAGTCTCTTCCTCTGACACCATGGGAGGTTTAGGGTTTAGGGTTTAGGGTTTAGGGTTTAGGGTTTAGAGTTTAGGGTTTAGGGTTTAGGGAGTCTCTTCCTCTGACACCATGGGATCCCATGCTACGTCCCCCAAACCTGACTGGGTTTAGGGTTTAGGGTTTATGGTATGGGGCTTGGGGTTTAAGGTTTAGGGTTTAGGGTTTAGGACGGGGTGTGAGGTTCAAAGGCTTACAGGTTTACAGGGTCTAGAAGGTACCCTAAATATTCAGGGCCGCCTTATAATACTAGTACCCCCAAAAGAGACCAGAATTTAGATAGAATCCATATGACCAGCACTTAGGACCCAGCAGGCCGCCCCCGCGCCGAAACTTGGGCTATCTTTCGCATTGACTGAGCTTCGGGTTGGGTTTATTAGATTAGGGTGCTCCCCAAACTCTCACCCCCAACCCGACACGCTGTGGTGTCTATAGAACCCTCAACTGCGCTTCCACCCGGTAGGGAGTCAGGGCTTTTTTCATGAATCTTCTTTGACGTCCGAAGCCCCGAGCATTCTGCTAGTTGCTTCAAAAAAATTACCCAAAACATAAGAAAACTAATCCCCATATTGCTCTGATAAGGAAGACTCTGTGATCATTTTGGGGGTGGTGGTTCTTAAGCAACCCGAAACCCCAAACCCTAAACCCTGCAACCCTAAACCCTAAATACTAACTACGGCTTGCATCAGCCCCCTAGATCTAAGGGCCCCAGAATGGAAAACAAAACACTTTTCACCGAAATCCTGAAGCTGGCTAGGGTTGCTTAGGGTGTAGGGTGTAGGGTGTAGGATGTAGGGTGTAGGGTTTAGGGTTTAGGGTTTAGGGTTTAGGAATTCAACCAGCATCTGAGCGCCCCTCCCATCTCAACGGTTAAAGCCCAAGCAAACCCCAAACCGAGTCGACTGAGCCTTATATAGGGGCCTTAATCATTAGTTTAGGGTTTTGGGGGGCTATTTTCGTATAGTTATAAAGGGACTAGTAGTAATGATTCCGACCCCGATATTACCACCCTGATCCCTGTAAAGCCCAAAATCCTTACTGGGGGGGGGGGGGGGGGGGGGGGGATTCTCGGGTACCCCTCTTTTGGGTGGAACCCTAATTTTTAGGGAACCTCGCAAATCCGAGCACAAAGCCCTCTGTACGTACCCCAAACCCCAAACCCCAAACCCTAAACCCTAAACCCCCATGCAAGCCCTCTGTAAACTGCGGGCGGCCCAGCGTCAAGAGCCTGCTCTTCCAGGTCCCTACGCAGCCGGTCGGCCCAAGCCTTCTTGACCTCAGGTGCGATCTTGGGGGGTTTAGGGTTTAGGGTTTAGGGTTTAGGGTTTAGGTTTAGGGGTTTAGGGTTTAGGGTTTATGGCTTCGGGTTTAGGGTTCAGGGAGACATGGTCCCTTGGTAGGGGCCCCTCAGAAGGGTACCCCCTCAGGTGCGAGGCCGAGTTTAAGCGATGGGGGTCTTTTTTGGGCTTGGGCTTGGGCGGTTTAGGGTTCAGGGTTCAGGGTTTAGGGTTTAGGGTTTGGGGGGTTAAGGGGTTTTGAGGTCTGGGGTTTGGGTTCAGGGCTATAGAAGAGTCTGGCGTGTAAATCTCAATCATGGTCCTTTTTGGGACCTCAAAACGTTGAACTGTAAATGGGATAAACCCCAAACCCTAAACCCGAAACCCGAAACCCTAAACCCTAACCCTAAACACAAAACCCTAAACCCCCTGAGATTTAACAGCCCGAGAAGGCCCCTTGAGGTCAAACCCTGCCGCCTGGCTCCCCAACTCACCGACAACACGAGTGGCGCCCAAACCCTAAACCCTAAACCCTACACCCTGAACCGTCATTTCCAGCGTTGCTCTAAAACGGCGGCGAAGGCACTGCATCGACGGCCTGCATGCGCCTCCGCCAGCAGATTGATAAGGTAACCCCCTAAACACCAGATGGCCACCTAAACCCTAAACCCTAAACCCCAAACCCCAAACCCCAAACCCCAAACCCCAAACCCTAAACCCTAAACCCTAAACCCTGAACCCTGAACCCTGAACCCTGAATCCTGAACCCTGAACCCTGAACCCGAACTAAAGCTTGCTGTAGAGAAGACGAGGGCATCTCACGACCAACACAAGGTCAATGCAAACTCCGAATGAACGCCTCGACAGCCTTTAGTATAGGGGTCAGAACAATTTTTCATGATATTCCCTTATGGTCCCTTTGATACTACAATACCCCCCCCCCCCCCCAAAAAAAAAACACCTCAACCCTCACGCTAATCCTAAACCCTAAACCCTAAAGTATTTATTCAGGCCCCTATGTTTAACCTCCCCCCCCCCCCCCCCCCACGCTGGCCTTGCAGGCAGCAATCGATACTCTTTCAGAACCTGCTTGTACTTTGAAGTGAAGTCCTGCAGGGTTTAGGGTTTAGGGTTTAGGGTTTAGGGTTTAGGGTTTAGGGTTTAGGGTTTAGGGTTTAGTGTTTAGGGTTTACGGTTTAGGGTTTAGAGTGCTTTGACCTCTAAAACCGTGAACTCTAAAACCCAGAACCTCTATAACCCTTTGGTGCTTCTGAGCTTTGGATGTGGGTCGAAATTTTAGGTCTCTGGGGTTTAGGGTTTAGGGTTTAGGATTTAGGGTTTAGGGTGCTGTGGGCCAGGGGGTAAGATGCCATGCTTGCGCTCTACAAGCTGGACGGTTTAGATACACAAAGCCACAAAGCACACACGAGGCTTCCTGAATTGCATTCCCTTTTCGGGA
>CAJNDS010000530.1:67500-94697 GCA_905221605.1 Symbiodinium natans
GGGTTTAGGGTTTAGGGTTTAGGGTTTAGGGTTTAGGGTTCTTTCGGCCAACTTTAAGCGAGAGCTGTACCTGGTTCAAGATTCATTTGGCTCCTGAAGGTTCGGGATCCCCGAAGCCTGGAAGCCCTAAATCCCTGGAACCCTAAAACCCTCAAACCCTAAACCCTAAACCCTAAACCCTAAAACTCTAAAACCCTAAACCCCAAAACCCCTACCCTAAACCCTAAACCCTAAACCCTAAACCCTAAACCCTAAACACCCCAAACCCTAAACCCTAAACCCTAAACCCTAAACCATAAACCCTAAACCCTAAACCCTAAACCCTAAACCCTGAACCCAAAACCCTAAACCCTAAACCCTAAACCCTAAACCCTAAACCCTAAACCCTAAACCCTAAACCCCCTGCCTTGCCGCCCACCAGGTTGGGTGCTTCGGGGCCATACCCACCTCGGCTCTTGGTCTTCAGGGCTTCAGGGCTTCAGGGTTTCAGGGTTTCGGGTTTAGGGTTTAGGGTTTAGGGTGTAGGGTTTAAGGTTTAGGGTTTCAGGGTTTTAGGGTTTTAGGGTTTTAGGGCTTTAGGGTTTTAGGGTTTTAGGGTTTCAGGGTTTCAGGGTTTCAGGGTTTCAGGGTTTTAGGGTTTTAGGGTTTTAGGGTTTTAGGGTGTTAGGGTTTTAGGGTTTTAGGGCTTTAGGGTTTTAGGGTTTTAGGGTTTCAGGGTTTTAGGGTTTTAGGGTTTTAGGGTTTTAGGGTTTTAGGGTGGCTTCGGGGCTGTGGGGCTCAAGGTTTTAGGGTTTCAGGGATATCCCAACCCTGAACCCTAAGCCCTAACCCGAAACGCTAAGCACTAGGCCCTAAACCCTAAACCCTAAACCCTAAACCCTAAACCCTAAACCCTAAACCCTAAACCCTAAACCCTAAACCCTAAACCCTAAAGGGTTTAGGGGTTTCGGGGCTGAGGTCGGAGGCTCGCGGCCCTGGACGCTGCGCCATAAGCCCTTCAACCCCGAAGTTAGCCCCCCCCCCCCCCCCCCCACCCACGCCCCAAATGCCTACTCTACTCTTTGGCCATTAAAACTCGTAAACACCCGTAAAACCTAACATTTTGTGTTTAAAGGGATTTGAGGGCCGGGGGAGAGGGGGGGGAAGGGGGGGGGGGGGTGTTGACAAACCTTCAGCCCTTGCACTCTGAACCGCCGGAGCTAACCCTAAATCCTAAACTCTAAACCCTCAACCCTAACCCAAAACCCAAAGCCCAAAAACCTAAACCCACGTTTGCTGAAGCTCCAGAGATCTAGGACCTAGAGAGGTTTAAGATTGTGAGCTGAGGGTCTGAAAAGCCTGCACAGCACTGACGTACTCACAGCCTACAAGCCTAGAAGCTAAACACTGAAAAGTCCTCTGATGCCTATTTGAAGCTTAGGGGTGTTTAGGGTTTACGGCTTCTGGGTGCAAATGATGTGTATTGAGGGCTGTTTCCGGAGTCTGAAGTCTTTTGCATTCACACCCGGCCGATGCAAACAACAGAAAAAGGGGGCCAGTGGGTGATTCCATGAGCCTTTCGGGGCTTAAGGGTCTAGGGTTTAAGCTTAAGGGTTCAGGGTTACGTGGCTGAGGGGTTTAGGGTTTCTGTACCGTTGAACCCTAAACCCTAGACCCAAGACCCCAAACTCTAAACCATTCAACTCGAGGCGAAAGCCAGCTTTTTGCTTGCGGCGTTGCACAGACAAGGGAAAAGAGGTCGCAGTCATGTGCCATGCATATTCTGGGCGCCCACCGGGGGGATGACGTTATGTCCCCCCAGAGCGCCCGAGTCAGAAACCGGAAGTATGATGGGGCCCTCAGGGTCCTCCTCCGCGCCACACCAGTCCCCACAGGCCATCACCTGCCACCCAGCGTCACAAAACGGTTTAGGGTTTAGGGTTTAGGGTTTAGGGTTTAGGGTTTAGGGTTTAGGGTTTAGGGTTTAGGGTTTAGGGTTTAGGGTTTAGGGTTTAGGGTTTAGGGCCAGCTTGGCGACTCAAGACCTGGGTGGTAAGGTAGAGGGTTGCATCTTTCAGCTTCAGGCAGGCCCAAAAGGGCTGAGAAATTTGGGATTGCAGGGCTCTTCCCAAGGCTAAGGGAGCTTCACACGGTTTAGGGTTTAGGGCTTAGGGTTTAGGGTTTAGGGTTTAGGGGGCTACATGAGGTTCAGCAGGCTGTGAGTTGGATTGAGACAAACAACGCAGGCGCCTAAACCCTTAGGCCTCAAGCCCTTCAAGCCCGAAGCCCCTCCCATAAACCCTTTACTATTTACTGAAAACACAAGTATCAAGGATCCAGCTCCCAGAGCAACCAAGGAACCAAATGGACCTGCGGGGGTACCCACTCTTTGGTTTGGAAAGAGATCATACGTTAGGGAACCTAGCCCATCAATGGGTCCCAGTATGCGCTGTATTCCGCAAGCCCTAAAACCACAAATCCTGAAGCAAGGGTGGGCGGAATCTAAGCCTGTTAACCCAGCAGTGCTACCCAACAGCCCTAAACCCTAAACCCTAAACCCTAAACCCTAAACCCTAAACCCTAAACCCTAAACCCTAAACCCTTAAACCCTCAACCCTCAGCCGACTGAAGGCCTGCTCATGCGCCGTGGACACCGTTTGCTGCCCACACGCGTGGCACTGGAAAGAGAGGCCTTGCGAGGGCGTGGGATGACGTTTTAGGGTTTAGGGTTTAGGGTTCAGGGTTACCGGGCGTACCTGTAAGGCGGGCCACTTTTCTGGGAAACCCTAAACCCTGCACCATTAAGCCTCTTTTTCATCTCGGGTGTAAGGAGTCAGGGCTAGCTTTTGGGAAGACGGGCTTCTAAGCTTCAAAATATACACCGCCCCCCCCCCCCCCCCCCCAACCACCCAACCTTCTTGGGGTTTAGGTTGAGGGTTGCGACTACACAACTCGATTTAGGGTTTAGGGTTTAGGGTTTAAGGGTTTGAGGGTTTAAGGGTTTAAGGGTGAGGGTGGGTTTAAGGGCTTAAGGGCTTAAGGGTTTAAGGGTTTAAGGGTTTAAGGGTTTAAGGGTTTAAGGGTTCACAACTCGTGCCCAAGTTGAACCATGGCGCTGGTGAAGAAAGCGGCCATGAACTCCATGAACGCCTGCGCGCCCTCTCCTGGCTGAGGCGTCAACGCGGGCGTTGAAGGCTGGATTGTTGCTATGAGGGTTTAGGGTTTAGGGTTTAGGGTTTAGGGTTTAGGGTTTAGGGCTTGGAAGGCTTAGGGTTTAGGGGCAATCCTAGCAGGGCCAAGCATGTATAAAATTTGAACCAAAGTTATCAAAACAATCACCCTACTTCCCTAAACCCTAAACCCTAAACCCTAAACCCTAAACCCTAAACCCTAAACCCTAAACCCTAAACCCTTCCATCTACTTCCAGCCCACACGTTGGGTACAGTACCTGTGAGCCTTTAGCAGGGCTGTGAGGACCTGTATACATCCCATGGCGACAAAGCATACCAATGGTTTCCGCCGTCAATCTCAGGGACGCCTTAGGGTTCAGGGTTCAGGTCCTAAACCCTAAACCCTAAACCCTAAGCCCTAAACCCTAAACCCTAAACGGACTTTTGGGGCTTTGATGTTTTTTATTTGTTTATTTATTTTTGGGGGGGAGATTGGGGTATGTGCTTGTGGGGTGGGAAGGGAAGGGTGGGTTGCAATACTGCTCACTGCACCACGAATCGGGTTTAGGGTTTAGGGTTTAGGGTTTAGGGTTTAGGGTTTAGGGTTTAGGGTTTAGGGTTTAGGCCTAAACCCTAGACCCGAAACCCCAAAAAGCCCGAAACCCCAAAGCAGAAGCCAAGTGGCCAAGGTCTTGGCCCACTTCAGCGAAGGCCTCCGCTGCAAGATGTCGGCAACTCTCTTAGGGTTTAGCCTTAGGGTTTAGCGGTTTAGGGTTTAGTGATTTAAGGTTTAGGGCTTAGGAGTTTCGGGTTCTAGTCCCATCGCAAGCTTACCAGGCGACATGTGAAGACAAAAAACCCCAATGCATTCAAGTAAGACTGGGTCCCAGCAACCCTGAATGAGTCTGACACTCCAACACACTAAGCCCCCACAGCCCCTAAATGGTGGTAGTTCGTATGTAGGGCCCCCTTAGAAGCCCCAAATCCTACAGGTCTAGGTTTAATTGAACTTTCGAAGAAGGGGTTGGGGGGGGGGGGGGGGGGGGGGCAGAAACCCTAAACCCTAAACCCTAAATCCTAAACCCTAAGCCTCAAACCTTAACGTGTTTCCTGCGTGAAAGGATCCCTCGAACTGGCGCTTCAAAAGATCCCCTCTCCCCTAAGTCCCACAGTCACCAAACAGAAGACGTACCCTAAAGCCTAAACCCTAAGCCCTAAACCCTAAACCATATTTTTCCTTGGGGGAACCGAGTCCGAAGCCTAAACCCTGAAACCCTGAGAGCCCATAGAATTCTGAAGCCCTATAAACCCTACAACCACTATAAACCCTGTAGGGTTTAGGGTTTAGGGTTTGGGGTTTAGGGTTTAGGGTTTAGGGTAAACCCTATAAACGCTTAAACAATCCCGAAAAGCCCCATACAATGATAAGAGAGGGTGTCGTAGTTTGGCGGGCCTGACCCAGGGACGGCGGTTGAGCAGTGGCTGCATACTCATGGCCGTTCGGCGCCTTGGGGCTTTTGGAGGGAGTTTAGGGTTTAGGGTTTAGGGTTTAGGGCCGTTTAGGGCATGGGGCGTAGGACTTGCTGGCAAAACCTAACCTGCAACCTCTGGGATTCTAAGGCTTAGGGCTTTCGTAGAGGCTAACTTAGGCTAACCTTTGGGATTCCAGGGATTTGTCAATGTTAACTACGATTCACCTTTCGGACAATTTCCTCCTCCCCCAAGCCCTAAAGCCTGAACCCTAAACCCTCCTCTCAAGCCCGGGAACAAGGGCAAACGCTGGACTTGAGCATGTTTGTAGACTTGCTGGGTTCAGGGTTCGCGGTTTCTTCCCCCGCCTCCCCTCCCCCACCCACATGTTACTTGGCAAATTTCATGAGAGGTTTGCATTTTGCAAACTCAGACGCAGGTTGGGTCACCCTCTACCCAGCTTGCTTTAGCAGATCTCGCCGCGCACTTGAGCTTAAACCTGCCCTGTGGGAAAAACGACATGTTTGCTCGCTAAGGTGCGGGAGGTTTCTGTGAGCTTAGGGTTTAGGGTTTAGGGTTTAGGGTTTAGGGTTTAGGGTTTAGGGTTTGCATCTACCCTCCCCCCCGATCCTTGCTTCAAAATATCCTGCCGCCCTTCCCCTGATGTTGACGGGGACAAAAGACCTGCATGGGGGTGATTGGGTCCAGACGGTTGGGAGGCTAGGGCAGCAAGCGTTCCAAACCCTCCTAAAGCAGCGGGGAAGCTTAGGCCGTAGACTCTTGGTGGGCTTTAGGGACCCTAAACCCTAAACCCTAAACCCTAAACCCTAAACCCTAAACCCTAAACCCTAAACCCTAAACCCTAAGCCCAGTGGCCGACGGCATCGATGTGTGGCCCCCTGCCACCAGCTGCTGCCGCATGTAAGTGGGGACCCATCGGCCCTCTAGCCTGGGGCTTTTTTGTCAGGAAGGCGTTTAGGGTTTAGGGTTTAGGGTTTAGGGTTTAGGGTTTAGGGTTTAGGGTTTAGGGTTTAGGGTTTAGGGTTTAGGGTTTTAGGGTTTAGGGTTTTAGGGTTTAGGGTTTAGGGTTTATAGGGTTTAGGGTTTCCAAGCGTTGGAGGCCTTGTAACACTACACCCAAAGTTAGTGGGAATCACCCTAAACCCTAAACCCCAAAACCCTAAACCAAGTTGGAAACGAACTTTAAACACTAAAACCCTAACCCCTAAACCCAACACCCTTCTACCGGACCCTAAACCCTAAACACCAGAACCCTCAACCCTCAACCCTCAACCCAAAACCCCACCCAACATCCTGTTCGGAAACCCCAGAAATCGGCCCAGTGGCGCCCTGTTGATGGTGACGGCCTCCTGCTTCAGAGGCTTGGGGGGCAAGTTGCAAGGCAGTAGTGTAGGGTTTAGGGTTTAGGATTTTTTAGGGTTTTTTAGGGTTTAGGGTTTAGGGTTTAGGCTTTAGGGTTTAGGGTTTAGGGTTTAGGGCTCTGCATGGTACACAGCAAGCAAATGATCAACAACGCGCTCGTGAGCGGCAATCGTTCACTGTCAGGTGCAAAACCGAAGGAGGTGTTTCTGGGTGCATACCAAGCCCCCGGATGGGCTATTACACCCCTAAACCCTAAACACTAAACCCTAAGCCCTAAATCCGCAACCCTAAACCCCCTTTGTTGGGTTGATTATGGGGATTATAAGGCCTAGTAGCGCATCCTGATCACCGACAACAAAGCCAGATGCTCAAGGTGTGCCAAGAAACACGACAAGCCTTTTGAGAGTTCTAGACGAGTTCCGAGATCAGAGAAGCCCTGAAGCCTGAACTCTAAACCCTATGTGTCTAAATGCCAAGAAAAACCCTAAACCCTAAACCCTACACCCTAAGCCCTAAACCCTAAACCCTAAACCCCAAACCCCAAACCCTAAACCCTAAACCCTACTTCTGAACGAGATCATGGGAGCTTCGGGGGGAAGTTGGGCCTCCTGCGAGGGAACGGCTGCCCCGGGGTCGATGCGCACCTCCGACAGGCGTGGGTGGTGCCGGATGTGCACTTTAGGGTTTAGGGTTTAGGGTTTAGGGTTTAGGGTTTAGGGTTTACGGCTCTGCATCGCATTTTTGCAAAGTCACCATCGTGTGGTTTAGGGTTTAGTTTAGAGCACCTAAGAGATAGGTAGGGGGGGGTGTAGGGTTTAGACTTCTTGGGACGGTTTGGGGCTTCCGAGCGTCGGATTTCTGCAAGGTTGTGTGTGACGTCTGCTTGCGGTTTAGGGTTTAGGGTTTAGGGTTTAGGGTTTAGGGTTTAGGGTTTAGGGTTTAGGGTTTAGGGTTTAGGGTTTAGGGTTTAGGGTTCAGGGTTTAGGATGTAGGGTTCAGGAATCAGGCAGGCGCCCTCAACCCGATAAACCCGAAGCCCTGTAGGCCCAAAATGCTCGAAACGGGGCTTGCTTCTGGAAGCACGGGTTTGCATCAACAGGGCCTAAAACTTCTCTCAAGTTGGTCAAGAGAACGTAAACCCTAGACCCTAGACCCTAAACCCTTAAGCCCTTACACCCTGAACCCTGAACCCTAAACCCTAAACCCTAAGCCCTAAGCCCTAAACCCTAGCCCTAAACCCTAAACCCTATGAGCCCGAATTACCCCGAGAGTGCCTCCGGCTCGCTTGGAACCACTCCCATGCAATCTGCCAGGACGTGCTGCCTGGGTTGGCATCTCAAGGTTCCCCAGCTGGGGTTTTGGGTTTAGGGTTTGGGGTTTAGAATTTAGGGCTTAGGGTTTAGGGTTTAGGGCTTGGGGTTGAGGGTTTAGGGTCCTCCTAAGGCCTCTTCCCGACGCCCCAAACCTGAAACCCAACACTCTCTCCGCAACCTTGATCACCCAATGTACTCTAAAAGGCCTTCTGGTTCATGTTACCTTCCATGAGGATTATAGTAGTCTAGGGCAGCAGATGACCGATTTCCCTAACCCCTGAACCCTAAACCCTAAACCCTTTGGGGGTTCAGCTGCTCCCTATAAGGGAATGCCCCCCACCTTCAACCTTGGGCATCAAATAGTGTACATGACCCCCCAATTTTAGGGTTCGTTTGGTCCCCAAGGAAATGCGCCTAACCTAAAACTAGAAGGGTGCGTGGCTCATACTTCCGAGAAAACAAGGGTTACTGGGTGTATGACCCAAATTTCAAACCCTAAACCCTAAACCCTAAACCCCTTCCAGGAAAGGCCAAGTCACCGCACTTTGTCTGGAAAGTTGTAAACCGCATCCATTGCAGACTCCTGGCGGCACTCAGCTTGATCACTCCATGGTCTCCAAACAGGGCTTAGGGTTTAGGGTTTCGGGTTCAGGAACCCTAACCCCTGAACCCTAAACCCTAAACCCTTGTCCGGGTTTAGGATACTGGTGTTCGGGGACTCCAAACCTAGCTAGCCTTACGCCCTTACACTCAGAGTTTCTAAAGCCTCTGAACCCTAAACCCTCAACCCCTAAACCCTAAACCCTAAACCCCGAACCCCTACACCGCAAACCCCAAACCCTAAACCCCAGAACCCTAAACCCCAAACCCTAAACCCCAAACCGTACACCATAAACCCCTAAACCTCCAAACCCCTAAGCCGCTAAGCCGTACACCCCTAACCCCAAAACCCTAAACCCTAAACCCCCAACCCCAAACCCTAAACTCCTAAACCCCTAGACCCCAAACCCTAAAACCCCAAAACCCCTAAACCCCAAACCCCCAAAGCGAGGTGGTCCTGGGACCTTGCAGGCCCAAAGAGATCGTCCGAGCCAAAAGCAGTAGCCTCGGTTGTTTAGGGTTTAGGGGGGTGGTCGGGGGGGTTCGGGAAACACCCGGAGCCCGCTGAATAGTAGGTTATTTGGGGTATGCTAGCGGGTACAGGGTATAGAGCTTAAGCTCTAGTTCTGGGAACTGCGCGCAAAAAAACACCCCAAAAACCATAAACCCCTAAAACCCCTGCTCAACCCTAACCCTGCCCAGGCAAACGCAAGACTTTAGTAAAGCCCTAACCCTCCCCTCCTACCCACCCCCTCTTTCACAAAACCCAACACCCTAAACCCTAAACCCAAAACCCTAAACCCTATACCCTAAACCCTAAACCCTAAACCCTAAACCCAAGCCAGAGACTCTGCCAGCCTACAGTAAGTCGTAAACGCGGTAGGCCGGGTAGGCCGGCTCAGTTTAGGGTTTAGGGTTTAGGGCTGGGGTTTAGGGTTTAGGGTTTAGGGTTTAGGGTTTAGGGTTTAGGGTTTAGGGTTTAGGGTTTAGGGTTTAGGGTTTAGGGTTTAGGGTTTAGGGTTTAGGGTTTAGGGTTTAGGGTTTAGGGTTTAGGGTTTAGGGTTTAGGGTTTAGGGTTTAGGGTTTAGGGTTTAGGGTTTAGGGTTTAGGGTTTAGGGTTTAGGGTTTAGGGTTTAGAGTCCGCCGACCCTGGCGGCGTGTTGGATGGGAAAAGGAGGTGAAAACCTCCCTCTTTCCCTCCTTACCCTCCAAAAACCCGGGGGGGGGGTAGGGGGGGGTACCCCGCCAGCTTTTCCGTGGAGGAACAGGCCACCCACACCGCGTAAACTCATGGACCATAGGCGTTTTCGCACAGGGCATAGGGGCCCCCCCCCCCCCCCCCCCCCCCCCCCCCCCCCCCCCCCCCCCCCCCCCCCCCCCCCCCCCCCGCGCCCGCCAAATCAATTTTTGGCATCCTTTGAGCTGACGAGCGCGTTTTAACCTTTCAACTATGCTCCAGCGGGGTCGGCGGCTTGAGCCGGAGGCTCTTAAATCCGGGCACGCCCGTGGTCCGACGCCGTTAGGCGCCCTAGCTTCAGCTACCCCGGGGGGGGGCATATGCCGCCGCTCCCGAAGGGCATCATGTTTCAGGTACAATTTTTATCGCGAAAAACGCGCTATTTCCCACCGAATTTGGGCTCCTGGACGCATTTTTTGGGCGCCCCATGGGGGTCCCAAAAACGACCCCGGAGAGCATCATCGACTCTCTTTTTCAACTTCCAAATACGCGTTGTTGATGTTTTTTGGGTGGCATTGGCCACCCCAAAGGACCCCCACAAGAGCGCGCATCATGAGCATCAGCGGGTTGGGTCTCGGGTTTCGGATGCGGCTGAGAGCTTGGAAAACACAGAAATCGCTGTAAATACCGTGGTTTTCGTGCTGTTTCGGACATTTCCGTTTTGAGGCCGGCATATGCCCCTATAAGCCATGCATGCCTGGAGGCCGGAGCCGCTGATGCTCATGATGCGCGGCCGGGCGGGGGGCCAGGGTGCGCATCACCGAGGCTTCGTTTCTCTTTAAAAAACCGGGGGGCGAGCATCAGCAGCATCAGTGGCTCCGGAAAGGGTTTCGGGCGGCAGGATTTCGAAGGATGCTGGCATAACTCCATAACATGGCACTCGACATGCGCGCACACGCGCGCGCGCGCGCCTGCGCGCGCGCCGTTGTTTGTTGTTGGGGGCCAGGGTGCGCATCATCGAGGCTTCGTTTCTCTTTGGGGACCCGGGGGGCGAGCATCAGCAGCATCAGTGGCTCCGGAAAGGGTTTCGGGCGGCAGGATTTCGAGGGATGCTGGCATAACTCCATAACATGGCACTCGACATGCGAGCACACGCGCGCGCGCGCGCTTTCGCCGTTGTTTGTTGTTGTTGTTGTTGTTGTTGTTGTTGTTGTTGTTGTTGTTGTTGTTGTTGTTGTTGTTGTTGTTGTTGTTGTTGTTGTTGTTGTTGTTGTTGTTGTTGTTGTTGTTGTTGTTGTGTTGTTGTTGTTGTTGTTGTTGTTGTTGTTGTTGTTGTTGTTGTTGTTGTTGTTGTTGTTGTTGTTGTTGTTGTTGTTGTTGTTGTTGTTGTTGTTGTTGTTGTTGTTGTTGTTGTTGTTGTTGTTGTTGTTGTTGTTGTTGGGGTTGTTGGTGTTGTTGTAAGATTCTGGCCCAAGATGAGGATTTTATTTCTCGTAGCCGTAGCGAGCTTTCTTGGGTGCCTGGGTCCCAAGTCCCAGGGTCCAGCCATGGATCAGAATCGAGGGTTTCGGGAAGTAGCGCCCCCCGATGAAGCTGAGCAGCATGCGCAGCGAAGTCAGCTAACCATGAACAAAACCGGCAAGCGAAGCTACCAAAGAGCTTGTAAAGTTGCCCTGGCGAAGGGAGCAGCACTTTACAAAGGCCGACTTCTGACCGCTCAGGCTCTAGGAGCCCATGAAGACCAATTTGCAGTCTCTGAGAAGCCAGAGAAGCAATCTTTTCAGCCGATCAGACAGTATCACCACAAATTTGAAATTGAGGTTTTATCTTGGAACGCAGGTTCAATAACGAGTCGAGTTTGGAATGAGCTTCTGGCCATTTTGGCAACACCAGAATATCAGAACATCAAGCTTGTGCTGCTGCAAGAATCCCACTGGCAGCAGGACCAAACCTACAGCTCAGGTCCATGGTCAGTCCTCACCTGTGGCTCTGAGAGTAGACATAAAGCCGGCCTCGTTGTCCTTGTGCATCGATCCGTGGCCCAGCTCTCAGAGATTCGCAGCACCACCATAATTCCAGGGCACCTGCAGCATGTCATGATTCCTTGGCAGAGGTCTAGGATCCATCTACTCAATCTGTATCAGCATGTTTGGGACTCCAAACTCTCCAAGTTGGACAATAGACGACGGAGGAAGGATGTGCTGAGTCAACTTGAGACTCGCCTTCGCAGAGTGCCTTTGAGAGACTTTATGCTTGTTGCCGGTGATTTCAACTCACATGCAGTCACAGAGCGTCCTTTCATTGGGCCCAGTGTGCCTCGCCGAGCCAGATTTGCCAATGCAGATGTTAGATCGCTCCCAGAACTGTGCAGATCTTGTGGGCTGACAGCGCTCAACACATGGGCCTCCAGCCATAAAGGCACTTATGCAAACAGCGATGGCACATATGAGTCTCAAATTGATTTTCTGCTAGTTCGACTGCAGGATGCCCGGAGGCGGTCGAAGGAGGCTTCCTCCGATAAGAATTTTCCAGTTGCAGCGTACCGGGATGGCTCCAAGCACTTCCCGGTCAGAGCCAAACTGTTTGTTCCTCCATACAGTCCTCCCCCAAGCAAACCAAAGCCCTTTGATGCCACTGCACTTGATGCCAGCTTTAGACGAAAAGATGAAGACTGGCAGGCTTATTCCAAGCACCTAACAGCTGAAGTAGTCAAGAGTGTGGCTGAGCAGAACTCTTGGCAATCGATCGACAGGACGATGGTTCGAGTCACTGCTGAGCAATTTCCACCGCCTCGCAAGGCTCAGCCAGTTGCAGGGCCCATTCAGCAGGCTTACTGGACAAAGGTGCGCCAAATTCAGGAGCACAAGCGATCCGGTAATGGGCAGTCTCCTGAGTGCCAACAGCTAATCAGCGACATAAAGACAGAGGCCCAATCTTTCAAAAAGTTGCAGAAGCAAAGAAAACTTGAAAAGCAGGAGAGGCTCCTTCTTCAAGCCCAAGAGGACAAGAGACAGCAGTCTCACAAATTGTCCCAAGCCCTTAGAAAGCTGGCCCCATGGAAACCTGCTCAAAGGGTCAATCTCAGGGATTCAGCAGGTGAGCCCCTAGATGCGAAGGCCTCGGCAAGTGCGATGCGAGAGTATTCGAGTCACATCTTCTCCAAGGGATCTCCCCTGGATCCGGTGGCAGCCAGACCACGAGAGGCTGTCAATGCCTCGCAGGTGGCCGAGCAAATAAAAACAATTCCGGTGGGCAAGGCGGTTCCCAGCATGTCGGCCCCGGTCTCGGCCTGGAAGAGCTTAGCGCCTGAGGCTCATGTGAAGATCGCTGATCTGATAAACACAGAGGTTTCTCAGTCAGATATCTCACCGTACTTGAAGGACCCCAGAATTGCATGGATTCCAAAGCCGGGTAAGCCAGCTACAGCTATGAAGAACTTGAGGCCCATAGGAGTAATAAGTGTTCCAGGCAAAGTGCTTGCAGGTGCTGTCAAGACTCGCATAGCACCGGCACTGCAAGAGCGCTCACAGCTTGAGCCGCAGTTTGCATATATTCGGAAGCGAGGGGTGCGAGATGCCATTGCAAAAGCGTGTCAGCATCTGGATCTCGTGCAGGAAATGCGCCAAGAGCATCGCCGGGATATGCACAAGGCACAGCAAGGTCAGAGAAGGCTCCCATTGGCAGGGGCCTTAACAGTCTCCGTCGATCTGAGCAAAGCCTTTGACTCTGTCAACAGACAAGAGTTGCTTGAAGCCTTAGACAAGCTCAACATAGATCAAACCACTAAGGACTTTGTTGTACAACTCCACTCCTGTACATCGTACAACATGGGCACTAATGGGCTTGAGTTCAGTGTTCCTACTTCTTCGGGAATTAAACAGGGATGTAAATTAGCTCCTGCATTGTGGTCTGCCTTAACCTTGCTAGTCATGGACAGGATGGAGAAGAAGTGGGGGCCTGGCAGCAGTCAGGCAAGAGAAATACTCACTGTCTTCGCTGACGATTTTCTCCATCAGGAAACTTTTACAAGCTTTGCCGAACTGCAGCAGGTACTCACTCGGCTTGAAGCTTTGTTTCAATCCCTCGAGGAAGTCGGCCTTGAAGTCAATCCAGCGAAATCCAAGGCACTGCTCATGGTGCAAGGCACTCAGCAATCCCTCTTCCGCAAGCAATACACCAAACGATTAAAAAATCAGCTCCATTTGGTTCTTCCCTCGGGGCATCAGATTCCGATTCATCATCAGCTGACCTATCTAGGAGTGCAACTAAGCTATGGTGCTTACAAGGATCAAACAGTAGACTACAGGATTTCTCAAGCCCAAGGCAAATTTGAGCTCCTTAGGAGTATCTTGTGCACGACGAAGGCCCTTGACGAGGCGAAGAAACTAGAGATCTGGCGAGTGTATGTCGAGTCTTCGCTCTTGCATGGCATAGTCTCCACGGGAATCACCCACACGGGACTGCAAAAGCTCCAGAGCAAATATTCTCGGATGCTCAGATCTATCTTTCAGCAGCATCAGCATTTTAGTCGAATGGAAACCACAGAGCTGTTTGAGCACCACAAGATCCAAACTCCTCAGGAAGCTCTTCTCAGGCAAATGAGGAACTATCAGGATGCGATGGATGCTGCCAAGCCAACAGGCAACTTACAAACGATCCAAGAGTACCTGGGTCTACGCAGCCGGCTGATTAGCTGATTAGCCAACAGCAGCTACTTCAATCCATGCAATTGGCTCTGGCCGAAGAAGATCATGCAGTGCCCTGTTCGCTATGTGATAGAAGTTTCTCTAGCAACAAGGGATTGCAGCATCATACACTAGTGAAGCATGGAGGCCAAAGAGCAAACCAGTTGGGCCCAAAAATTCCAAGTCTTCGCACATAGTCTGCAGGGACTCCCGCAATGTTCAGCATGTCACAAACAGCTGCGCACAATGCATCAGCTTCGCAGACATGTTGAATCGGGAACATGTTCAAAGCTTCCAGAGCTGAGGGAGCGATCATCGTCCTGCTCAGGAGCGGAGAGCACAGCCTTGCTGCTCCAACCAAGTGTTCAGGATCAATTGAAAAGAGACCCTGACCTGCTTCTCAAAAAGGCTCATGTGACCAAGCACTTGCGGGCTTACTGCAGCCTCTGTGGGCAGTTCATTGTCGGTCACAAGGGCGTCAAACAGCACATTCAGAAAGCGCACCAGGCTTTCTGGGCAGGGGCCTCAGACTCAGTCTATGCCAACATGCGCACACATAAGAGACTGCTTCATAAAAAGGAGGAATGCAGATATTGTGGAATGATGGTTGACGCTCCGGTTCGCCACGCGGACCAGTGTGTAGTCCTGCTGCAGGTCTATGCCATGAGTGCAGCAATGAAAAAGTCTACCGACCCACACATAGAATATGGCACTGTGACGTCGGAACTTGGGATTCGTGCGCAGGAGGGTTCCTCCCAGGAGGCTTCCTCCACCAGTAGGATTCGGTCTCACCAGGCACCAGCAAGCTCCCAGCGAGACGCACCAGCAGAGGGGAGACCTTCGTCAGTGCCCGTCACAGCCTGGTCTCTGGCCTATCATAATCCGCATCAACTGTGCTATGCACACACAGTAGTGCATATCCTTGCCTCGCTTGCATCAGAGGGTATTCTTTCTGATCCATATCTGAGACAAATATTGACGGAAATTGACGCAGTAGGGGGTCGTTCTTCTAGTGTGGATGTTCGTAGGCTGCGACAGCTACGTCCTCTGCTGACGGGATGGCGATTCAGACCCAGGCAAGAAGATGCATCCCAGTTTCTAGCACATATCATTCAGAGATCCCATGTGCTTTCAGCAGATGTTTGGGAAGCGAGGGTTCAAATCACAGCACCCGTGGAAAGAATCAGCGTAGAGGATAGAGGGGGTTTGATTCTTTTCTTGCCTGACCCACCAGATGGCCTCTCCACACTACAGCAAGCCATTTCTCAGTGGGCGCACAGGGGGAGCACCTATGGGCTACTCCCGGGAGTGAACCTGGTTTGCATTCAGATCCAAAGGTTTGAGCACTTGGAGAAAACAAATCGGCCTCAAGTTTTAGACACAACTCTGGAGCTTCCAGAGTTTATAGATAATGGCACGACAACCGCTGTGGTCAGCTTTCGACTATATGCATTCATCATTCATCTAGGAGATGATTGGAGATCTGGGCATTATAGGACAGGTTTTTTGAGAGAAGAAGTGGCGTATCTCGCAGATGATGACCGCTCACCACGGCGAACTACGCTCCTCTCGGATCAAATTTGCCAGGGATCGTATTTGGCTTTCTACGTAAGGGTCTAGCTCGCTCTACCTTCGCATGCGGAGGTTTCCTCCGGAGGCTTCCTCCGCAGCAGTGTTCTTTCTTCTTAAAGTAGACCTATCTGCCTGCTGTTGCCTAAGGCAACTCGGCATGAACGCTGCCCTGCGCGCAATAAAGCCATGATCTCGTGCTAAGATGTATAGTCTCTTGCGTGAAACTTTCACATGCGGAGGTTTCCTCCGGAGGCTTCCTCCCCGGTAGTGTTTCTCACAGTAGACCGTTCTGCCTGCTGTAGCTTAAGGCCAAGCTGACCCATTCTTGTCCCTGAACCTGAAGCATCTGAAAGAGCCCTGCGCGCACTTCAGAACATGTGAGGTCTCCTCCAGGTCGGTGGGTTCAGCTTAGGGTCACTTTTTGAGATGCAACCTTGCCTTGTCGCAGCGCTGGCCCCGAGAGCCGTGCAAGGTGTCCCAGGTCAGGTGCTTCCCTCTTCGCAAAGTACTCGTGCCTATGTGAGACCTCCTCGTTAAGTTCGGTCAGTTGGGGTCACATTTTCTCGACCAGGAATGCAATTTTGCCCTGTCGCAGCGCTGGCCCCAGGAGCCGCGCAAGGCGTCCCAGGTCAGGCTTCGCAAACTTAGCTACCCTGCCTCCAACTTGGGCATCCTTCTTGGAACGTGCAAGGCCGCCTTGGTGCGCTCTGCCTACGGCCCTCTGCCAGTTGTTTAGCGTTACCTGTGTGAGACGTCACTAGACAGGAACGCTGAGTGTCGGCCTCACCAGAGGTACGGCTCGCTAAACAGCTGGTGCGTGGGTGCTGGACGCAGTGACTCACAGTAGGGTGTCGGGGTAGCCGCGCTTATTTTTCACTCTTTTGCAGTGCTGAGTACTTGATATCGGAGGCTGCCTCCGTGCCAACTTCAATTTCTTCATTGATTCATTGCATCAGATTAGGAGGTTTCCTCCTGAATATCCTTAAGTACTCTGCCAAAGCAGATTCAGTATAGCAGGTAGTGAGACCTGGCAATCTGGAGGAAGCGATCTTCTCGAAGTCCAAAAGGCCGGACTGTGAAATAAAAAAGGCGGGTGAGACCTTCTATATCACACTTGCCCGCCTTAATCACACCAAACTCAGCTAGCGCACAGCTATAGCCTGCAACACAACATCGGGGCCAGCCGGCACTGCAGCAGTCGCGGGTGCAGGTGAGCCAGTAGGAGGCGGTCGTAGGGTGTCCAGCCAGCACAGCGCTATCGCAGCCCTGAGGGGCGGATGCATTCCACATACTCGAACATAGCTGTGCACAACAATCCTTTCAGCAGCCCTGAGGGGCGTGAAGTACGAACTAGCAAAGACTGCTGGAGCTCCCAAGGCGGATACAGAGTAGCCGACGTGCCGAGGATCCAAAGTGATCAGAGGTCCACATGCTGATTCTGGCAGTGAGTGCAATGCAAAAAATGTTGTTGTTGTTGTTGTTGTTGTTGTTGTTGTTGTTGTTGTTGTTGTTGTTGTTGTTGTTGCTGTTGTTCTTGTTGTTGTGGTTGTTGTTGTTGTTGTTGTTGTTGTTGTTGTTGTTGTTGTTGTTGTTGTTGTTGTTGTTGTTGTTGTTGTTGTTGTTGTTGTTGTTGTTGTTGTTGTTGTTGTTGTTGTTGTTGTTGTTGTTGTTGTTGTTGTTGTTGTTGTTGTTGTTGCTGTTGTTGTTGCTGTTGTTGTTGCTGTTGCTGTTGCTGTTGCTGTTGCTGTTGCTGTTGCTGTTGCTGTTGTTGTTGTTGTTGTTGCTGCTGCTGTTGTTGTTCTTGTTGTTGTTGTTGTTGTTGTTGTTGTTGTTGTTGTTGTTGTTGTTGTTGTTGTTGTGGTTGTTGTTGTTGTTGCTGTTCTTCTTGTTGTTCTTGTTGTTGCTGTTGTTGTTGTTCTTGTTGTTCTTGGTGTTGTTGCTGTTGTTGTTGTTCTTGTTGTTGTTCCTGTTGTTGTTCCTGTTGTTGTTGTTGTTGTTGTTGTTGTTGTTGTTGTTGTTGTTGTTGTTGTTGTTGTTGTTGTTGTTGTTGTTGTTGTTGTTGTTGTTGTTCTTGTTGCTGTTGTTGTTCTTGTTGCTGTTCTTGTTGCTGTTGCTGTTGCTGTTGCTGTTGCTGTTGCTGTTGCTGTTGCTGTTGCTGTTGCTGTTGTTGTTGTTGTTGTTGTTGTTGTTGTTGTTGTTGTTGTTGCTGCTGTTGTAAGATTCTGGCCCAAGATGAGGATTTTATTTCTCGTAGCCGTAGCGAGCTTTCTTGGGTGCCTGGGTCCCAAGTCCCAGGGTCCAGCCATGGATCAGAATCGAGGGTTTCGGGAAGTAGCGCCCCCCGATGAAGCTGAGCAGCATGCGCAGCGAAGTCAGCTAACCATGAACAAAACCGGCAAGCGAAGCTACCAAAGAGCTTGTAAAGTTGCCCTGGCGAAGGGAGCAGCACTTTACAAAGGCCGACTTCTGACCGCTCAGGCTCTAGGAGCCCATGAAGACCAATTTGCAGTCTCTGAGAAGCCAGAGAAGCAATCTTTTCAGCCGATCAGACAGTATCACCACAAATTTGAAATTGAGGTTTTATCTTGGAACGCAGGTTCAATAACGAGTCGAGTTTGGAATGAGCTTCTGGCCATTTTGGCAACACCAGAATATCAGAACATCAAGCTTGTGCTGCTGCAAGAATCCCACTGGCAGCAGGACCAAACCTACAGCTCAGGTCCATGGTCAGTCCTCACCTGTGGCTCTGAGAGTAGACATAAAGCCGGCCTCGTTGTCCTTGTGCATCGATCCGTGGCCCAGCTCTCAGAGATTCGCAGCACCACCATAATTCCAGGGCACCTGCAGCATGTCATGATTCCTTGGCAGAGGTCTAGGATCCATCTACTCAATCTGTATCAGCATGTTTGGGACTCCAAACTCTCCAAGTTGGACAATAGACGACGGAGGAAGGATGTGCTGAGTCAACTTGAGACTCGCCTTCGCAGAGTGCCTTTGAGAGACTTTATGCTTGTTGCCGGTGATTTCAACTCACATGCAGTCACAGAGCGTCCTTTCATTGGGCCCAGTGTGCCTCGCCGAGCCAGATTTGCCAATGCAGATGTTAGATCGCTCCCAGAACTGTGCAGATCTTGTGGGCTGACAGCGCTCAACACATGGGCCTCCAGCCAGAAAAGCACTTATGCAAACAGCGATGGCACATATGAGTCTCAAATTGATTTTCTGCTAGTTCGACTGCAGGATGCCCGGAGGCGGTCGAAGGAGGCTTCCTCCGATAAGAATTTTCCAGTTGCAGCGTACCGGGATGGCTCCAAGCACTTCCCGGTCAGAGCCAAACTGTTTGTTCCTCCATACAGTCCTCCCCCAAGCAAACCAAAGCCCTTTGATGCCACTGCACTTGATGCCAGCTTTAGACGAAAAGATGAAGACTGGCAGGCTTATTCCAAGCACCTAACAGCTGAAGTAGTTAAGAGTGTGGCTGAGCAGAACTCTTGGCAATCGATCGACAGGACGATGGTTCGAGTCACTGCTGAGCAATTTCCACCGCCTCGCAAGGCTCAGCCAGTTGCAGGGCCCATTCAGCAGGCTTACTGGACAAAGGTGCGCCAAATTCAGGAGCACAAGCGATCCGGTAATGGGCAGTCTCCTGAGTGCCAACAGCTAATCAGCGACATAAAGACAGAGGCCCAATCTTTCAAAAAGTTGCAGAAGCAAAGAAAACTTGAAAAGCAGGAGAGGCTCCTTCTTCAAGCCCAAGAGGACAAGAGACAGCAGTCTCACAAACTGTCCCAAGCCCTTAGAAAGCTGGCCCCATGGAAACCTGCTCAAAGGGTCAATCTCAGGGATTCAGCAGGTGAGCCCCTAGATGCGAAGGCCTCGGCAAGTGCGATGCGAGAGTATTCGAGTCACATCTTCTCCAAGGGATCTCCCCTGGATCCGGTGGCAGCCAGACCACGAGAGGCTGTCAATGCCTCGCAGGTGGCCGAGCAAATAAAAACAATTCCGGTGGGCAAGGCGGTTCCCAGCATGTCGGCCCCGGTCTCGGCATGGAAGAGCTTAGCGCCTGAGGCTCATGTGAAGATCGCTGATCTGATAAACACAGAGGTTTCTCAGTCAGATATCTCACCGTACTTGAAGGACCCCAGAATTGCATGGATTCCAAAGCCGGGTAAGCCAGCTACAGCTATGAAGAACTTGAGGCCCATAGGAGTAATAAGTGTGCCAGGCAAAGTGCTTGCAGGTGCTGTCAAGACTCGCATAGCACCGGCACTGCAAGAGCGCTCACAGCTTGAGCCGCAGTTTGCATATATTCGGAAGCGAGGGGTGCGAGATGCCATTGCAAAAGCGTGTCAGCATCTGGATCTCGTGCAGGAAATGCGCCAAGAGCATCGCCGGGATATGCACAAGGCACAGCAAGGTCAGAGAAGGCTCCCATTGGCAGGGGCCTTAACAGTCTCCGTCGATCTGAGCAAAGCCTTTGACTCTGTCAACAGACAAGAGTTGCTTGAAGCCTTAGACAAGCTCAACATAGATCAAACCACTAAGGACTTTGTTGTACAACTCCACTCCTGTACATCGTACAACATGGGCACTAATGGGCTTGAGTTCAGTGTTCCTACTTCTTCGGGAATTAAACAGGGATGTAAATTAGCTCCTGCATTGTGGTCTGCCTTAACCTTGCTAGTCATGGACAGGATGGAGAAGAAGTGGGGGCCTGGCAGCAGTCAGGCAAGAGATATACTCACTGTCTTCGCTGACGATTTTCTCCATCAGGAAACTTTTACAAGCTTTGCCGAACTGCAGCAGGTACTCACTCGGCTTGAAGCTTTGTTTCAATCCCTCGAGGAAGTCGGCCTTGAAGTCAATCCAGCGAAATCCAAGGCACTGCTCATGGTGCAAGGCACTCAGCAATCCCTCTTCCGCAAGCAATACACCAAACGATTAAAAAATCAGCTCCATTTGGTTCTTCCCTCGGGGCATCAGATTCCGATTCATCATCAGCTGACCTATCTAGGAGTGCAACTAAGCTATGGTGCTTACAAGGATCAAACAGTAGACTACAGGATTTCTCAAGCCCAAGGCAAATTTGAGCTCCTTAGGAGTATCTTGTGCACGACGAAGGCCCTTGACGAGGCGAAGAAACTAGAGATCTGGCGAGTGTATGTCGAGTCTTCGCTCTTGCATGGCATAGTCTCCACGGGAATCACCCACACGGGACTGCAAAAGCTCCAGAGCAAATATTCTCGGATGCTCAGATCTATCTTTCAGCAGCATCAGCATTTTAGTCGAATGGAAACCACAGAGCTGTTTGAGCACCACAAGATCCAAACTCCTCAGGAAGTTCTTCTCAGGCAAATGAGGAACTATCAGGATGCGATGGATGCTGCCAAGCCAACAGGCAACTTACAAACGATCCAAGAGTACCTGGGTCTACGCAGCCGGCTGATTAGCCAACAGCAGCTACTTCAATCCATGCAATTGGCTCTGGCCGAAGAAGATCATGCAGTGCCCTGTTCGCTATGTGATAGAAGTTTCTCTAGCAACAAGGGATTGCAGCATCATACACTAGTGAAGCATGGAGGCCAAAGAGCAAACCAGTTGGGCCCTAAATTCCAAGTCTTCGCACATAGTCTGCAGGGACTCCCGCAATGTGCAGCATGTCACAAACAGCTGCGCACAATGCATCAGCTTCGCAGACATGTTGAATCGGGAACATGTTCAAAGCTTCCAGAGCTGAGGGAGCGATCATCGTCCTGCTCAGGAGCGGAGAGCACAGCCTTGCTGCTCCAACCAAGTGTTCAGGATCAATTAAAAAGAGACCCTGACCTGCTTCTCAAAAAGGCTCATGTGACCAAGCACTTGCGGGCTTACTGCAGCCTCTGTGGGCAGTTCATTGTCGGTCACAAGGGCGTCAAACAGCACATTCAGAAAGCGCACCAGGCTTTCTGGGCAGGGGCCTCAGACTCAGTCACTGACTCAGTCTATGCCAACATGCGCACACATAAGAGACTGCTTCATAAAAAGGAGGAATGCAGATATTGTGGAATGATGGTTGACGCTCCGGTTCGCCACGCGGACCAGTGTGTAGTCCTGCTGCAGGTCTATGCCATGAGTGCAGCAATGAAAAAGTCTACCGACCCACACATAGAATATGGCACTGTGACGTCGGAACTTGGGATTCGTGCGCAGGAGGGTTCCTCCCAGGAGGCTTCCTCCACCAGTAGGATTCGGTCTCACCAGGCACCAGCAAGCTCCCAGCGAGACGCACCAGCAGAGGGGAGACCTTCGTCAGTGCCCGTCACAGCCTGGTCTCTGGCCTATCATAATCCGCATCAACTGTGCTATGCACACAAGGGTATTCTTTCTGATCCATATCTGAGACAAATATTGACGGAAATTGACGCAGTAGGGGGTCGTTCTTCTAGTGTGGATGTTCGTAGGCTGCGACAGCTACGTCCTCTGCTGACGGGATGGCGATTCAGACCCAGGCAAGAAGATGCATCCCAGTTTCTAGCACATATCATTCAGAGATCCCATGTGCTTTCAGCAGATGTTTGGGAAGCGAGGGTTCAAATCACAGCACCCGTGGAAAGAATCAGCGTAGAGGATAGAGGGGGTTTGATTCTTTTCTTGCCTGACCCACCAGATGGCCTCTCCACACTACAGCAAGCCATTTCTCAGTGGGCGCACAGGGGGAGCACCTATGGGCTACTCCCGGGAGTGAACCTGGTTTGCATTCAGATCCAAAGGTTTGAGCACTTGGAGAAAACAAATCGGCCTCAAGTTTTAGACACAACTCTGGAGCTTCCAGAGTTTATAGATAATGGCACGACAACCGCCGTGGTCAGCTTTCGACTATATGCATTCATCATTCATCTAGGAGATGATTGGAGATCTGGGCATTATAGGACAGGTTTTTTGAGAGAAGAAGTGGCGTATCTCGCAGATGATGACCGCTCACCACGGCGAACTACGCTCCTCTCGGATCAAATTTGCCAGGGATCGTATTTGGCTTTCTACGTAAGGGTCTAGCTCGCTCTACCTTCGCATGCGGAGGTTTCCTCCGGAGGCTTCCTCCGCAGCAGTGTTCTTTCTTCTTAAAGTAGACCTATCTGCCTGCTGTTGCCTAAGGCAACTCGGCATGAACGCTGCCCTGCGTGCAATAAAGCCATGATCTCGTGCTAAGATGTATAGTCTCTTGCGTGAAACTTTCACATGCGGAGGTTTCCTCCGGAGGCTTCCTCCCCGGTAGTGTTTCTCACAGTAGACCGTTCTGCCTGCTGTAGCTTAAGGCCAAGCTGACCCATTCTTGTCCCTGAACCTGAAGCATCTGAAAGAGCTCTGCGCGCACTTCAGAACATGTGAGGTCTCCTCCAGGTCGGTGGGTTCAGCTTAGGGTCACTTTTTCGGATGCAACCTTGCCTTGTCGCAGCGCTGGCCCCGAGAGCCGTGCAAGGTGTCCCAGGTCAGGTGCTTCCCTCTTCGCAAAGTACTCGTGCCTATGTGAGACCTCCTCGTTAAGTTCGGTCAGTTGGGGTCACATTTCTCGACCAGGAATGCAATTTTGCCCTGTCGCAGCGCTGGCCCCAGGAGCCGCGCAAGGCGTCCCAGGTCAGGCTTCGCAAACTTAGCTACCCTGCCTCCAACTTGGGCATCCTTCTTGGAACGTGCAAAGCCGCCTTGGTGCGCTCTGCCTACGGCCCTCTGCCAGTTGTTTAGCGTTACCTGTGTGAGACGTCACTAGACAGGAACGCTGAGTGTCGGCCTCACCAGAGGTACGGCTCGCTAAACAGCTGGTGCGTGGGTGCTGGACGCAGTGACTCACAGTAGGGTGTCGGGGTAGCCGCGCTTATTTTTCAATCTTTTGCAGTGCTGAGTACTTGATATCGGAGGCTGCCTCCGTGCCAACTTCAATTTCTTCATTGATTCATTGCATCAGATTAGGAGGTTTCCTCCTGAATATCCTTAAGTACTCTGCCAAAGCAGATTCAGTATAGCAGGTAGTGAGACCTGGCAATCTGGAGGAAGCGATCCTCTCGAAGTCCAAAAGGCCGGACTGTGAAATAAAAAAGGCGGGTGAGACCTTCTATATCACACTTGCCCGCCTTAATCACACCAAACTCAGCTAGCGCACAGCTATAGCCTGCAACACAACATCGGGGCCAGCCGGCACTGCAGCAGTCGCGGGTGCAGGTGAGCCAGTAGGAGGCGGTCGTAGGGTGTCCAGCCAGCACAGCGCTATCGCAGCCCTGAGGGGCGGATGCAGTCCACATACTCGAACATAGCTGTGCACAACAATCCTTTCAGCAGCCCTGAGGGGCGTGAAGTACGAACTAGCAAAGACTGCTTGAGCTCCCAAGGCGGATACAGAGTAGCCGACGTGCCGAGGATCCAAAGTGATCAGAGGTCCACATGCTGATTCTGGCAGTGAGTGCAATGCAAAAATGCTGCTGTTGTTGTTGTTGTTGCTGCTGTGCTTGCTGCCGTTGTCCTGCTGCTGGTGGCCGTGCCCGGCTGTGGGCGACAGCCCGTTAGATTTAGGGTTTAGCGTTTAGGGTTTTGGGAGCTACGCGTAGAAGGTGACGTAAATGGGTCAGAGACGTGGGGGACAATACGCACACCCCTACATCCCTGAGCCCCAACAAAACCGCAAGACCAAGATGCACAAAGGCGCGCACCACTCCTAAACACCCAAACCCCGAAACAGTAAACCCTGAGCTCTAACCCCTCTGCCCCAAAAGCCCTCCACCCCACAAAAACTAAACCTCATATCCTTCCCCATAATGCCCAAAAACCCTTTTCTACACACGAACACACTACTGCACAAAAGTCCTAATGACCTAAGCCCTCAACCCTACACCTCTAAACCCTCCTAAACCCTAACCAAATTTTTCAATAAGGGCACCGTTTTTGGGGTTAGATACTTTATAAGGGAACCCATAACCAAGAAAGGGTACCACTGGGCTACCCTAAACCCCTAAACCCTGACACCCTAACCCCTTAACCCCTTAAACCCCTTAAACCCCTACACCCCTAAACCCCTAAACCCCTAAACCCCTAAACCCCTAAACCCCCAAACCCCCAAACCCCTAAACCCCTAAACCCCCAAACCCCTAAACCCCTAAACCCCTTAACCCCTAAACCCCTAAACCCCCAAACCCCTAAACCCCTAAACCCCTAAACCCCTAAACCCCTAAACCCCCTAAACCCCCTAAACCCCTAAACCCCTAAACCCCTAAACCCCCTAAACCCCCTAAACCCCCTAAACCCCCTAAACCCCTAAGCCCCTAAACCCCTACACCCTGACAGTTTCGGGTAGCCTTCGGGCCGCGAGCCCCTTGCCAAGTCCAGCTCCGCGGCGTCGAAGCCTGAACACTTGGTCAGTGTTCTAGGATTGGGGGTTTAGGGTTTAGGGGTTTAGGGGTTTAGGGGTTTAGGGGTTTAGGGGTTTAGGGGTTTAGGGGTTCAGGGGTTTAGCCCGTTTAGGGGTTTAGGATTTAGGGGTTTAGAACTTTCCCCAAACCCTCAGGTACTTGGGTTGGGTGAGGCTTTTGGGTCGTAGGGCCCTCCAAGCAGTCTCAGCTGCGCTTCACGCCGCCAGCTGCAGCCACCAGGGCAGTATGAAAGCACACCTGGCGTCAGAGTTTAGGGTTTAGGCTTTAGGGTTTGCGGGTTGAGGGTTGAGGGTTTAGGGTTTCGGGTCGTGTGTTCAAAGGGCCGCTCTTCGGAGTGTGTGTTTTCTTTGGGCGCATGCCATAGCTGCAACCTGTAGCCAAGGGCTACTGAACACTTCACAACCAACCAGGCCCCAATAAACTCTAAAAACCTGAAGAGATCTATATGGGCCTGCAAGATTAGAAAAGGGTTGGTAGTCATAATTTCATACTGACCACAAAGGATTACTACTAGAAATTATTCTGACCCCTTTAGTAGTTGGGGAGCAGCGGCAAGGCAAAAGCGGTCATGCATCAGTCTGCGCATAGCCGCTTCAGTAGAAACACATGCGAACTGTAGCACAACTGCCGAATAACAGCCCTAGAGCCCTAAAGCCCTCAAACCCCTAAATGCTGAAGCCCTAAAACCCTCCCTAACCCAGCAACCCTACATCCTCAAACGCAGCCGGTACAGTAAACCTGGCTCGCGCCCCGAACCCGCGAGCAACCCCCAAGCACCACCTCGCGCCTGGAAGTCTAGCTGCCAGTCACCGACTGCCCCGCCTTTTTCCTCAGTGCTTCAGGGTTCAGAGGGTTTAGGGTCTAGGGTTTCGGGTTTAGGGTTTTAGGGCTTAGGGTTTGGGAGGGTTTAGGCCGTAGGCCTCCGAAGCTTAGGCTGTTGCGACTGGGGTCCAGGGCCCAGAAAACATAGCTCTTCACGGCTTTAGGAACCCTAAACCTTCGGAACCCTAAACCTTAGGAACCCTACACAAGTCGTCGTGCGCCACGCGTGAACCCACAAGGCTGATGCAGAACAATCCTTGCACCTTGGGATGTTCCCCCCTTGTACTAACAGTCCTTAGTCTGATCTGGGTTCCCTTGAAAAGTAGTTAACCCCAAAAAAGGGTACCATTGTTGGAGTATGGGTTGCTATAGAACACTAGTATGGTACCTTGGGATGTTTCCCCCTTATACTAACAGTCCTCAAAAGGGATTAGAATCGGGGGTGCTACACTCCCTATTAAGGATAAGGGCGATCCCAACATGAACCCTATGTGGGGATTTTTCCACAATAGGGATACCCCTTAGAAAACCCCAACATACGACAATCCTATTAGAGGAAACCCAAATAGGGCACCCCTATATGTCGGAAAACCCCCATGTTTGTTGACGTTACTTCCACAACTGCTCTTCTTCTGCAAAAGGGTGCGTTCTTTCTCGCCAAACCTGTGCACTCAGTTTCAGAATTCACGACGTCCCTTGCCCAGCCCCTCCGTCCATAAACCCTTAACAGAAAAAACCGTAAACCCTGACAAACTCACATCTACACCGAAGCTGCTTCTGAAGCGTATGGGGTCCGTCTCCACAACCCGTGACTCAGGACTGCTCAGAGGCGTTGACCCCAAACCCTAAGGCCCAAAACTTAAACCCAAACCTCTCAACCTCACCAAGGCTAAAACCTACAACCCCTCAACCCTAGAACCCCTACACCCCTAAACCCCAAACCCTAAACCCTAAACCCTAAACCCCTTGAAACCCCTTGACAGCCCCAAAATCAAAAGCCCTAAGCCCTTAAACCAAACAGCTGAGGCGCTGCAGGACGCTGGCGCGTGATCATCCTGGCGTGGTGTTGCAAAGGGGCTTTCTCTTTAGGGTTTAGGGTTGAGGGTTTAGGGTTTCGGGTTCAAGGTTTCCGGTTTCGGGCTTAGGGTTTAGAGCTTCGGGTTTGGGGCTTCAGGTTTGGGATTTGGGGTTTGGGGTTCAAAGCGTTGGCGTTTGGGGGGATGAGGAAGATGGGCTTCATGCCACAGGCCTAATAGGGTTTAGGGTTTGGGCTTGAGGGCAACCCACTCCTGGGGTTTAGGATGGCTTCACGAGGACCCCTGATGACCTCGAGCTTTCTCAGGGTGTCATGAAGGCTTTAGGTTTCAGAGCGTGGGCATGTGGGACAACCCCTTCCCGAGGGCACGTGCAAAAATCAAGGAACCCTAAACCCCAAACCTAAACACCGGACCAAGCCGCCCTCTCTCAGAGAAGGACCCAGCCTGCAGAACCCCAAACCCTGACTGATCCCGAAGCCCTCTATCTACGAACCCTAATACAAACCCAACACCAAGCAGCTTAAGAGCTTAGGCTTGGAAGCCCAGGTCTGCAGCCCGAAGGGCCAAACCCTAAACCCTAAACCCTTGGTAGC
>CAJNDS010000530.1:94797-118250 GCA_905221605.1 Symbiodinium natans
GAGATTTGGGGCGGGATAGGGGTCTTGGGATCTTGAGGGGGCCGGTTTAGGGGCCTTAGAGGGTTTAGGGGGGGCTTTCGAGGGTTTAGGGGCTTTGGGTTTAGGGCTCCAGAGGGTCTAGGGGGTTTAGGATTTGGGCTTGAGGGAAGACTTAGTGGGGGGCTTAAGGTTGAGGGCTTACGAGGTTTGAAGCTTGGGTTCTTGGCATACGAACGCTAAACCCTGAGCCCTGAACCCTCAACCCTAAACCCTAAGATTTGTGGCGTTTTGGGAACTCAGGGTTGCAGGGTTTGGCAGGGCCCAGGTGGTCCGACCTATCCCTTTAAGGGGCTATATGAACTGGGGTATATATTTCTTGTAGCCCCAAAAGGACACCCGGTACATACACTCACCAATATAAAAAAGGAACCTTATATACACTTACCAATAACAGTAATATAAACCCTGTTTCAATATGGGGTGCCGAAGTCCCGAACTCCCTGCTAAGAGCAAGTAAGCTTAAGTATCATGCAGTGGCGACTCAAGGCCTGTGCATGCTAAAGACTTGAAAGCAGGTTAGGGTTTGGGGTTTACAGAGCTTAGGGTTTAGGGTTTAGGGTTTGGGTTTAGGGCATGGAAAGCTGAAGCCAACAAAGCCCATCCTGCTCGAACTGCTCGTGCTCCCATGGTGCCACTGCCTCTGCATTGCCGTCGTTTTGTCGGGCGGGCGGCGGGATCGGTTTGGGTTTAGGGTTTAGGGTCTAGGGTCTAGGGTCTAGGGTTTAGGGTTTAGGGTTTAGGGTTTAGGGTTTAGGGTTTAGGGTTTAGGGTTTAGGGTGACATCTGCTTCTTGTTTTTTGGTAGTCCAGTGGCCATATGATGGTAAGGGTACCCTTCTTGGGGTTGGTTACTTTGCAAAGGAACCTTGAACCAAAAAAAGGAAAAGAGGGTACCGCTGGGCTGCCAAGGCTTCTTTTTATATTTTGGGTGTATTCGAAATCTTTCGACATCTGCTTACCAAGTTCTTTCCCAATGCCTTCAGTTACAGCTACTCCCTGCAACCCCTGACCGTAATCCCTACCTCTGGCTGCTCTAGCCGAGCCTCTTCAGCCCTTTGCCTGTGTCAACCCAAACCCGCAACCCTAAACCCCAAACTAGCAACCACCTTGAGGAATTCATGATCGACTCTGAAAAGGAGTGCCTCAACCCTAAACCCTAAACCCTAAACCCTAAACCCTAAACCCCAAACCCCAAACCCTAAACCCTAAACCCTAAACCCTAAACCCTAAACCCCGCATCTCGCCCATCTGTCGTGCACGTATTTCTTGAGGGGTGGAGATCTTCTCCTTTGTTGGTGACGGTTATCGGCTATGGGGTTAGGGCTTAGGGTCTTTAGGTATGGACCCAAAGGTAGCCTGAGAATCCTATACCCATAACCGTATTTTACCTTAAGGTGCTTCTTAAGGGCACCTGCCCCTCCTCGCACTTTACCTTGATATCTAAAGCAACCCAGAACTCAAGATGGGAACTGTAGGGTTTTGGGTTCAGGGTTTAGGATGCACGGTACCCAAACTATGAACTCTGAATCCGCCACCCTATGAGGCCTACATCTAAAGCCAAGAAACTCAAAAGCCCACAAACCAACAAATATGCACCAAACCCGACACTCCCTAGGCCCTAAGCCCTATAAGTTAAACCCAGGCCCTTCCGCCCGATTTTAACCTAAGCCCCTGTCAGCCCTCTGCGCTGTAAACCCTACATCCTAAACCCAACTGAACACCATAAAACCCTGAACCCCAAAAAGCCCCCATCCATCCCCAAATCCTAGAAGCACTAAACCTCATAAACCTCAATTACCACATGAACCCCCCCCCCCCCCCCCAAAAAAAAAAAAACAAAAAAGACCTCTCTCGACCCCAAGCACAGAAAGCGCTCAACACAACTACGCCATGAAACCTCCCCAGATTCAACCTTGCGAGCCCTAGATGTCTTCAAGCCCGAACCCGAATACAGGGTGGGGCCCCCTTACTATACTAACTGTAGTTAAGGGACTTATAACCTAACTTAAGGTCCTTATAACCCAATTTAGGGCCCTTATAACTCTACTTATAACTAGGGGGCCCCACCCTGTAGATACCCCAAACAAACCACTGAACTCTGTATGTCCTGGTTGCTCCCAAGACATGCTAAACCCAAACTGCTAAGTCCAGAACTCCAAAGAAACCCTACACCCCCTAAACCCTGAACCCTGAACCCTAATTAAACCCTAAACCTTAAACCCTAAACCCTAAACCCTAAACCCTAAACCCTAAACCCTAAACCCTAAACCCTAAACCCTAAACCCTAAACCCTAAACCCACCCAGACTGGATCGCCTGAGCCGTCGCGGTCTCAGCCTCGAGCGAGGTGCGAAGCTTGGGATCCTCAAAGGGCCTCCCACGCTGCGACAAGAAAGCAAAAAGGGTATAGGGTTTAGGGTTTGGGGATAGGGTTTAGGGTTTTAGGGTTTATGGTTTAGCGCGTTTGGGGGGGTTTAACCCTAAGCTTTAAACCCCAAACCGTTACTAGGTCTGGGGCTTAGGGTTTTACTGGTCGAAGAGTTGGAGCAACCCTACATGTCCAGTACCCTGTCCTATGAGCATGTACGAGGCTGAGTATTCTCCAGCGCAAGCTAGAGACCCTAAACCCTAAACCCTAAACCCTAAACCCTAAACTCGAAACCTTTAACCGTCATAAAGTGCTAAGCCACGAACTGCCGCCCTGATGGCCTGCCAAAGGTGTTGATCTACTTCTGTCTGAAGGCGAAAGGGGTGGAGGATGGGACATGAGAAGGCGGCACAAAACCCCTAAACCCTAAACCCTAAACCCGAAACCCTACACCCTAAACCCTAAACCCTAAACCCTAAACCCGGCTTACGAGGGAATGAACTTCGACTTTGGGATCCAGCCTAGGTTGGCCTGTAAACCTCTTCAAATGGGATCCTCCTCTTCAGCCTGACAAGGTAACCCTAAAGGGTTTAGGGTTTAGGGTTTAGGGTTTAGGGGTTTAGGGGTTTAGGGTTTAGGGTTCAGGGTTCAGGGCTCCCTGTACCTAAATAGGGAAGACTTGGGCCTGAAAGTACCTCCTCTGTAGGGACTCTTGGGGCCCAAGAAAATAAATCTAAACCCTAAACCTTAAACCCTAAACCCTAAACCCTAAACCCTAAGGGTAAGTACAAAAGATCCCCAAGGCCTACCCAGTGGAGTTTCGGGTTTACGTGGAGACCGCCGCGGTGGAAGCCCGAATCCCGGAACCAGACATGTCCGTCCTCAAGGCCCTAAAATCTGCCGTAAACCCTAAACCCTAAACCCTAAACCCTAAAACCCCCACGCATGCTTCGACAAAAATCGAAGCAATCCCAAACCACGCTCTAGACCCTGAACCCCCTGAGCCCAAAAAAACAGCCGAAAGCCCCCCCTGACCCCCCCCCCCCGCCCACCCTTGGATTTAGGGTTTAGGGTTTGGGGTGTAGGGTTGGGGTTTAGGGCCTTAGGGGTTAGGGTTGAATTCAAGTCCGACTTCGAGGATTTGGGTTCAGAACCTAAGGTTTAGGGCTTTTGGGATGGTCTTGGGGACGCTAAGGTGGTGGAAAGAAACCCGAAACCCACAAACCCCAACAACCCTGATAAATACCGCTATAAACAGGGGCCACCCTAAACCCTAAACCCTAAACCCCAAACCCTAAACCCTAGACCCTAAACCCTAAACCCCCCACACACCCCTTAAACCCCTTAAACCGTCCTGTACACATCCTCCAGGTCCACAAGGGGCTCGTCGTCCATCGTTGGTGAAACGCGTGTGGCCAAAGCTCATCCCTCTTTCGAGCCGAGCGGATTTGGGTTTAGGGTTTAGGGTTTAGGGTTTAGGGTTTAGGGTTTAGGGTTTAGGGTTTAGGGTTTAGGGTTTAGGGTTTAGGGTTTAGGGTTTAGGGTTTAGGAATGTCCCTAAGACCCTAGAATCCTAACAGCCCGAAAAAGAACCTATAACCCCAACAAACCTAAAACCCTAAAAACCCTAACAAACCCCAAAAAACCATAAAAGCCCTGAAGCCCTAAAACCCTAAGACCCCAAACCCCGCACACTTCTAAGCATTCTCCGCCCCAAACCTCGGTAAGCCGGCTAGGCTTAGGACAGAGCATGGGCCAGAGGGACTTGAGATGTGCTTTCAGGGTTTAGGGTTTAGGGTTTAGGGTTTAGGGCACACAACAGCCTTCTCTTCCCAGACTGCGAGTTGACACAACGGTAAGCGGGCCAGAAAGGAACCAACGGCTCGTAAGCCTGGCTTCTGCCACGCAAAATCCTAAATCCCAACAAGCCCTCCCTAAACCCTAAACCCTAAACCCTAAACCCTAAACCCTAAACCCTGAACCCCTAAACCCTAGTTAAGCCCTGAGACCATACCATCCAGTCCTAGTGCCTTTCCATTCCGCCGAGCTCCTATGAACTCGACAAGTTCTTGGGACTCCCGGAGCAAACGTTTGGCCCTGCTATAGGGGTCGGAACCATCGCGAATGATATTTTCTGTATGGTCCAACCTAAACCCTACACCCTACACCCTACACCCGAAACCCTAAACCCTGTAATAACCCCTCAAGACCCTATTCGAACGATGAAGGCGCCTATATTATCTTCCAGTATGGGGCTCAGTGTTGAGGGCTCATCCCCTTAGGCCCAGTGAGGGAAGATGACACAAGAGTCCAAAGGCCTGGCTGACCCAGATCTTCCATGTGAAGTACTACTTTGGAATTGAGTACCCTAAACCCTAAACCCTAAACCCTAAACCCTAAACCCTAAACCCTAAACCCTAAACCCTAAACCCTAAACCCTAAACCCTAAACCCTACCCCTAACCCCTAAACCATACCACATAATGTGTCGGGTACCTAATTCGACATTATTGCTACTACATGTGGACCCTCTGGGTTTGGGTGCAGGCAGGCAGCCCTCGTGAAGGAGAAGCAGCAGCCATGGACGCCAGCTTGCCATATTGCGCGGCTGATAGTCCTGGCTAGTGAACCCTAAACCCTAAACCCTAAACCCTAAACCCTAAACCCTAAACCCTAAACCCTAAACCCTAAACCCTAAACCCTGGGGGGGTTTCAGGGTTTAGGGTTTGGGGCTTACCCTGCATCCTGAAGCCTAAAACCCTTCGCCTCTTGCAAAGTTCTGTGCCCAACAATCTCAAATCGCAAGTCCTGCACCCAAAGCCTAGCACGAAGTGACGAACAGGGTGCGTGGACGTCATGATCTGCCGACCCTAGACTCTATAAACCCTGAAATTCTCCGCCCCCTTTAGTGTCGAAGTAACAATATGTTCCTAAACCCTAAACCCTAAATCCTAGACCCTAAACCCTAAACCCTAAACCGTAAACCCTGCTTCACAAGGCAGAAGGCAGGGTTGAGGGGAGGGAAGGTCTTGGGGGGTCTTAAAGTTAGTAGCCCAGTAACCATACTATAACAAGGGCACCCTTCTTTTAGGGTTTAGGGTTTAGGGTTTAGGGTTTAGGGTTAGTTTATAGGGGAAGCCAGAACCAAAAAAAGGGTAAAGACCACGGGGCTAAGAAGCCGGCAGACTTCAAGGTCCCCCCACCAAGCTGAGGGTTCAGGGTTCAGGGTTCAGGGTTTAGGGTTTAGGGTTTAGGGTTTGGGGTTTAGGGTTTGAAATTTAGAACAAACCCCGAAACCCTGAGCCGTGTAAGCCTTAACTTCAAAGAGAGCAGAGGCCCCGACGATGCCGTAGACTGGCGTTCGTGTGTCAAAAATGGCCAGCGTACCCTAAACCCTAAACCCTAAACCCTAAACCCTAAACCCTAAACCCTAAACCCTAAACCCTAAACCCTAAACCCTAAACCTTTCGGCGCCTACTTGTTGGCCACTCCTACTTGTTGGGTTGGAGTCATCCATGTATACATGTGTATGTGCATAAATATTTTACATTCAGAGATCTGGCAACAACATAGACGTCGGATAGAGATATGTATGTACAAAGGTCCGAAAGAGGAAGAAACAGCCGAAACCCTCAACCCTAAACCCTGAAGCCTAAACCCTAAACCCTGGACCCTAAACCCTAACTAAACCTCACCGCGTCCTGAACCAGGCACTTCAGGATCGTCCGACCCTTTCTGAACTCGCGCTTCGGCAGCTTTCCCCGTAGAATGTGCGCGATCTGGGCGACCTAGGATCTGAGAGCGGCTACTTGAAGGTTCATGGTACTTATTAACCAAGTAGAACTGTACTTACAACCCACTTAAAAACCCCTTAGGTGCACTAATAAGGTTCTAAGTACAGTTATCAGAATCAGTACAGTTATAACTGGTCAATAAGTAATATGAACCGCCAAGTTCCCCTTTTAAAGCCCCTCGTGTGGCAAGCCCATGGAGAGAAGGAGCTCCCTTACTAGGTACTAAGCAGCTTAGGGTTTAGGGTTTAGGGTTTGGGGTTTGAGGTTTGGGGTTTGGGGTTTGGGGGTTTAGGGATATAGCTAACAAACAGACCCGAGATTTAGGTCAAACGCAGTATGTCGTTGCGCCATGTGAATGAATGCTCGCCAAAAAAAGCGTTTCACTTTGATAATCCGTAAACTATGAACTTTCGACACGGAATCTCGATACCACCATGTCTAGAAGTACCCCTAAACCCCAAACCCTAAACCCTAAACCCTCTAATGTCAAGGTGTTTTGGGTCTTTGGAGATCAAGCTCTCGCCAGGGCAGGCTGCGCGTGCACAGCCTGAAGTTGGGAGGGAGGCTTGGAGTTTAGGGTTTAGGGTTAAGGGTTCAGGGTTCAGGGTTTAGGGTTTAGGGGTTTAGGGGTTTAGGGGTTTAGGGTTTAGGGTTTCGGGTTTAGGGTGTAGGGTTTCGCAGAACTAGAAGCCTCAAGCAGACAAAGCACTATGCAACTATGCACGAGACACAAGCTTGCAAACCAACCCTAAACCCTAAACCCTAAACCCTAAACCCTAAACCCTAAACCCTAAACCCTAAACCAGTCGCGGCCATTCTGATCGAGCGGCTGTGTGGAACAGCACATCCCTCTCGCGATGCCACACTTGCGATCGGATGCCAAACCTGCTCATCCAAAACACGAAACCCTACACCCTAAACCTCAAACCCTAAACCCTAAACCCCAAACCCTAAACCCTAATCCCCGAACCCCAAACCCTAAACCCAAAAATAAGCCTCAGGAGGATCCCGAATTCCACCCCTCTAAAGCCCAAGTGTATACTAAAGAGGTACATGGACCCTTTGGGCGCTTATGGTCCCCCGAACCCTAAGCCCTAAGCCCTAAACCCTAAACCGGGGGTTCAAATCTCTCCTGGAGGACCAAATGACCTTTTAAACATGCGGAAATTAAGGGGTCAGATATCCGATACTACGATAAACCCCATTAAGGTATGTGATATAGCCTATACTACGATACTCCCTATGAAGGATATGAATCATACAAACCCTGAACCCGAGGGTCGACATGAGTCATACACCTTGAAAAGTATAGGGTATATGACCCCAACTTGGGGAGTTTACGAACATCAGGGCCCGCGAATATAAACCCCAAATAGTAGGAGTCTCTTATAATAAGGACCCCAATACGAATACTACGGTACCCTGAACTTCGGACATCCCCAATTTGGTCTAGGGTTTAGGGTTTGGGGTTTAGGGTGCCCTTGATATGGTACCTTACTCTCATTGAAGGGGTCTGGGGTTTAGGGTTTAGGGTTTAGGACTATGGGGTATGTAAGGGTTCATGCGGTCCACCAAGGTTGAACAAGCTATAGCAGCACAGGACTTGCCAAGATAGGAGCGCAGTGCTGCGGGGTCCCAAAAGTTGGAACTTGCAGGAGCTTCCGAGCGGGTTTAGGGTTTAGGGTTTAGGGTTTATACAGGGTTTAAGTTTAGGGCTTAGGGTTTAGGATTCATGGTTTAAGGCAACGCGGTAGGGTTTCAGACCGAGCTGCCACGAGCAGCACAGCCGAACCCCCCAGTAGTAAGTGGCGTAAGCGGTTGAAGATGAAAAAGCTTCCGATTTAAACCTTAAACCCTAAACCCCAAACCCTAAACCCTAAACCCTAAACCCTAAACCCTAAACCCTAAACCCTAAACCCTAAACCCTAACCCTAAACCCTAAACCCATGATTACAAAGGGCAAGGGCATGGGCAAGGATGATGATAGCGGCTGTAACAGGTCTGACTAGTGGCCAGAAACGAACCCAGATGCCCTGTAGCCGACATGGGCCCTAACTTATAAAGGCCGGTGGCCTCTTTTCTGTTGCCCTTGCCCTTGTACCTTAATATAGCCCCTACTTGGCTGCACTCAGAAGGGTAGCTAACAGTTAAAGTTTTAGCTGCCTTATTAAGAAACCCAAAGGTGCAGTAAAGTACCACACAGCCTAGATACCCCAATAAGAACACCCTAGCAAGCAGAAACCCGACTTAAAGAGACCACCAACCCATATGAGCCCTAACGCGTGAAAGCCGAAGTGTCTTGTCTACAATCCCCAAATTAGGAGGAGCCCCTGCGGCCCCGAGTCCCTTAGAGGCTTTAGGGGGTTAGGGCTCAGGTTTCTAGGGTTTTTAGGGTTTTGGGGGCTTGGGGTGCCGGGGTGGAGGGGTTAAGGGGTTCAGGAGTTCCGGAGTTTAGGGTTTCGGGTTTTGGGTTTAGGGTTTAGGGTGCTGCAATCCTCCCCCACCCCCCACCCCCAAAAAAAAAACAAAAAACAGAGAGCCAAAGCTATATGAGACGAAGGAGCACTGACTTCACCAGCTCCAGCACCTGCTGGGTGAGGCTTTCAATTCAGGGCCTCTGACCCTAAACCCTAAACCCTAGACCTCAAACCCTAAACCCTACCCTGAATAGGTTTAGGGTTTAGGATTAGGGCTTCGGGTTTAGGACTTAGAGTTTACGGTCAGGGTTCAGGGTTGCGGTAGGTCCGTGTCTCTGGGAATAGGAACCCTATACCCCAATCCTGTGTGCATACTACATGTACTTTGTATATACTTCATAGATGTAAAGTTTCTAATGTGTATGCTTGCCCATATATATATATATATGCTACATGTACCATATGCAACACATGTATATATGCATATGTACACATATGCATATATATATATATATTATGCATATACTGGAAACACTGTCTCTGGGTCGGTGGTCCAGGCCTTAGCCGTGCGAAGACAACCGAAGCCCCGAAGCCTGTCCCTGCCGCCTCCTCGGGCCAGGCGACGCTCGCCCGCTCTTTCCGCTTTCTGGGAGCCCTCCTCCGGTAGGTACGCAGGAACCTCGCATGAGCGTTGCCCTAAACCCTAAACCCTAAACCCGAAACGCTCAACCCTAAACCCTACAGGGTTTACAGGGCAGGGTTTCCAGGAACCTCAGGCTCTAAGAAAGGGTCGAGGTGCCCCCCCCCCCCCCCCCCCCCCCTTCCAAAAAAACAAAAAAGGCTAAATCCTGAACCCTAAATCCTAAACCGCTGAACCTCTAAACCCTAAACCCTAAACCCTGAACTCTAAACCTAAACCCAAAACCCAAAACCCAAAACCCTAAACCCTAAAACCCGAAACTCTGAACCCCTAAACCCTCAACCCCTGGTCGTGCGGCTGCTTGGTGTCAGCATCTGACAGCGCAACCTCGGACAGCCTCGACACAAGCGGTGGGTTTAGGGATTAAGGGGTTGCGGCATAGGGGTTTAGGGTTTAGGGTTTAGGGTTCGGGTTTAGGGGTTATAGGGGTTATAGGGGTTATAGGGGTTATAGGGGTTATAGGGGTTATAGGGGTTATAGGGGTTATAGGGGTTATAGGGGTTATAGGGGTTATAGGGGTTATAGGGGTTTAGGGTTTAGGGTTCAGGTAGAGGGTAGTGGGTAGAGGGTAGGAAGTAGGATGAGATATTCTCTGATGATCCCTGTAAAATTATACTACAAAGGCTTCCCCAACAACCCTATCGAAATAGTTTTGGCCCCTATCGTAAGCTATATTTAGGGCTTAGGGTTTAGGGTTTAGGGTTTCTAAGCCTGATCCAGCGGAAGACCAGGGCCTGCGCGCACAACTGCAGGCTTCTCACAAAGAACAAGCATCCACACCACAAAGATGCTTTGGAATCGAGACCCCTGCCCTTGCCCCCTAATATTAAAATCCTCCCCCCATATACTGCAATGTAAGTATAAGGGTGGTATTTCAGATTCGGGGGTTGGGGGGGGGGGGTGTGGGGGGTTCAAAACTAGGGGGAGGGGATTAGGGCTAGGGCTCAGGCAACTGAACCCTAAACCCTAATTAACCCTAAACCCTAAACCCCTAAACCCCAATTAACCCTAAACCCCTAAACCCTAATCAACCCTAAACCCGAAACCCTAAACCCTGAACCCCAAATACTTTAGGCCCGGGGTAAGAACACGCCGACTCCCAAGTGCCCTGTCACACGCTGGTAACATACAACCTCCTCAACAGACAACCCCCCCCCAACCCCCCCCTAAAGGCCACCCAAAAGAAAACCACCCTAAACCCTAAACCCTAAACCCTAAACCCTAAACCCCAAACCCGGCCTAAACCCTGAGCCCTCGCTTCACACCGCCCCAAGAGGAGATTGGGATTCTATTCTTACAAGTGGCCCCTGGCTAAGCGGCCCAAGAGTAACCTAATAACTGGGGACCCTTTCTGGTTCAAAAAGGGTTTATAGGGGAACCTAAACCACCCTACAAAGGGAACTGGGGCATACCCTGGGTCCTCGTATAGCCCCAAAACCACAGAAACAGAAGGATTCCCCGAACTTGGTTGTTCCAAATCCCCACCCCCCAAACATGGGGTCCTTGGCCAACAGTCCAATCCTGAAGTCTACGTGCTTGTGGCGCCCCTAATCTTAAGAAGCCCATTGAGCCCGCAAAAGGCTGAAGATCTATATGGTTGCAGTAGGACCCGCAGATTGTTGAATTGGCTTTTAGGGCTTGACCTTAAACCCTGAACCCGGAAACCTCTAGCCCCAAGCCCTCATCCAAAACACCCTAAACCCTAAACCCTAACCCTAAACCCTAAACCCTAAAAACCCAAGTTTGGTGCAGACCAGGTTCTCTCGCTTGACACGCCGAAGTGGTACGCGTGGCGGGCGTGGTGGCTTAGTGGCATCTAGTGTTTAGGGTTCGATGTTTGATGGGGGGGGGCTAAACCCTAAACCCTAAACCCTATACCCTAACAGTCCTGAACACAACTAAGAGTTCAGGGTTGATCCCCTTCCGCTGTTTTGGGCTTTAAAAGGTTCAGGTGTCGATCTACTCAGGGGGAGATGTGGCTCAGAGTTCGAGCCTTGGATTTAGCGTCATGGACCACATGGGGAAGACTTGCCTTCTTGTCTGTTGCTTCAGGTCCCTTGTATGAACATCTTACTTGGTAGCACAGCAACCATATCCTAACAAGGGCACCCTTTTTGGGTGAGTTTCCTTACAAGGGAACCTTGGCCCAAAAAAAGGGAAAAGGGTACGACTGGGCTGCCAAGCTTCAGAAAAGGCCCACTCTAAAGAGACCAACACCCAAACTAAGCCTTAAAACCCAAAATCCTAAAGCCTAAACCCTACTAAACCCTAATCCCTCAACCTTACAGCAACCCCAATACCCGCCGAAACCCTAAAAAAAAGCTAAACCCTAAAACCCAAAGCCCTACAGCCCTCCATTGCTGAGTGAGAGCTTGATGACATCAAGAGGCTTGTGAAATTATACTCGAACACACGACTCCTACTGGTTCCTTGTAGAATAAGGGAACTTGGTAACTTGGTATCAGAATCCTCCCCTAATAATATCAACCCACTTTAGGGCTCAAAAGCTATATTTCTCAAAGTCGAATCATAACTTATACGGGCTGGTGGCCTCCTTATCTGTTTCCCTTACACCTTCATGTAGCCCCCAGATACCTCAGTAAGAGCCCTGAATATATGCCCCATCAAACAGAAACCCTACTTAAAGAGATCACCAGCCCTAAACCCTAAACCCTACGCCCTAAATCATAACACTTAAGGTTGTCTTTTCTTTGGGGGGGGGGGGGGGGGGGGTGGGGTGGGGCTGGGGGAAAGGAGGGGGGGCAAACCCTGAGCCCTAAACACAAACCCGCAGATCCGAGGTGCCAGGATCTCGTTGAGACTCTTCGGGCGGCTACCCTCAGCCAGGGCTTGTCGTTTAGGGCAGAGGCGCGAGGGTTTAGAGCTTGAAGGATCCAGGTGTTCCGGGTTCATACCCTAAACCCTAAACCCTAAACCCGAAACCCTAAACCCTAAACCGACTTTAGGTGTTGAGTGTTGAGGTGTTTAGGGAATTCGGGATCGGGCTTTGGAGACATGGGGTTGGGAACTGTTTGGGCTGCAGGGTCTCCTAGGGTGTTGAGATATACGAGAGGCACCCCACCGCGTGAGGGGCCCTAAACCCTAAACCCTAAACCCTAAACCCTAAACCCTAAACCCTAAACCCTAAACGCCAAAGGCCCGTGAGTCTATGTTTATGTTTGAGCAGGATTCCTCACAGGCAGTCTTGCCACCAGGTGGGGTGGCCATCTTCTCCCTAAACCCTAAACCCTAAACCCTAAACCCTAAACCCTAAACCCTAAACCCTAAACCCTAAACCCCTGCATTTGTTGTGGGGGCCGTGCAAAGGTTGAGGGTTTCAGGTTTAGGGCTGAGGTTTAAGGTTTAGGGGTTTAGGGGTTTAGGGGTTTAGAGGTTTAGGGGTTTAGGGGTTTAGGGGTTTAGGGGTTTAGGGGTTTAGGGTTTAGGGGTTTAGCGGGCTGCAGGGTTTAGTGATCTCTAGCTTCCACCCGTTTAGGGCTAAACCTCGAAACCCAAAACCCTAGACCTTGGGGGGGGGAGGGGTAGGTACCTAGGGAACCACAGCAAGCCTAGGGAGCCTTAGGGAGCAGTGAGGAGTATTTAGTGACATTTTTGAACCTTGGGTAACATCCCCCCTTAACCCCCCCCCCCTCCCTTAAGAACCCTATAAAAAACCCTACACCCTAAACCCTAAACCCTAGACCCTAAACCCTAAACCCTAAACCCTAAACCCTAAGCGTCTAGGGGCCGACTCTTCCTGCGCATGTCGATCCACTGCCATGGGCACATGGGAGAAGAAGAGTCTCCTGCAAGCGTCAAAACCCTGGGGTTTAGGGTTTAGGGATTAGGGATTAGGGTTTAGGGTTTCGGGCTTAAGGGTTTGCAGTAAACTGCAACAAGTTGGAACATCCGTGTCCCCAAGCTCCAACAGGTATACTAAAGGGAATCCCAGCTCTAATCATCCAACATGTTCCAACTTTCTGGAGTTTACTGTAAACCCTTAAAACCATGAAAGATGTCTGAGCCCTAGAAGCCCTGAACCCGAAGCCACTCAGGCCCCTCATCATAGGCTTGAGGAAATTTCGAACCTTCACAGCGCAGCAGCCCCCTTTTCGGGCTAGCTGTGGGTATCCGAGGTCTGCAAACGTGGAGTGTCTTCAAAAGTGCAATGAGGATGTCCACGTCCTGTAGCCCACTTAAACCCTAAACCCTACACCCTAAACCCTAAACCCTAAAGCCTGAAGAGTTTCTAAGATATCCCCCTCATCTCCATACATAAACGCCCCCACTATGGCAGCACCCAGCTGCGCTCCCAGCACCCCCCTTACGCACCAGCAAGTTAACCCTTGAACTCAAAAACAACCCAAACCCTCAAACCCGAAATCCTACGCAAGCAACCCTGAACTCTAAAACCCTATATCACCTAAACCCTACTGTAGCATCCTAATCCCTACACCCCTAAAACCCTAAACCCTAAATCCTAAACCCCAAACCCTAAACCCTGAACCCTGAACCCTAAACCCTAAACCCCAAACCCTGAACCCCTAAAACCTTAAAAACCGCTCCAGCGCCTCGCAGGGCGAGGTCTTCTTGGGCTTGACATTTGCGACTTTGGCGACTTTGGCATGGCGTCTAACTAAGGTTTAGGGTTTAGGGTTTAGGGTTTAGGGTTTAGGGTTTAGGGTTTAGGGTTTAGGGTTTAGGGTTTAGGGTTTAGGGTTTAGGGTTTAGGGTTTAGGGTTTAGGGTTTAGGGGAAAAAAGGGTCTAGGGGTTGTAGGGGCCCTGAGAGGGACAGAACTTAGGGTTTAGGGGGTTCAGGGTTTTCGGGGCCCTTAGGGGTTGGGGAATAATTAGGGTTTAGGGTTTAGGGTTTAGGGTTTAGACCCTAAACCCTGAACCTAGACGGTTCGGTTTAGGTTGTCGTGACTCATGCAACCAACCCCCCCAATCCTGAACCCTACACCCTGAAACCTAGCCCCTACAAACCTAAACCCTAGACCCTAAACCCTGAAACCTAAACCCTAAACCCTAAACCCTAAACCCTAAACCCTATTCATATCGGATATTGCTGTCTGAAGGAACTGACATGGGATAACAGGGTCCCTGCTCCAAGCCAGCGACAGATGGAAGGCGGGTCTGGGTCGGGGTGCAGCTTAATGACCCCATGTACCTGGGCTGCGTATCCTAAGCCCGGTTTATGGTGAAACCCGTAAACCCTAAACCCTAAACCCTAAACTTTAGGGTTTAGGGTTTAGGGTTTAGGGTTTAGGGTTTATAGAGTTTAGGGTCCATCGTGCAGGGTTTGGAGCTTAGGTCGCGTAGTGCTGTCCAGGGTTTCAGGAGAAAAACTCGACCACGACTACCGTCAACAAACTCATCACACCCTCCTTTTGAATGGGCCGAAGCTTTGGCCTCTAGAGACACATCTGTAAGACCCAAACTGCCAGACCAACCAAGCCATGGCTGAAGATGTATGGCCGAAACGCCCAACAAGACTAGGCCGGGCAACTGCGTGAAACATACGAGGCTGGAAGATTGCGGATGGATGGCCCTAAACCGTAAACCCTAAACCTGACCTCATCCCGAAAGATACTGTAGGAGAGAAGCAGCTATCATTTTTTGAGGGCTCTTAAGCAACCGGCAGTAACAGTCCAAGAACAAAGTGGGGTTCAACTGGAGGTCTAGGGTTTAAGGCCTAGGGTTAGGGTTTAGGGTTTAGGGTTTAGGGTTTAGGGTTTAGGGTTTAGGGTTTAGGGTTTAGGGTTTAGGGTTTAGGGTTTAGGGTTTAGGGTTTAGGGTTTAGGGTTTAGGGTTTAGGGTTTAGGGTTTAGGGACTTGAGCAAATCAAACTTCCCACGTGTGTTGCCCGCTCTAGCAGGTGTTAATGATGGTGTCATCCCTAGGCAACCCCGAACCCTTAGCCTCGAAACCCCCAAAGCCCTGAACCCCAAAACTCTAGGGGTTTAGGGTTTAGGGTTTAGGGTTTAGGGTTTAGGGTTTAGGGTTTAGGGTTTAGGGTTTAGGGTTTAGGGTTTAGGGTATAGGGTTTAGGTCTGAACCCTAAAGCCCTGAATCCTACCACCCCAGCACCCCAAACCCGATGCACCGCTGCCCACCTCGCACGTTGCCGTGCTACGGAGGGCCATCTGGGCTGCACTCGAATACCCTAAGGGTTTAGGGTTTAGGGTTTAGGGTTTAGGGTTTAGGGTTTAGGGTTTAGGGTTTAGGGTTTAGGGTTTAAGGCAATAGGGTTTAGGGATGTGAGTCTTTACTTAGACGCGGACCACCGAACCTTAAAGGGAAACCCTAAACCCTAAACCCTGAAAAACATAGTATCCAGTTGATGCAGAAGTAGCCTCCAGGATGCCCACACTCAATGTTAAGAAAGACTCACAGCCCTAAACCCTAAACCCTAAACCCTAAACCCTAAACCCTAAACCCTAAACCCTAAACCCTAAACCCTAAACCCTAAACCCTTAGGGTGTTCGAGTGCAGCCCATAGGGGGCGCGGGGTGGCGACTTTGGGTCGACCAGCAGGGATTTAAGGGTTTTAGGGTTTAGGGTTAAGGGTTTAGGGTTATTTCCTCCATCCACCGCTGGACCTTTTGGGACAAAAGAGTACCCAAGTAAGAGCGACCTAAACTCTCTAAACCCCTGGACCCCTAAACTCTACTCAGACTCTACTCTAGAACCCTAAACCCCTTAAAGCCCCTAAACCCTAAAGCCCAAGAACGTTTCCCCTTTCCTTCCCTGGGCAGATGCAGAAGGCAATGATACAGACAGGAGGGTAGGGTTTTGGGTTTTGGGTTTGGGTTTTGGGTTTAGGGTTTAGGGTTTATAAGGGTTTATGGGGTTTATAGAGTTTATGGGGTTTAGGGTTTAGGGCTTAGGGGGGTGGATCCTTGTCAACATCTAGTCTCGGTCAGCTCCAAGAGCGACCAAAGAAGGACAAAAAGAAGCTTGGTAGAGGGGTTTAGGGTTTAGGGTTTAGAGTTTAGGGTTTAGGGTCTAAACGTTCGAATTCAAAAGGAAGCTGACTGCAGCAACTTTGGGGTGTCTAGGTGATGGCTTTATAACCCTTAACCCTTAACGCCAAATCCTAAACCCTAAACCCTAAACCCTAAACCCATCACAAAAGAACAACCGTCCTAGGCACCCAGGCCGAGGAAGAGAAGCTCGCGCGTCGTACGGCGTTCCGGCCTTCAGATTTCGTGCGTCGGGGGGGCTTCCAGGTTCTTACTGCTGGCTAGTTTTAGGGTTTACGGTTTAGGGTGTAGGGTAATGAAGGAATGGGGTACCCTATATGATCCCTTAAAGGGTATATATTCATAGGGGGATATAGGGTACCTCATTCCCTCATTCCCTACTAACCAGCAGTAAGGGTTAGGGTTCGGGGTGTAGAATCGGGACCTTGAGGGATGTTTTTTTTTGTAAAAAAACGATGGTTCTGTGATGTTTTGTATGAAGTGGGTTTCTTTCAAGACCCTTTCTTGAGGCTGATATTTGGTATCTCTTATCTCGGATCCTGCCTGCTTTGGCATCCGGCTTTTCGAGAGTTTTACCTCACACAGGCGCTTTGACAGTGGGATTGCTGTGAGAATTAAAATGGCCCGGAGACAGGATTCTCACTTTCCTGCTTCCAGACTCTGTACAACATTTCGGCGTTCCGGAAAATGCCGAAAACTCAAAACCCACACCTGGCCCTAACCCTAAACCGATGCTTTGGGAGAGACAGGTTCTTCAACCCACCTTTCGAGCAGAGGCTCTCATCCGCCTCAAGCTTGAAGGAAGGCCTCTGTTCCAACTCAATGGCCCACTTTCAGGATCATGGGTTTAGGTTTTATACTTGTCATTGTAGTTAGTTGCTTATAACCCTGATTATAGGGGGCGTGTAACCTTACCTGTTAGGCGCCCTGTACCGGGGGACTTCATTTGTTTCCCGAAGTGCTACCAAGAGGCCTGTCGCCCATCCACCCTTACGGCTGCCCCAACGAGCTCTTGTTGACTAGGGGGCGCGGGGGCATCCGTCAGAGGCGCCGTAAGGGGCAGCCCCTCGACAAAGCCCACCTGCAGTGCTTCCTGCATGGCAGCGCACGGCACACAAAAGCACCTTGGCTACACTCAGAAGGGTAGCTAAAAATTAAAATTCTAGCGGCCATATTAAGAAACCCAATAAACCCAAAAAGGCTAAGGATCTAAGGTTACAGTAAAGTACCACAAAGGCACCATACGCAGGCATCCTCCGTGATCGTGCGACAGTTGCTGTGGTCCAAATGGAACTTCTTGCGCAGGTGCTGACGATGCCATACCTGGACATACTTCCCAGCCAACCTTGGTACCCCAGCAACCATATTATGATCAGGGCACCCTTTTTGGGGTTGGTTGCTTGATACTTGAACCTAGAACCAAAAACAAAAGAGTAAAGGGACCCTAAACCCTAAACCCTAAACCCTAAACCCTAGACCCTAGACCCTAAACCCTAAACCCTAAACCCTAAACCCTAAACCCTAAACCCTAAACCCTAAACCCTAGACCCTAAACCCTAAACCCTAAACCCTAAACCCTAAACCCTAAACCCTAAACCCTACCCCAAAAAAAGGGTAAAGGGTACCACTGGGCTACCAGCCAACATTAGCCACAGGTATGGTCCTGGTGCTTCCAGGTCCAGAAGCACCGTCGTCGCGAAGGCGATGCCAAGGCCGAGCCGGGAGAAGGCCCAAAGAAAGGATAGCCTTAATCCCTTCCCCCGAATATTAATACCCCTCTACGCCCTAATATTAAATACCCCCCCCCCTCCCATATACTATGATATTACCATAATGGGGGGGGGGGGGGGGGAATTTAATATTAGGGGGTAGGGGGGGTTTAATATTAGGGGGAAGGGATTCGTAGCCCAGCAACCATATTAGAAGAAGGGGCACCCTGTTTTTGGTTGGTTACTTTATCAGGGAAGCCAGAAACAAAAAAGAAACGGAAAAGGGTACCACTGGGCTAGCAAGTAGCTGCCAGAATGTCCACTCCCAAAAATTGCTTTTGGGTGAGCTGGCTGTAGCCGACCAGACGGTGAGGGGAAACCAAAATGCCCAGCAGGAGGTCTCGCAGTGGTGACAACATTCACAGAGGCCAAACGCGAAGGTACTTCTTGACTGCCGCCGAAGCTCAGTGGGCAATGGTCTGGCTGTCCGGCAGTTGGAATAGAGCATGCCACCAAAGAGGACCCAGGTACCCCAGGCGCAGCAGCGCTTGAAGAACCAAGCCATGTACGCAGCACGGATCTCGCGGTCGAGGCTTTCTTCTTCCAATGTTTTCACCCCTCCGTCTCCCCATATGCCTGGCAAGGAGGCCAGCCACAGGAGGCCGGCATAGCGCATGAACCTGTCTACCGCCATCTTCTTGTCTTCTTGGGCAGTGCAAGCTCGAACCTCAACGCCTCCTGACAATCCCGGTGAACCCGAGACTCAACACCCTAACCCCTGAAAATGCTTCAAAAACAGCGGCCTCCACTGTGCATGCTATTGTGGAAGTATCCTGGAGGTCCTGCAATGTAGGCCTCTTGGCTAAACCTGATGGTAACCCCTTGTCTGCCCTTTTCGGAACCCTAAACCCTAAACCCTAAACCCTAAACCCTAACTAAACCCTAAACCCTAAACCCTAAACCCTAAACCCTAAACCCTAAACCCTAAACCCTTAAAGTGATCATGAGAGTAACCTTACGAAATCTTCTTCCCTTTGTTACTTTCGAGGCACCGCTCTGAACCGTTCAGACAAGTGCCGGGCTCCCTGCGTGGTGATCTGATATGGGTTCACCCAGTCCAGGACCACTTTGATGTAGCCTGATCTACAGGGTGGGGCCCCCTAGTTATAAGTAGAGTTATAAGGGCCCTAAATTGGGTTATAAGGACCCTAAGTTAGGTTATAAGTCCCTTAACTACAGTTAGTATAGTAAGGGGGCCCCACCCTGTAGGTTTTAGGGTTTAGGGCTCTTGGCTACACTCAGAAGGGTAGCTAAAAATTAAAAATCTTAGCTGCCTTATTAAGAAACCCAATAAACCCAAGAAGGCTAAGGCTAAGGATCTAAGGTTACAGTAAAGTACCACAAAGGGCTGATATGGGTTCAGCCAGTCCAGGAGCGCTTTGATGTCGCCTGATGTAGGGCTTAGGGTTTCAGGTTTGGGGTTCCAGTCCAGGAGCACTTTGATGTAGCCTGATGTAGGGCTTAGGGTTTCCGGTTTGGGGTTTAAGGTGTAGGGTTCAGCGTTTAGATGGCTTCGGGGCTTTGGGTGAGATAGTGCTTGCGGGAACCAGCCGTAGCCCAATAGAAGAGGCAATATGCAGCCCATTCTGGGTCCCAGTCGTGCTGAGGGGTCCGATTTTACCGTTCACGGTGCAGCCTTTCGGGATCAGTAAATGGGGGTTTACGAAAAAAGGGACCCCCCAACATAGCCCCCCCCCCCCAACTAGTAGGATTGTACTAAGGACCGCAATAAGGTACCCAAGATTTCAGAAGCAAGGTAGTCAACGTGTGTTTGGTCTTCCTCGGCCTACAATATACGTAGAAGCCATGTAGGGGGGGACCCCCTAGTTATAAGTAGAGTTATAAGGACCCTAAATTGGGTTCTAAGGAAAAAAGTCCCTTAACTATAGTAAGTATAGTAAGGGTGCCCCTCCTTGTAGAAGCCATGTAGGAGGGGCGTCATGATCATGATACTGCTGATGGTCATCATCGTAGCCATGGTGGCGGAAGTCGCGAACAGTGGGCACCGTGGGTTGGATCTTTTACAGCTTGAAGTGAACGCTCGAACTTTCCCTGTTGGTTTAGGGTTTAGGGTTTAGGGTTTAGGGTTTAGGGGTTTTAGGGTTTTAGGGTTTAGGGTTTAGGGATGTTCGTTTCTGAGTCGGGGAACCAGTACGTTTCAACCAAAAACTGCTGCTCAGAGATGCTGCGAAGTGGAGGAGGTTTAGGGTTTTAGGTTTTAGGGTTTTAGTTTAGGGTTTAGGGTTTAGGGTTTAGGGTACACACGCTCGCCTGTATGAGCTTGTGAAACACAGTCCGTGTATCCCTAAGGTACCCTAAACCCTAAACCCTAAACCCTAAACCCTAAACCCTAAACCCTAAACCCTAAACCCTAAACCCTAAACCCTAAACCCCCTGAAGGGCGCACCCCTGCAGCCCAGTGCCAACGAGCCCGATCCTGGCCTCCGGTAGGGGTGAGGCTTTGAGATTAGGAACTAAGGTTTAGGGTTTAGAGTTTCGAATTCGGGTTTAGGGTTTAGGGTTTAGGGTTTAGGGTTTAGGGTTTAGGGTTTAGGGTTTAGGGTTTAGGGTTTAGGGTTTAGGGTTTAGGGTTTACGGTTTAGGGTTTAGGGTTTAGGGTTTATCTAACGGATGGCTGCGCAGGTTTCTACAGACATCTGGTTTCTAAATCGGAAGAAACCGCTTCAGCTATGAACCGTTTGTGGAGACCCAAAAAACCAGGTACCAAAGGATGGACGCGCACGTTTCAAAATATTCGCGTTTCTAAACTGGAAGAAACCACTTTAGCTATGTATCATGTGTGAAGACCAAAAAAAGAGGGGCTCAAGGATGGACGCGCGTTTCAAAATTTTCGCGTTTCTAAACTGCCAGAAACCATGTGCTATGCATCGTTTGCGACAAACCATAAGAGTTTAGGGTTTAGGGTTTAGGGTTCAGGTGTACCCCCCCCCCCCCCCCCTCATACTCACAGTCCTTCATGGTTTAGGGTTTAGGGCTTGGGGTTTAGGGTTTCGGGTTTCGGGTTGGGATGTGCCTCCCCCCTCCCCCCCGTGTCCTAACAGTCCTTAATATACGGATTCAACCCTAAACCCTAAACCCTAAACCCTAAACCTTAAACCCTAAACCCTAAACCCTAAACCCGTATGATAATACCTCTCGGAAAGCCCCCGAGTCTACTCACATAGTAGAAGGGGTTCCTACCCTAAACCCTCAACCCGACGGGGCATCGGGGTTTAGGGTATGGAGATTGGGTCTCAGGGTTTGTGTTTCTTGTGCCGTGAACACTACAGGTTCATGCGCCCGTAACGTATACGCTTGGGCCCGAAAGCTGTTGTACAACACTTTGTAATAGGTCCGAGCAAGTTCTTACAGGTACTATGTATACCTATGTATATATATATATATACATATCTGTATATCTGTGTATACAAACCCAAGACCCTAAACCCTAAACAACCCTAAACCGACGCTCTTGTTATGGCCCAGTAAGTAAGTCACAGTATGGGTACACGGATATTGTTTCGTGGTTTAGGGTTTTTACTCCCGAGCCTACTTCCGATTCGGAATCTGGTTGTCGTATCGCAGGGTTTAGCATCGCAGGGTTTAGCTGCTGAACCCAAAGCTTCTTAAGCCCAGAAGACCCTTAACCCCTTAACCATAAACCCTATAAACCTGATATGATCCTTTAGGTCTTGCGACCCGCGCCTTGGAGCCCTGCGCACCTAACCCGAAATACAAATCACCCACAACCCTTCACCCCAAACCCTAAACCCCTCAACCCTAAACCCCTACACCCCTGGACCCTAAACCCTAAACGCCTGACCCCCTGCACCCCAAACCCCTGAACCCCTACTGCACCTCAATGGCCCTGAATGGAGCTAAAAACTCAGGCCCCGGCTCCTGCCCGGGTGGGCTCAAGCATGACGCTGCGCCCTCGAAGCCCCTGAGCCCTAAATGGGGTTTAGGGTTTAGGGCTAGGGTTTAGGATTTAGGGTTTAGGGCAAGGGTTTAGGATCTAGGGTTTAGGATTTCGGGTTGAGTTGGGGCTTTTAGCATTTGGGGTCCTCTCCCCTCCTTCGAGGTTCATTCTGATGGCAAGATTCCCCACTCAGAAAAGGACCCAAGTCTGGAAGGTGTTTAGGGTTTAGGGTTTAGGGTTTGGGGTTTAGGGTTTAGGGTTTAGGGTTTAGGGTTTAGGGTTTAGGGTTTAGGGTTTAGGGTTTAGGGTTTAGGGTTTAGGGTTTAGGGTTTAGCCAGCTCGGGCATCTCAATCGGCTCATGCTGCGGGGCTCCAGCTAGGCAGGTGCATTGAACCTATAGGAAGTTTGCAATTGCAGTGCCTCTGCCCCCCCTCCCTAAACCCTAAACCCTAAACCCTAAACCCTAAACCCTAAACCCTAAACCCTAAACCCTAAACCCTAAACCCTAAACCCTAAACCCTAAACCTAAACCCTCAACCCTGATCCCCTTTGCAGGCTGTTATGGCAGCCTTCGCGCGTCGTGCTGGGAGCAGAAAAGGGGAAACGGCGCGCAAGGTTGCAGCATGGAAACCTGCAAACCCCCTACAGGTCAACCCTAAACCCTAAACCCTAAACCCTAAACCCTAAGCCCAAATAAGCATTTAATTCGGCGCAATCTTGAAGCTTGAAAGGCGCTTGCAGGCGACAGAGAAAAGCTAACACCAAGGTGTGGCAGCGTTTCTGAGGACTTAGGGTGAACTATAGGCATTAGCGGCATTAAGAGTCAGGGTTTCATGATGAGTTTAGGGGTTTAGAACCCTAAACCCCAAACCCGAAACCCTAAACCCTGAACAGGGGTTCAGGGGTTAGGGGACAAGGGGCGTGATTTCACTGATGGGCCGAAGTCACTTTGATCTAAGGTTTGAACCATGGGCCCTTAGTATCCCTAAACCCTAAACCCTAAACCCTAAACCCTAAACCCTAAACCCTAAACCCTAAACTTGTTTGTAGGGTTCCAAGGTATGGGCCCTTTAGTCTGCAGGGCTAAGCGGCTCAGGGTCTGTAGGATCGAGTCCTCAGCTCCCCAAAACCGGAGAAGCCTAGGGGGTTTAGGGGTTTGGAGTCTAAGCTCTGAGCCCGAACCCCTAAGAAGTAGACCCGAAACCCTAAACCCTAAACCCTAAACCCTAAACCCTAAACCCGACGCCCCGGGGAGGAGGGGAGATGTCACCTCGTGGAGCGTGGACTGTGCCTTGGCTGCAGCTGGAGACCCTTGGGTTTAGGGTTTAGGGTTTAGGGTTTAGGGTGTAGGGTTTAGGGTTTAGGGTTTAGGGTTTAGGGTTTAGGGTTTAGGGTTTAGGGTTTAGGGTTTAGGGTTTAGGGTTTAGGGTGGGGGGCGAGGGGGCGGGGGGGGGGGGGGGGG